>JANFAF010000072.1:0-383548 GCA_024663475.1 Pisolithus thermaeus
GACTCCAGCGATGGACGGGTCATTTGGAGGCGCTTGTTTGGGTTGGGGTGGGCATCCGACCGTGCGGATGGGAGAGTTTTTCCCGTGAAGATGTACATGTTACCTGAGAAGGTGGGACATGTTGCCGATGATGGCGGCAAGGAGGGGACGATGAACCAAACCGTAGTGGTGGTGACGCAGAGACGGGCGCACAACGTATGTGGGCTCCTATTACCTGGTAGCAAGTTTTACTAATCTTCTTCCATTTCTTTTCCTTGTCCTGGCACAGAGCCTTGTAGATACGGTCGTATTCGAGGTGGACCCGTTGACTGGTGATGATGTGCACCTTCTTGACGACGGTGAGAGTGATACCTCTCGTTCGAGGTATGGTCCGTTAGAAAGGAAGGATATGATTCAAGGTCTGATGATTGAATCACTGATTGTCCCTGATGGGCAGGGAACTGTTGCGATGTTGGATGACTTCTTGCAAGTAAGTGCGCCTTTGCACTTTCTTATGTTGATCGACTATGTGATGTATAGGTCCAGTTATACCCCGATACTCCCGCCACCTGCGCTTCCCTGGCGCGTCTCGCACCTTTGCTACAACTCGTGCTCCCTACACGCACATCTTCTACCCTGAGTCCTGGTAGCGATAACGATGCATCGACCCGCACGCAGCTTGTCGGACATCGCCTTGCCTTCAACGACAACGTTTCTACGGTACAGGTCGTGTACCCGACATGGCGAATCGTGCTTGGTCCTGGCGAGACGATCTGGGAGACAATTCGAAATGGAAAGGACGTGGGACAGGGGCTCTCCTTGGGGAAGGTTCTGGGAGACCTGGAGGAGGTTGTATAAGTACTTGAACAGGCATCTGAAGGTCGTGTTAACTGAAGTAAAGGGAACCGTGGCACAGACGGGACTGGAGGAGAGTTTAGGAACCATGTGTGGGTTATACGTCCTGGATAGTGTCGAAGGGACGGTTCTATACCGAGTGAGGCTACCTGCTCCGGAACGGAGGTGTGACGATGTCCGCGCGGCGCTAGTGGATCATTGGCTGGTGTATGCGTATTTTGAGGATGGGACCGACGCTGGAGGTGACGGTACGAAGGGTTGGAGGATCGTTTCAGTGGAGATGTACGAGGGGAAGAAGCTGGATGACGTGACGCGCAGGTATAGCGCTTCTTCTGTTTCTTCACTTTTGGAGAAACTGATTAAATTCCTCGCATATCGTCGTCGTAGCCTGGAACTATCATCTTATTCGAACTCTGCGACCGATATCACGACATACGAACAGGCCTATCTTATCCCGTACGGGGTCACCGCGCTTTCAACGACATCGACCCGACTTGGCGTCACACTCAAGATCTGATTGGTGGGTATCGCCGTGATATTCGATCGATTTTTTTTCGGTTCTATACTGATATTATTGTTGACTGACAATGTTTTGTCGTTGGTTTGCAGTGGCGAGCCATAGACACGCCGTGCACTCCGTACCACGGAGACTTTTAGATCTGAGAAGACCCCTTAGTAAAGTGTCGCCATCTGAGGCGGACGAAAGACTTGTCACGTATGAAGTGGTGCTTCCAGATGATGCTCGGCTTGCCATATCGCATAATTACGAGGTATGCACAAACAACTTTATTGATCATTCCATGCTAATGCATACCCGCTTCCGACGTTCATTCCTTTTGTTCCACTCAACGGCGCACTGTAAATGGAGAAAACCTGATAGGTGGCCAACATCCGCCAAATTATGAGTGCACCAGTCGCAGCTGGAATCTACGTCTCTTGTTCTCGCGATTGGCCTCGACCTCTTCCTAACGTGCATCTCTCCTTCGGGGACTAGTTTGCCGATGTGGGCTCCGGACCCTCTGGTGCCAGACACACTGCCAAGATGGACATGCCTTCTAATGTCCCTTAGGTAACCTAGCTTAGTTCCTGGTGTATGCAGCCATTCATTCAAGTGACATCTTCCAACTGTGTCACACTCTCATTCTATCACATTTTTGTTGACCTGGTAACATTTTGCTTTTTGCAATCATTCATGCTCCAGTTTCATGCTCATGCCCTTGGACCTAGATGTGGGTATATGTATACCTGATCATACCTGACAATACTTTGTATGTCTTGGTAGATATGCAATGTATTGGACATCATCAAATGACAGTTGGGATCTAAGCATGTCTGAAATGTCTGATAGATAGTGGGCATCTACACTACCATTGAATTTGGTTCATACTGGTAATTCATACTTCCTCAGCTTGCCAGATATTCAGGACTGAAACACAGCAGATCAAGATACCTCCAACTGAGTAGACACAGCTGACATATGCCATATCTGGTAATATATGTATATTCTCTCAGGTCTGGCTTGGGAAATTTTTCTGATGATAAGCATGGATACTATCGAAGCATAGTACAACTGTGTGCAAAACTGATGACTTCAAAAGCGACTACGGATGTCATTAGCAATGTTCCCCAACATTGCCTCATCATGGCATTTCTGGATGGGTGCCCAACCTTCCACATCGTCTGGCCTCTTCACCTCTAAGGTGTTCACATTGCATGGGTAGCGCGTATTCTTGTCGTCCGCTTTCCCTGCCCAGTCGAAATCGATGAATTTGACGTTCTTCCTGTCGTGCGAGATCATGATGTTCGTATCACGGATGTCACCGTGGACGAAGCCCTTATCGTGAAACGACTTTAAACACTTCAGCATTTCCTCGTATAATGCTTCGAAGACGCAAAGCGTGAGGGGCGTGGACTTGGTTAATTGGTACAACGAAGTATAGTCGGTCAGGGCTTCCATGGCCACAATGGTCCAACCACCAGGGATAGAGTTGAAGCCTAGGAGGGCCGGCGCACAGTTTAATGTTACACAGCATTCATGTGCCTCCTTCGAATAGGACGGGGCAAACTTGATGCAGATCCGCTCTTGAGTATCTCCCCTCGTTCCGAAAAATAAGAGTTTGTTGTCATAAAGTGGCCTTTCATACGTGAAATCCACTTTTTGACTGCCATCAGGAGTATAGAAACTGGTGGGCCACGGGAATATATGGCGAAGGGGCGGCGAGGGCGTGAGAGGTGAAAACGGCGCTGTATCGTAGTGCTCCTTCAGCGACCTGATGGCTTTCCGAAACGCAGCGATGTGACGTGCCACAACAAGCAAGTTCTGCTTATCAGTATGATGGGAGTTCAGCAACAAAGGTGTTGAAAGGGTTTGCGCATGTGGACGCAAATTCCAAGCGGCACCAGCAAAAATAATATAGGGACCTAGAAGGAAAGAACAATGAGAGTACAGAACCATAGAGCAACCGGTTCACTAACCGACGAGAATAAGTAGAAGACATGGTAGGACGGATCCTGAATGCTTGACCGCTGACAGTCGAGTCGCCTCCAAGTAGTATAAGACAGCCTGAAGATATGCGTCGGAATTTGTGGACGACATTTCATTCTTGATTTCGGCTATCAAGTAACGATTTCCGTGGATGCTGATTTCGGCATCCACCTCGTATTTGTCGATCTTGGCAGTGGACAAATGGATGCCATATTCTCCAAGAATCTTAAATACCGCATTCTTGCGCGCAGTTTCATCGCTATACATGTCCGACAACACGACTGCAAGACGATACATGATTCGACCCTCCTCGCGGGTGACTTCCATGTTCTGACAGTCATCAAGGAATTGGCCAAATACTGGATGCAGTAGCGATGGAGGAATAGTCTCTTGAATGCTCAGAGGGCGCCCGCAGGGTATGCACTTGTCGGGAACGAACTGGTCCGTACGAAAAGATGAAGGCATCCCGTTCTCGGAAGGAGATCGCGACCGACGATTCGCAAGGAAGGCATTCCGGGCACATCCAATCGGGTCATCCCCCGTCAAGAGAAGAAATGAGGATGAGGGTGGAAGTCGTCCAGGGCCCTCTGCGATTCAGTAGTCAGCTGTTGAATTCGCGGCGAAGACGGTGATATTTACGCTCAGGCAATACTTCAACAACGACGCGTGCCGCCTTCTGAGAAAATGGGAGGTCATTGAAGAAAGTCTCCAATTCCTGCTCTCCAGGGAGGAAAGTGCCATCTCCGTGCTTATCGAGGATCTCTTTGAGGTCGTCGTGACCATCGAACGAAAGCTTGTATACTCCCAAGCGATCGGTGGATATATCCGCAAAGTCTGTGCGGATCTCCTTGACTCTATCCTTCAATTCATTCACCCACGCCAGTCTTGATATTGAGATAGATAGCGAGCGGAGGGGATCTCCACCACGAATCCAGACGTGGACGGTTATAATAGCATCTACATATCAGCAACGAAGGGTTACGACCATTGCACTCGAATGACAATGTACACATACCGAGTATAAAGTGAAGATGGTCATCCTTGGGATGTGACGCGAATATATTGCTCAACTTTCGTGCACTGCGCAGGGGTTGGCCCAAATGAGAGATTGACAGCGCACTAAACTCATGTTCGTATTCCCCGTCGACAGGGAACTGATGCGTCTCTGGGATCTTGTAAAGGTTTGCGTTCTTGGGGCCACCCTGCAAGTCAGGTTCTGATTCGAAGATGCGCTTTTTGAGAGTGGCTACAGTCGTCTCCGGTGACGCCTCGATAAAGTCAATGGAGAGGAGAGGAGTACCGCGTACCCAATACCACCAAGTGAACGTGGACTTTGACATCGTCGAACTAACGCCACCCAGCTCAGTGCAGCTCATGCCAGCACATGCACGGTCGCGCCACGGGTCACGTGCCGTACTTTAAATTTAGCCGGGTGCAGCTGCCGCATCTGCTTGCACATCAGATTTTGAGAGATTTAGGATAGCTTTTACAGCTGTGTGCGAAAACCTTGACAAAAGCAAAATATTTCGATAGAGCGCGTGAGTTGTGCTGGAAAAGGAAATATAGGGAAATGTAATAGTGCAGTACGCTACTGGCAGTCAGGCTGGCACTGCCGTTCGACCCCCGCCTCGTTGTTCTGGTGCTGCACACCTCCATTCCCTATCATCATATTAGCTGTAACCTCAAGGACTCCCCGAGCGATCCGTTTCTGGGATTCTGGCTGGGAACTCGAGGATATATGCGTCGCTCTTGATGTTTTATCCATCAGCCGCTATCGCTGGCAAACGGAATCTAGAGGAAAATCGTTTTGAGTCAATTGGCCACCCTCTCCACTGACAGGACATGCATGAAAAATAACAAGGGGTAATTTGACTGTGATCGAGGAAATGTTTTCTAAAAATTCTGACCTCAACCTTTATACTCGGTTTGTGGTTCAACATGCTAACCTCATCGGCACCTCGTCAATCTCTTGGACACTCGAGAGTGTTCGTCTGTCTCGTAAGATGCTTACTGTAATGGAAACTTGCTTCAAAACGAAATGAGGTGCAGAGTTCCACAACTATTTACGATACAATGTCGTTGGTACATCTGCAAACCTGAGCAAGTTGTTATGGGCTCATCACCTCGTGCTGTTTGCCGAGTGTTCCGGCCATTCAAAAGCGATTGAAAAACTGTAGGAGGCGCATGTTGTAATTGGGCTGTCTTGTATATGTATGGGTCAGACTCGGTGGTGCTAGTAGCGTACTGCACACCTGATACTCCCACTTACAGCTGTTTGCGGAAATGATGGCAGTCGCGTCGTGAATTTTACCAATTATAGACTATCGGGACTTAGTAGAATTTTCATTGATTATCTCGACTACGACCATAATGGTCTTTTGTGCCATCTCTCGCGACGTGAAACTGGCTGCCATTCGCCTCTATGAACATGGCCTAGTGGATTTCCTTGTGTTGGAGTTGGAATCACCCCTGTGTGATACATATATTGGTGCGAGTTTTTACTTGCTTACATAAGCACTTAGAGCGCACATAGTACTACACTTTTGGTACTGTTCCCTCAGTAGTTGAGTCACTACTGAGGGTAAGTTCATATATTCTTTACAGTAAACTACTTACTGATCCCCTGTAGCTGCCTACAGGTATATCTAATATATTAGTAGTTGAGTCACTACTGAGGCTGCCTACAGCCCTTTTCAACACCTTGATATACCATACACTCCCCTGGGTAATTATAATTACAAACTGCCAACCTAATATTCTTACCCAGGCACCAAACCCTCTGGTGCTGGACACATCTCTCCTAGGTTTTGAGGCATGCAATCAATGCCAAACAGTACCAGGGGTTGAACAAACTTGGTTGAGCCCAGGCAAATGCAGTTTGGTGTTGTTTACATTTATCCAAACCTTGGGGCCATGAATTGCCCCTTTGTGATGTTCGATGGCATTTGAACACCTCTGATCAACTTGGAAACACATGTACATAGCATCTGACAGTCTGAAAACACCATCAAACACACTTCTGAAGAGTTCCAACATGTTTCAAAGTCAATATAGCATTGTGGCAGGTTTTTTGGGCATCAGTTTGATGTTCGATGGTGTTCGAACACCTCTGATTGACTAGGAAATGCCTCTACATACCATCTGATGCTCTGCGAACACCATTGAACACACTTTCAACAAGTTCCAACAAGTTGTGAAGTCAGTAAAGTGTTACAGCAGGTATTTAGATGTTCAATGGTGTTTGAACACCTTTACTTGGCCAGTTGCTAGTGCTTGGCCTACTTGATGGTCAGTGGTGGTCAGTGGTCAGTGGATGGGTGGTCTTGGCTGTCAGTAGTCACTGCTTGCTTGGTGCTTGGTAGTTGGTAGTTGTTGGTGGTCATTGGTTGATCAAGTGCCACTTACTTGTCATTCATTGGTAGTCGATGGTCAGTCAACTGCCAATGATTTCATCATCATTTAGTATACATGTATCCTATATCATGATGGTATGGCTCTCCATTGTTTGTTCAAGATGGTGGGAATGACTTTGGAGGTCTGACATTTGTTTTTCCAATGTTATGCCTTACCTCTGCCTGTTCATCCTATGCTGACTATGGGCATAAAATCAATAGGATCATTCAGGATGGTGTCTCTCTAGCCTCCATGATGTCTACTGCATCCTAGGACCATGGGAAAGCCATTGGAGATCATGTTATATTTGATTTCATTGACATGGTTGCCCTGCTCCCCATACTACCCAGCAGTACAGGGCTCCATAAAATCAGGATGGCATTTAATCATGTCTATTTCTCTCATCCTTTGTGTTGTGAAGCTCCATGAGGACAATGGGCATGATTTTGAAGACCCAAGATCTTTTTCCAATGTTATGCCTTACCTCTGCCTTGTCATCCTATGCTGACCATGGGCAATAAATTCAGGTTCATTCAGGATAGTCCCCCTCTAGTCTCCCTGATGTCTATTGCATCCTAGGACCTTGGGAAAACCATTGGGGATCATGTTATATTTTATTTCATTGACATGGTTGCCCTGCTCCCTGTACCCACCAATACAGCACTCAATAAAATCAGGGTGACACCACAGCATGTGGAAATGTGCTGTCCTGCAGGTTAATAAGCTCCCTGAAGATGATGGAAGTGGTTCTGAGTCTTCTAGATTTTTTCTCAATGAGATAGTGTACCATTGCCTGCCTGACCTTCTACCCCCCAGGGAAAATTATTCTGTCCACCATTTCCTTTAAAAATCAAGGTGGGGCCTCCCAATGGGTCCATCAAACTATCCCCAGCATTATTACTGCCAGAAGAAGGTTGGCAGTTTGTAATTATAATTACCCAGGGGAGTGTATGGTAGGGTCTCAAAACTTTGTTGCCAGGTAGTTGAACATCTTGTGTGATGTCCTGAACTTTCAAATCTTGAGTACGAGTGGGATTGGTACTGTCTGGTAAAACAGCATTTTTAATTGAGCATCCTTGCCCTCCCATTGTAAACTTTCATCATTTGTTTCCTGGCCTGAAAGAATACCCAGCCAGCCCTTTGTGGCTGCAGCTTTGAGTAAGCTTGCCCAGAAAACCTTCCAATTCCTTCCATCCAGTTTGAGTGTTGGCACAGTTGAGCTGGCCATTTTGTATCTCCAGATTCCACTGCTAGGCAGGGCTCATAACCTGATAAAATCTGTAGGAATCTGTAGGACACTTAGTAGTCACTAAGTAGAAACTACAGTACTATGAAAAATGTAAGTGCATGCTATGCACTTATGTAATCTGGTGGCTATGCTACAGCACACTGGTTGTTTACTCCAACAAGAGCCCAGCTAGGAGAGAGTACTTTTCTCATTCTGCATTGGTGCTGTACAAACGAACTTCTTCGTCAAGGAACAACATCGTCGTGGTTGTGTATATGCGTTGACTTGCGCCTCTTGGTGGAGCGCTGCTCTTGGTATTTGCTTGAATGTCGATAGCAATGGGATACCGTACCACGCTATATTCTAGGAGTCGCATGCGCACAATTCCTCGCAGTTTGCGGCCTAACCCGCCACCGACGCAACTTCAGCCACCAGTCACTAGCTGATGCATCCTTGATCGCCCGCTATGTCCGCGGCGCCTCCACAGATGCGGAAATAGCACGGGTAAGGCTGTGAGGTTCCGGTAATACAATTCTTGCTGGTCGCCCTGTGTTCTGGCATCAGTTTCATCCCTTGCCAGTGCTTGATGAAGCGACGATGCGCTTACCAAAAGATCCGTGCTGTGTCAAGTGTGGGTGAAACACCAACCAAATGCAACCGCCTGAGGTGATCCAGGCCACCAACCTATGCCTAAGCTCTACGTACTTGAGCGTGCTGCTAAAATTACGAGACCTTCCGGTGGTCCAAATGCAGGCTACGCCCATACCTGTCCGCCTTTCGACTTCAAAAAGCTATGGCCTGTATTGTTTAAAAGCCACGTCTGAGATTGCATACTCCTTACCGCGACTCCTAACTTTCAGATCATGGCCTTTTTTGACACACCCATCGTGATCACTTTCGCATTCATCGCACTGTTGTTTGTAACGTCTCACTTCCGCCATCCCCGTGCAGAGGAATACCCCCCTGAGGTGGCTAGCTTCATTCCATACATCAGCACGAGCATCCAATATATCTGTAACCCAAGTGGATTCCTGGGGAGCTGTTTGTAAGGGCACATTCACTGAACCTGCGCAGATTAGTGCGCTGACACCACCTTGCATCCAGCCACAAGTATGGCCCGGCTTTCAAAATGCTCATTGGTAGCCGACAGCTGACTGTCATCTCCTCCCCCGACGGCATCGCTGCCATCTTGCGGGACCAGCACAACATTTTCAACAGTAATTCCATACAAATCGAGCTGACCCAAGCGATCGCCGGTGTCCGGGAAAACGCCCCACGCTTGCAGGAAATCCTACACCATCAAATGGCTCCCATGGCTGGACGTACCTTGGCCAAAACGTCAATGCATAAGTTTACTGCGACATATGCAGAACGGCTGATGCAAGAGATGGACACCTTTGCGGCAAATTCCGAAAAGGGGGTAAAGGCAGTGTCATTGATGGAAGTCGTGGGTAGATGTCGACTCGCAGCACTGTGCCATGCATTTTTTGGCCCGTCATTCACCGATGATATTTATGATGACTTGAGTTGCTTGGACGCGAGCGTTTATGCAAGACTGTATAGGGTCCCTTTCTTCCGGCGGCCATCCACACAGGCGCGCAAGCGCCTCATCGCTCGGCTCAGTGCATACATTGCTCAGGCAGAGGAAGACAGCGCAATGGGAGATATCATGATAGGCATAGTCGACATCTTCAAAGCAAACAAGCTTGCACCGGAAGAAATGGCCTGGATACTGCTTGTCTTCCTCTGGGGATTGTACGCAAATTCGACGAACATGACCTTTTGGGCATTAACGGAAGTCCTCGCGGACGAGAAACTTGCTGCACGACTGCGTACAGAGGTTGATAACACGCTGCGCACGCACAGGGGCATCGGAAGGGGCGACACTTTACGGGCCGTCGACCTCCCTGCTTTACTCCGCACAGATGCACACGCACTCGATGGTCTCCCACTTCTTGACTCTGTCATCCAGGAGACGATACGCTTGAGGCTAATATCAACTCCCTTGCGGCAGGCAGAATGCGACACGGAGCTAGTCGTGGACGCAGCAGCTAGTCGACGAGTGACAGTACGCAAGGGTGAATATGTGATGGCACATCTGATGGGGACGCATTGGGACGAGAGATGGTATGAGCAGCCAAACAAGTTTGTGCCGGACAGGTTTATATCGGGCAGGTATGCGAGCGGAGAGGAGGGGATTGATGGCGACTACTCGGCACGGCCGAAGCGAACCAGGCTGCCGTTCTTTGGTTGGGGAGGCGGACGTGAAATGGTGAGTAACTGCAATGGCCATGGTCTGTGCAGACGGAGAACTGAAATATTCTCTTTTCATCGCAGTGCAGGGGACGGCACCTTGCTGTCTACGAAATGAAGTTGATCATCGCGCTCTGCGTGCACCACCTGCACATCACCCATGCGGACTCCGATAAATATGAATCCGGTCCCAGCTCAGCATACTTGTTGCCTCCCAGGGCGAAGAAACAAAGTGTCGGCGTTCAGCAGACGGAACACGACGTGATGGTGTGGTTGAACTTGGCAGGGTAGGAAACTGAATCGTTCGTAGTATGTCCTGGGATGCGTGTCAACAAGCGGCTGTGGCAGGAATGGATGTAGTCACCCGCAAAGGGGAAGCACGTATGGAAGACTGAGCATCGTTACGAACGCCTCATCTCTCCGGAATACGAGGACATTGTTATGGACGAGCCTAACGTGTAAATAAAATATTAGCAGCGAATGACAGTGAACAGTTGAACAACGATTGCTTACATAATGGGGCTTAACTTGACATCTACATAATTACATAACGGGCCACGGTCCGACGTGAACTACTGATTGTTACCTGGGTGAGCGTGAGGGTCCTTCATAACCAGAACTTCTTCGCGAAACAAAAATGCACTCTGCACCGAAACCCAGCCATCGACCCACACGACCTCTGTCCCGAAATCTGCACACGTCCGTAGCACAACTGACGTGCAGATGCATAGAGGTGATCGTGAGCGATTGTGCGACAGCCGACGCTTCATTACATCTATTATCTATCATGAAATAGACCCGGGGCCTCTCTAGGTCACTTTTTCCCGTTTTCCTCGATTTCGTCTCACTGCTGGGCCCTGGCATCGAAGTTTTCTGGCACCAACCCACCTCTCTGGGTTCGGGACTCTATTTCCTTGCGGAGAGTCGAACGCGAGTCGCATGCGTTTCAGAACCTGCTCGTGGTATCGATAGTTGCATCGTGGTCCAACGGCAAGATGTGAACGGACTAAGATCTCGACCATCAATTCTCCCATATGAATGAGTGCCGGTGGCTTGGTTCCCCCTATCCTCATGGATACCTGAAAGCGAGTCGCATCCGTCTCGGAAGTCCATTTAGAAAATTCCGTCGTTGTGTTGCTACTGCCGCGGGCTGTAACTTCCATCAAGGCCACAACGCTTCCAATCACATGCGCATGCCGGTGTGAAGTATCATGGTGTTGTATGTACGTACTGTGATTGCGAACCTCTGATTGATGAATATTCATCAATCTTGCATGTCAAGGACTGCACGTGAATAGATCCAATCACTTACATAACGTCGTTGTCTTCCACTTTGTTGCTGTACTCCCGTCTAGTAGTCGAAAACACGCAAAAAGAACGACGCCGTACGACGAAGCATAACGATTGCCGAAATCCAACCATTCCCCCGGGCGCGTATTATCGCCGTACATGTGCGCAGATAACCACGTGCACGCTTATTGGCCGCCGGTCGGTCTTACACCCAGCCATGGCCAGCGTAAATGAAATCGATCCTGATAAATTTTGAATCCACGGAAGCAAATCCTGCTCCACCTTTTTCCGCGTCGTGTACACCCCAGGCACCGCATCAACTCGTGCGTCGTACACGCACCTTTAAGCACTGAAATAAATTAAAAATTTATTTGGGGCAGTAGTAGGTATAAGTAAGGCGTCGCCGCGTGATGACGAACGTACACCTGTCCATCACGAGCGTCCATCAGACGAAGGACGTAACATTGTCATCAACTTCTGATATTCGGCTTTCCTAAACGGCAGAACCGGCTCGATATCTCTTACCTAGGCCTACAAGGGGAAATCTGCAATAGGAACACGTTGGCAGCACAACCACAATACTCGAACTCCTACTCGTCAGTAGTTCACGTTCCGCATTCAACATTTATTTAAATGCCGTCCCCTGGAGCCAGATAGTTGGATGCATACGTTATGTGATCCATGGTTTGTAGAGCGCGTATGATACCAATGCAAAGGTAGTCACACTGCTCCAGTGCCACGAGTTGGCGAGGAGAACGCCGTAATAGTAATACTGTACATGAGTAACACAGTAATTCCGAATCCTAGCTCTTCACAGTTTCACGGATGCTGATCGCCGGTATCCTGCACTTCCCGTACCAGAGGCAGCTCCACGACCTGCTCAGCACCAGGATAATCTGGAAGATTCAACTCATACTTTCTCTCCAATGACCTATGCAAAGTCGCACATCAAATTATCATTTTCGCATTCGCAGACGAACCGAAAGGGGGCTTATGAGAGCAAGCGAGTGTCAAAACTTACCTGGGCACGAACCTTCCGCCCAAAAAATGTCTGCCCCTAAACTTCCTGGCGCCTTCCTTCGGCGCCGTCAAACTTACCAGTACTTCCGGTCGAATCACCGTGCGTGCTTCGACATCTGGCCCTTTCTCGACATCCCATCCGCTCGGTATATCGACCGACACGATTGGTTTCCCCGATGCCTGAATTCTGTCGAGCACCGCATCGAACGGCGCTCTGACAGGCCCTTGGAATGAGAAACCGAAAATGGCATCGAGGATAACGTTCGTGGTTGGAAGGACCGCTTCGAGAGCAGATATGTCGGATGGAAGCGTGGAAATGTCCATGTTGTCACATTGTCGATGGAGGCGCTAGCGTTAACATGCGTGTACACATAGTTCGTGTCACGCATGTCAGTCGTCGCACAGAGCTCTCGATATTGACCTACCTTGTATATGTCCTTGGAACCAAACTATCGGGCGATTGGAATAAAATACGCAAAGAACCCCCAACGAAGCTCCTACCTTGGGCATATACACCACCGGTTGATACCCAAACATCGCTGTACCATTATTCACATCACATTTGTGACCACGACTTCGTCAACACTGCAACGCCGATGATCGATCCAAGACCGCGACGCACCAAGATGCCTGGCAGCCACAAGCCCGTCACCTCCCTGATTCCCAGGCCCGCAGCATACCAGCACGTTCCGATGTGCCTCCCGAGAGTACACGTTGGCGAGGGCTTGTGCGCAAGAGAGTCCCGCGAGTTCCATCAACTTTTGGGGCAGTACGCGGTAGGTGATGTTCGGTTGCACACGGAGGCACGAGACGACGTAGAATATAACGACATGCAAGGCCATGTTCACATTATGATCCATCGTTCAGTTCACCTGACAAAGTCCAACGAAACGAAAGAACCATACACACCTGGTCCAAGCTGAACGCTCCCGCCTGACTCATAAGCTCCTCGTCGATCTAACGCGTGTGAATGCGCCCAATCGCAAAGCCTCGGTGAAAAAAAAAATACCTCCCTGGCGATCCTGGCAGTAAGATACCGGATGGTGGACGTCATCGTTGCTTGTGTGTTCGAAACTGGGTGTCCATCGAGTCCTCCATTCATCCGAGTCGGTGACAATACAATGACGTAATCCACACCACTAATCCATTCTCAGCTCTCCAATCCCACCCATAAATCTCATTCCAAAACGCCGATAGCAAGACAAGAATAATCAATTGGGGGGCTTGATATGCGAAGCCCTTCGCGCTGCTACTGCTACCTACACCCCTACCTACGCTACACTGCTCATACGTATGTGACTACAAACTACACAAGTGCTCGTCTTCCCCTTCGAGCAGAAGCCTTTTTGCTGTGTTTATTGTAGTGAACAACAGAAGAAAAAAAATATACAGGTATGGATGAAAATGATCAGATAAAACGAGGAGTAGGCGACCTGGGTAGAATGAGACGGAGATCAGCCTGGAGGAAAACGGACAAGGTGATCCACGAAAGGGGGACAGAGGGAAAGCCGGGAACAAGAGGAACAAGAAAAACGCTTTGGATACACATTTCTTTCAGTTGACTGGATTGCCATATCATCTACTCCCAAGAGAAGCCAAGTGAAGCCAAGACACATGCAGTGAGGGGCCAAAAGACTTGCGATGCCGGAGAGAGAAGAAAAGAAAAAGTAAGAATAGCGCAGAGAAATTTGATCGAAAGTGGAGGTCCGGAAGTGACTTGGACATGACAGGTCGTGATCGAGAGAACGGAAACGAGGCATCCGCGAGGCGAGGGAACAGGCGAAGCTGGAGAGGTAGACTCGCCCCTACTCTTGCCTATCTCGTCGCCTGCCCTCGTCTTTTCTCTGTTGTTGTCGATTCTCGCTTTGTGATGCAGTAGAATACAGAGTGATATCGCCTCCTTCCTGTTGCACGTCCCCCTCTTCAGAAGGTAACAGCATCGGGGGATGAAAATACGTCGCGAACAAATTCTCCTCCTCGGGTAACAGCATCGGTGGATGGAACCCAGCACTGTACAAGAACCCTCCCGCTGCTACTACCGCACCTCCTCCAGCATTAGAAGACGACGACCTAGCCCCACCTGAATTCCCATCATTCGAGGCGGATATCGAACCAAGCTCCGAGGACGTACCAGAAACCAAAATCGACGACGAAGCACCACTGGCAGCATTTGATGAGGACGCCCCACTCTCACCACCGGTTGGCCAATCGTCCGGCAACAACATCGGCGGATGAATGAACGGCTGGGGCGACCGATCGGGTTCGGCAACCACCATCGGAGGATGCCAGAAAGTGTTCGAAACCGATCCACGGAACACACCATAAGGAGTGAAGAACGGAAAATCCATGCTTGATCTCCGCGAGTGAGACGAGAACGCGTGGTGAGACGCGAGAGGGTGATGCGAGGCGGCTTGCGAAGGAAAATGTGGGGAAGCATGGTGCACGTGAGACGCAAGGGAGCTAGAAGATGATGGTCCGTGTGCGGCTGCAAGGGATGATTGCGGATGTAAATGAGAGATTCCGGAGTGAGAAAGTGAATGGGAGTGACCGTGCGCATGTGCCAACGAAGAAGAATGGGAGGGCGAAGAAAGTGACTGGGAATGTCCATGTCCGTGTCCTTGCCGATGTGACCCCGAAAAATTCTCTGCCTGGTCCTGCGACTGAGGGGTACCCGTCGACATCGATTGCGCCCGACTTTGACCTTGCGCAGACATCGACTGCGAATACCTGTGGCCATGTGGTTTTGAAGCCTGGCTTTGCTGCTGTGGGGAGTGACCAGATATTGCCGAAGTTGGGGCTGTAGACGTCGACGTCAAGCTCTCTGCATACGACGAGTGTGAAACCGCTGACGACGGCGGCTCGCTTGCTGAGTCAGTACTCATCCGGCGACGTTTAGAGATTCTGTGTTCATCCGCGTCTGCCTTCCCGTTTCCTTCGTCATTTCCTCCTGCACCGTCGCCAGTAGAAGTAGCCCCTGGGCTCTCCTCTTTATCCATCTCGTCAACACCCGCGAATGGAAGAGCCGCATCCAAGTGAAACTGGGAGGATAAATAATCCGGATGGTACGGGCCAGGGTACGCATGATGTCCGAATATCCCAGCATAGGCATGTCCCAAGGCGCCTCCGATATGCATCCCACCTAACGTGATCCCATTTGCTGCCCCTCCTTCGTCTATGCCAAGGCCAATGCTGCTCATGCTCATGGGCATACCACCGAGCCCACTTATATTGAGATTCGAGGAGGACCCATACCCAGAGATGGCGTTGTCGCCGCCCAAAGCTCCCATCAGCTCCGACCCACTCGTCCCTCCCCCACCCACACCGTGGACATCATGGACACCAACATTCACGACCCCATCTTCCCCAAATTCATATGCAGCAGGCTGTGTCGTCGAATCCGGCGCCAATGTTGGAGATCTGTCTCCGGCACCTCCGCCCAACCCTCCCAGGCCAGAGCCACCACCCAACTCGCTTACATCGAGGTTATCCACGCTTGGCGAAGCACGGCGACTCGCGCCTGGTGAGGCAGACGCCGAAGTCGTGCCTGATCCAGATGACCCAGATCCAGGTGTTCTCGCGTCGTGATGGCGATTGTCATTGTGATTAGCGTTAACATAAGATGCTTGAGAGGCATGGATGTCTGTAACGGATCGGCGCGCCGCAGCTGCGGCTGCGGCAGCAGACGCGTCATGGCGAGATCGTTTGCGTATTACGTCCGATTTCATGGATATAGGCCGAGCAGAACCATGCAATTTGTAGCTGGCATTTCATCGTATCGCGAGCACTGGAGAAGGCAAAGGGGACTTACTAGAGGCCACACCTGCGATACCCCACAACCGACCACGAGTGCATGTCAATTATCCCTGTCGCCCAGAGAAAGGAAAGATGACAACTCACGCATTACAAACGGTCTTCCCCTCGTCATCTTTTCTCCAGAGTGGCGTTGCGGTCGTGTGACAGTTGTAACATTGCGCTGATCCATTCGTCCCAGCTGAACGCATTGAACAAACGCGTCGCCGACACAATTCCATAACGAATGAACCCAAAGAAACATGAACGAGGTCAGCGTCAGCGTTAGGTTCCCCTCTCCCTCCCCCCCAAGTACCAAAACAGAAAAAACAGACTCCACCCGGATCCAATCACAAGGAAGAAAGAAAACGTACCTGAGGCGTTACCCCTCCCTCCCCCGCTGTTCCCCCCATGCGCACCTGTGTACCCAGTTCCGTGTGCGCCGTCCCCAATATTATCACCATTCCGCGCATTAGTACTACTGTGCCTACCATGCGCATTCGAGGAGGTGGGTGTGTGGGTGGACGTATGAGTGGATGTATGGGATGTGGAAGTATTAGAGTGTCGCTCGGCATGGTTGGATCGCATGGTTTTGGGGCGGGGACGTTTATGCTGTGTTGGAATTTAGTTGTGGAGAGTTCATTTCAGATCAAACAGAGAGAAGGCGGAAACCCACTAATTTACAGTATAAGCCACACGCATTGCAATTCAGTTCATCGTTCAATCCGCGTCTCCACAAGGGGGTATGTGTCGCACCGCAATTCGAGCATTCAGCTTTGACAGGTCCATTGGCACCTCCATTGGCACCATTTCCAACTACACTCCCGCCGCCTGGAGTGCTCACACTGCTGGCACCACGTCCGACACCCGACAAACCAGTAGCGGTGGCGCTGGGGCCAGTCGAGGACCGTGTCGAGTGTGAAGAAGTCCTGAGTGTCAAAGAGGGACGACCACGCGTCCCAGTACTAGGCCCGGGTTTGGTATGAGTTGTGCCGGTACTGACATTGGTGTGGACAGTCAAATGAGTTCCGGTGCCGGTGTTGGGGTTGATAGCCGTAGCTGTGGTGACGTTGGGATTGGTCGTGTCGGTATTTGCACTAGGTATTGAGGTGGCGCAAGCGTTTGGTGTAGGAGTGTCGCCTGTTCTGGAGATAGGAGGGGAATGGCCTTGGACGTAGAAGTATATGTCGGCTCGGGGTGTCGATATTGACGTGTGCACGTACGCACCTGCGATGTCTTGCATGACGACGTCGCCGTCCCCCGTGACGTTTGCTGTGGTATCGGTATCCAATGCAGAAGACGCGGAGGGCGTCTCTTCGTTACAAGAGTCGAGGAGTTCATCCAGTGGAAGTTCGATGGTTGGCCTAAAGATACTCAAGGCATGGTGAGCTGTGGAAGAAGAGTACGTAACGTCTTCGCCGTAGTTCATTGGTGTGGCCAACGTGGGCGATGCTGATAGGAGAGCTGAAGGACCGAAGTCGTTGGAGAACAAAGAGGGGAATTTGAGAGTGGGCTGTAGTTCATACATGGCAGAGGACGGGTGTTTTCGTTTACGGGAAGCGATGGTCGGGGGAGAGGAGTCCTGGTCGTTGTTGGAGTCGTCGCCTGCGACAGAATTGTGGTTAGACGAACGAGTGGCTTGACGGCCGCGTCTAGCGGAGGACGTGTGTGACTCCTTGAATTCGAGGCAAGGTTTGAGATCGGGTTTGCTGAGGACATTGTTGGGGGCAGCGGGGGACGGCTGATCGACAGAGAAGGTGAACTGCATGCGTTTGATGGTGCCGGATTTGGCGTTCTGGCTGGCTTCGCGACTGCGCTCGCGTTCTACAGCGCGTTGGCGGATGAGATCTGTGGAAGCGTTGCGTTTGAAATCGGGCGCCTCGAGTTCCTCGATGCTCCTGAAGGATGCAATGCAGGTGTGATTTCTCCTGATAGGATAAGCGACGCACCTGCCCTTCTCTCTGTCGAGCTTGTCGCCCATATTCCTGGACAGCTTTTTGAATTCACGCTTTGACTTGGCATTGTCGGTGTCGACAATGAGGGACTGGAGATGCCAGAGTCTCCAGGAGAGGTTTTCGAGGCGTTGGCCTTGTTCGAGGTAGCTGGCGACCTTCGTGCACACCTGGCAAGGGAGTCCGAGTAAGTGCGGTGTGGCTGTACGACCAATGTGTTCGCTACCTTCCATGTCTTTGTGAGCGACTCGGAGTCGCTTAGATTGCTGAAAGCGACGAAGGACTTGTTTCCCTTTTGCATTTGTCAGCAACCACACCCAGATCTCGTCGTCGTCGTCGTCGTCGACGCGACTCACTTTGAACTTGAGGTTGACGATGGATGGCATACGAAACGAACTGGGCCTCGTCGTCGTCGGAAAAAATGAAAGAAAAAGGAGAAAGAAAAAAGAAAAATATATGAAATATAATATGAGGACATATATGAGGAGGCCATCCAAATATAGTATCCCGCTCCCACCCCTCCAATTCGCACGCGGAATTCTCGTCCCGACCGTCCGCTTACACGTGTTCCTTGCACACCCTTTGCCCTAGTCCAATTGGTAACGGCATACCCACGTGCACCATAGCCATGAGTCACGTGTGGCCGTGCTGCTATCACGTGCCTGGTCTTCTCTTCACCCATATGCACAGTCAATCTCGATCCCAACGAAGTCGATCATCGCACTCAATGGAAGACGCGACAACGAGGCTCCCTTCTTCCCCAATTGCACCTCCTTCGCTGCGGGTAGATACCTCCAAGCAGCCGTCTTCTCCTGCTCTTACACAACAACCCTTTACATACCAACTCCATTCCACAGCCATCCTTCTCCGGGCTCCCTTGCGACAGTCACCATGATGCATGTCGCTCACTGTCAGCCACTCAACCATACAACCGGTCCTGTACATATATGCTCGGCGTGCTGTGGCAAACCAGATACCTCTTGGTTCCACGTGTACTGTAGGTAACTCGCCACACAGAAAATGAATCGGTCAGAACAGTTCCTGTGAATACGTGTGGTACCGCTTCCGCTGGGCCGCTGCGACTAGCACTCAGCCGCAGAATCCCCTAATAGAACGGCAACGAGGGAACGTTCCATCATTCCAAAGCCCAGAATCTCTCACAGCACTACAGAGCTGTTATACGAATACAATGTGCCCGACTCCAACGGAAAACAGGGCCCACACTGCCAACTATTTGCCGGACTGACATGGAAAGCCTTGTTTGTGCTCGTGCCTGTATAATAATATTACTTGCGTTGCGGGAGGAATCGGGTACCGATTCACTAGGGTTGACTCTCTCATACTCTATCTGGTTCGGACAACGATCGGACATCAATTTTTATCGGGAGCATCGGGACGATCCTTGTGATTATCATGCCCAGCAATATTTTTCAATGTCGAGCAAAACACGTATTGCGGACGCCAGTGCACACGTCGAATTTCCGCACCAAGCACCTGTGCGTGCAACATTGACGGACTCGACACCTTGGCATAATGCTGTCCGTGACCTTTGTTGGGAATTGCCAGTGAAAGAACGAGGGGAGAGCGCATGTGATGTTGTACTCATTCCCTCCAATGACTCATACCCCACGCCCCCGAAGGAACCATGGCTGTAAGTCAACCCGTCAATCAGTGGATTGACCGATATGGGCGTCTCGCGAACATGAGTGCCTAGTTTCGGTCGCTGCCAAGGCTCCCATAAAACGCTCAATCATGCCACATATGATGGTATGATGCATAGATCGATCGAAAATGAAGACTGGAGAGTTAGGGTAGATGTGATTCGATTGGCATGGACACCCAAGCGCGCGCTTCCGCGTTCAACGACCAACGACGATGTATGAGTATGGGTTAGGGTTTAGGTGGTTTAACTGGTTGGGTCTTCATCGTCCCACTATCACTCTCCCCTGCGACCAGGTATCGACCGAAACTCAGACAGACAGGGTTTAATACTTACATAATAGCAGATGGCACCGACGACGCGCCGCCCTGGACACCCACGATATAACGCTGATATGTGATGATCATGGAAAACGTTCGAGTTTAAGTTCTAACTCTGAGAAAGGTTTTAGGTGAACGCTCCTGCATACATACCTGCGATACAGCTCGCTTCCATCGTAAACCCGCATCACATATGAGTGGGGATCAAGAAGGAATGGGTGCACACAAGAGAGGATGCGGTGTCGTTGCTGTGCTGTGCCGTACATATATGCATAGATTATGATGAAATCTAACTCACCTATCAACCGGGCGTTTGAACGCGCCCACGATGTTCGATTACTACTTCGAGTTATCGGTCTGGTGAGTAATGTTACGCGCATCTACACCGCAGCATTATATGCTGCGCCTCACGTTCCAGTGTCAGACACATGGGGTGAGCAATGTCTAACACTCACTTGAAGCACTTCATATGTCACACAGCCCCATCAGTTCAATGACATGCTTCCATGCTTCTGAAACAGACCGCCGTAATTTGATACGTATTGGTCTTGTGATCCGGGAAGCGCGGAAAGCACCTGTGTAGGCAAGGAAGTTTTCCAAACCGAGGATTATTATTGTAATACGAATGTGCGCTCGCCCCCCGAAAGTGGGCGATACGGCTTGTTGTTCAACCAGCACTAGTGGGTCGTCGAGATGAGAGCATCCTTCATGTTAGGTATTTCCCAGCATGCTCCTTGCGTGCAATGACGAGCTCAGCGACTTCTGGGAAAAAACTTCACCTGTTCGGGTTACATGTGGTCACTGCCGATGCTAAACTTACTCTCGGCGGTCACCTATGGTCGACTTGCTGCGAGTAAGAAGTCATCGTTTGGCTACAGAAGACCGGTGCTGGCAAATTCATCGGCAAGCTGAGAACGGTGCCAGCGGGAATGTATACGGACGGTGTTAAGTCTTTACCGCGGAGCGGAACCCGTTAGCAATGCTGAATCAAGAACAAAGTGGTTGCTTATTCCAAGATGAAAAATAGTAGACACGAGCTACCATGTGAGCTCGCCGCAAGGTACCCAATATTGGATGCACGGGACTGGTTGCGGGCAACAAGTTGACGGAGACTAGTAGTCTGTCTCAAGTTGCGACCCCATGAACAATAATTATGCCTTTCCCCAGCTTGGCAAGCGCTGATCTGCGTCGCACTCACTTGTCTTGGAACTGCTCTAACCCAATGGGTTAACTTAGCTTGGCATGTTCATGAGATGTCGGATTCTGGGCGGGAGTCGGACTTGACAGCAGAAACCACTTTGACAGGGGAAAAAACCCAATCGTGGGGATCCTGAGGACTGTGCGTAGCAGAGCAAAGGAAGGGGCCGCAGTCCCCACTAGTGATGGCCACCGTATGCATTTCATTTCCCGAGTTCGAAGAGTTCGATGGAAATAAGAATAAATGGAAATTTCTCCGCAAGGGGAATAGAGACAGCCTGAATGTTACCAAGTAGAGTGAACCATTGCAGCAACTTCCAAGATATGATTGATGCAGTGGCTGCTGTCCATTATCAACATGTGAGGGACACACGCCGTTTTCGAAGTTACGACAACAGCAGCCTTGTAAGGTATGTACATATGGCAAAGGTGAGAACTTCGGACATCCAAGTGGGATACTGAGTGGGGCAGTGGCGAGTGCTAATACATGCGGAGCTCCTAATCACGCAGTATTGGCGCCGTACTTACAGACTGTAATATATTTATCGTGTTGAATGGAATTGTGGCACCTTTCAGCCGAATAGCGTATGCGGGCTGCTGCCGCCTGGCTCTAATTAGTGGTAGGTCATACACGCACTCCCAGCGTTGCCATGTGAAAGGAATGCCCCCCTGGACCAGTTATTCCTTGTTAAGTACTTGCTTGTCATATATCCTTGCGTACATTGGATCCGTTTGGATTACCATAGGCTCAAATGGCCTGCCCCGAAGTGCGTCATGCCGATAACTGTTGAATTGTACTAGGAGATATTGCGGAGAGAAGACGTTCGTGATTGCCGACCTCGAAGACGTTGCTCGCCATATTCATAGGGGCTATACGTACGTTAGTCAGGTCTCGAGGATGACCGGTACCCATGTGATAATAACGGGTAGCCCTGGTGTCTTACGTGTGCGATTAGGCAAGCCATCGAATCTTCTGTACCCCGCTGACGTTTAATCCAATAGGCAACGCGCATCTCCGCAGTGTGGAGCATCGAGAAGGGTCTAGACAGTTAAAAGTTCGCTTGTTACGTGCAAGACCCGTCTTGTTGGGGACATATCAGGCAGAGTTGTTCAGTCAGCCATCATCGATGATCCTGCGGGTGCAGTGGAATATACATTCCATGCATTTCCGCCACGGAAGTCGACGAGGCATTCTGTATATCAGACCATGCCCCTTAAGCCTGGTCGAATTCCGTGCTTGTCCGGAACGATAGTTCGGTGGACTGGCCAGAACGGTCTCGAAGAGGACGAGTAATCCATGATATTAAAAACTTCCGTTGGGAGGAGCTACAATCATCAATTTCCCTCGGGACGTGTTGATTTAACAGCACGACGGGCTACACGGCACTCCACGATTTGGTGACGGTCGGATGACTATTTTCTTCTGGTTGCAGTCTCCGCATGGTGCGACAGGTCAGCGTTAGCTCGTGCGTCGCCCATAGTGGTTTTCCCTAGCTCACAAGGCGAGTTCTTGGGCGGAGTCACTTGGACAAAGCTCATGTTACCGTTATACCGGACAATCGTCTTGGCATGCCAGAAATTACTCCAAACGAAGGAAGCGGAGAGGCCTCGGATTCCTGGAACGTGCAAATTTAGCATACCTGTTGAAGGCTGTTGTGATGGAACACTCTAGGGATTGCGATGGAGCTCCACCTCGGCCAGCTAACTTCTTCTTCTCAACGTCGGAGGATGCAGGAATGACGCGGTCTTTTCTTCACCTATCGCACCCGATGACAACAGGAGCCACCGATACCACAAGCCATCAATTTGGATATGCGAGGAAGGTATCCGAGGCCCCACAAGACAAGCCTGACAAATCGCACAAGTCCCGCGGAGAGCCCGACGGTCCGTCGTTGCTCAGCTTCCTCGTACTGGATCAAAGGTACCTTGGACACATAATATCACATCCGGACACGGGCTACTCGTCCGGATAATGATAATGCTATATAGCACGGTGTTTCCTTACATCATGCCACGCCATCCCATCTCCGCTACGGAATGATTGGTGGGACTGTTCGGAATCATCGTATGCAGAATGTGATATAGGTGGCCAAAGAGTTGGATGGCGTCGATCCACCTTTACACCCGGGACGTACTGGGGGGTGAATATTGAATGGCACCAGCAATATGGATTCTGGAAGAGATACACATATCCATGAAGAGCAGCCGTACAATGCGCGACGTGACGGCGAGGGTAATGTGTCGTTTTGATCCTGCATAGGTCGACATAGTCGGAGTCGTGCGCACATTGTCTGAGGGTTTGTGATATGGCGAATGCTAACGCAGCATGTTGTGAGGTATGCACATATGAAGTTGGCGAACTCAGGGACGGGCCCGACGTTGATTGACAATCATTCAGCAGCAGGTTATGTAAATATATTAGCTTCATTCGAAGCAATTGGGCCACGTCCGGCCTCGAACCAGGCGCCTTTGACACCACCTCTGAGGCCACCACCGTCGACGCATGCACAGCACATGAGCAAGCTCACTGTCGGGATGGTATTAACCACAGACGCCGCGTGGCCATCAAATCAGTATAATTTGTCGGGTACGACGACTACAAGACTCCACGACCTCAGGTTGCGATGCAGATGTACGTCTCTAGGTACGCAGAATCTGACGCGAGTGACTGCGCGTTCCCAATATTTTGCACTATTTCGAAGTAGGCCAAGGGACGGGGTACGCAGTGCGTCAACCTTACATCCGCTCCAACCTCTGACAAGACGGCAGGGGCTCTCCGGTGGCTTTCTAAGGTTCCAGCTCCTCCGATCGCCTCGGGACTGGCCTAGAAACGGTCTCGTCCGCCATAGGCTCTTCATGGATTTACGGCGTCTCTGTCCTTCTCTAGCGCTTGAACAAAGTGCGTTTGTGCTTGTATTTCTTGAGCGTTCCGGATCCGCTAACTCGTGACTAGAGGCTCACGAGACGCTCGCGTTTGGTCCTGCCAGCAGAACCCGTCGGCGTCAGCCATGAGTCGCTAGTCTTTACCCGGTCCGATATGACACGAGCAACTTTAGTGTCGATACAGCAGGGAAGACGATCCTTTTGGACTTCGGCGCAGTAGGGATCCTGCCAGAATCCTTTGCTAGTTACATGATGTTGTTCGACCGCCAGTTTCACTGTCGCCGTCGCCGAGTGTTTAAGTTTGCCGTGCACGATGTTCAAACAAAATCCAAGGCTCTTGTAGGTCTCCAAAGAGAACAGCGGTCAACGACGAGGTTCTTGAGACTGCCGCCTAGGCTGAACAGGTCTGGTGGCGCATAGTTCTGATCAAAGCGCTGAGGAAAGTCAACTTGTTGAAGCCGTTACTGATACCGTTGACTCGTATAGACTCTTATTCTTAATTGTTACAGCGCAGACACCGGAGTCGTCGCGTGATACACAGGCGCGTAGATGCTAAGACAGACTTTCTACTTCTTTCCTCAGTTCGTGTTATCCAGCGACCGAGGTATGTTTACGGTACAGCATTTCCCCTGCATCCAGTAATCGTAGGATCAGATCGTTTTCGTAGTTCCACCACAGTTAGGTGGTCTGTCCAGTAGCAATATTGGCTCATAGGTTAGATGGGATTATGTAATGTGCCCCTTTCTCTCTTGCTCACTTCATTGTTTTCTGTTACATAGACCTGTTGACAATGGACATGATGCAGGAACCGCAAACATATTATGGTGCGTGTCTACAGTGTAAATACATCACCATCAACAGGCTGACCCAAAGACCAAAGGAACAAGACAGTTCGTGTGATGATGGAGCCCGCTGAGTCCCAGAGAGATGTTAATGGTGAATCTATTTGGACTTGTGTACCTGTTGTTCGACTGACTCTGGTGCTTGACCCATTGATGGAAATAGGCATGCAAGGAGTGTTGTCTGAGTGCATCCACTTTGGGCAACCATGTATATGTACTATGTGTTGTATCTGCAATTTTCATCCTCAGTTGAAATCTGAATGCAAGGATGATATGACCCAAATCTCTGTTGAGGCTGACAAAATCAACTACTTAGAAGGAGATCATATCACTGACCACATAGTGTGTCTTTGTAAAATTCTGGGCTGTATGCACTGGAGACAATGTATACATTTGCACATCCTCCATCTGTCGTGCGCCGCTACTGTCTTTTTGCTTTTTGTCTGCTTACTATACACTTCCTCCCATGAGTCCCACTTTCCCTGCACTTCCCGCTGTCGTCATCCCCATTCCTGCGTCTCTATGATGCCTCGTTTGGACCGCTGCCTAGCCTTAGGGGCAAGTCCATGGACTTTACATTTATGACACAGCCACACTTACGTACGCTTTCCTGTTTCTGTTTTACCTTTCTTGCTTCTCAGATCCCGATGGGATCTGGAGGCTTCCCTGACGGTTATGGTTTGTCTTCCGATGCACGTGACATTGTCGCGTCACGTCTTAGGAGACCTTTCATTTGCCTTGCGCAAATGCTGCAGCATTGTGGTGAGTCATGACTCTAAGTCATGATGACTCGATGTGCTGTGGAGGAGGTCTTGTTTGTGATGACCCCGTCTTGTTTGTTACCTATGTGTTTATGGTGAGGATACGTTAGTCGTCTCATCACCTATGGGAGTATAAATACCCATAGCATAGTGATAGAGACTCCTTGTATTTTTGCTACCTAGCTACCCACCTAGCAAGTAGGAACTTGTCCTATAAACTCTTGCTTTCTCCCATATCTCTCTTGAGATGCTCTAAGGCGAACTGGGCTAGTACCCTATCGCTATTACTTAGTGCGACAAACATCTCAAGGATATCAGGGGGTAGTCAATCCTGTCCCTGTCAGTACATCAACATATCACTGCCGATATATCTGTGAGAGGCCCACTGCAAGCCGCGTGCTCGCCTATTGCCTGGATATAGGTTTACACTGCAAGCATTTCACAATTATTGTTCAGAAAACATGCTGAAAAAATTGAAGAAAGTGATACTCTTTTTTGACAGCTGTTTTCAAAGAGAAAAGGCAAAAATAATACTTTCTTTTCTTTGCATGACTTTCCACAAAACATTGATTGATGGTAATGCCCATTAGCATAGAAGCTAATCAGCACTACCATCAATTCATTTTTTTGCACAGAAAAGACAAAGAAAACAAAATATTATATTTGCATTTTTTATGTGAACACAGCCCAAATAAAAGAGTATCTCTTCTTTCCATTTTTTCAACATATTTTGGCAAGAAAAATTGTGAAATGCTTGCAGTGTTACTTTACCAAAAGGTAAACAGCGCACATCGGTCGTTGCCTTGAACAAGCAACAGTGATCAACGCCGCGCGACAAAAGCGAAAATACCTACACGTCGCATATCTGCGAACGTGATCCCAGCTCCCGCAACGGTCGTAGCTGAAAGCATCACAATCGTTCGACAGGTATCATTCTTGTGACAACTGTCACAATCACAACCCTTCCTACAATGACAAGTTACCTCGTCGCTGTAATTCCCCCATACCATTCCTATAATGCAAGCGTCAGTTATTCGAGAAGTAAAGCCTAGTTCAGACGAGTACTAGGAGGTGACAGCTATACCTATTGTATAAGCCCAAGGACCTCTAGGAATACCTGAAAGGTCACTCGAAGTAACATCCCCACTCGTACCAAGATAGAGGCAACCCCTCGAGTCTTGAAGAAAGCAAGGCAAAGTGTCTTCAGACGCGGGGTCATCAAAGTTCCGGCCCAGCCGAAAACCCCCAGTCGTACCCCCGTGTACCTCCACCACTATTGCCGCCCCTGAAAAGATTGAGAGAACGCCCTCTCAAAGATTTCAACCGTACACTGCGAGTCCAACCCAAGCCGATCCCGAAGCAAAAACTCCGGTATTGCCCAGTGTAGACAAAGGGAAGCAGCCCTTAGAGTCTATGAAGTTACCCTCATCCTTCCATCAGATCCGAGAACCAGAACCCCTAGCAGGGAAGAGAATTGACAAAGAAGAGACTCACACCGCACCTGAGTCAGCATCAACGTCAATAGATCTCGGAATGGCAGGCACTGCAAGCATTTCACAATGTTTCTTTAGAAAATATTCTGAAAAAATGGAGGAAAGAGATACTCTTTTATTTTGGATGTTTGGAAAGAAAAAATGCAGAAATAATGTTTTATTTCCTTCCAAAAAACATGAATTGATGCTAATACCACTTAGAGTAGCAGCTAATGGGCACTACCATTAATCCATGTTTCTGCACAGAAAAGAGAAAATTATATTTGCATTTTTTCCAACAAATTATCCAACATAAAAGAGTATCTCTTCTCTCCATTTTTTCAGTATATTTTCTGAAGAAAAATTGGGAAATGCTTGCAGTGAGGAGTCGGTGAACAAGAAGCAATCGCAAATCTCGCAGAAAGTTTCCAGCAGTTTGCCAAAACCACGGACCCCTTCAAAAGCAAAACCGTCGGCAATGTACGAGAACTTGTCGCATGGTACGAAGCCTTAACCGGCCACCAAGGACTCATATTCCTGTCCTATACCATCCCCAGAGGTTCTACCGACCAACCAGCTGAAAGAGGACCGTTAGACGGAGGAAAGGAGTTAGGCCTCAGAAAGCCTCCCGCCTTCGACGGTACCAGTGGCAAATATGAAGCGTGGATCGCCTCTGTCAACAACTATCTCAACTTAAACCGACATATCTATTCCACCGATGAACGAAAGATAGGTTTCACTCTATCTTTCATGAGTCAAGGATTGTCTGTTCACTTCGCCGAAAACTACTTAAAAGAATGCACAACAAGTGGCGGCAACGTCTATATCATGGACACATGGACGACCTTCATCGATCGAATGGAACACATATTCAAAGTCAGAGACACAGAAGCATTAGCCTTCCTAAAGATGGCCGAGATAGAACAGGGTGACAAGCCGTTAAGCGAGTATATCGGAAAGTTCCTTGATCTAATCACAAGGGCAAACATCTCCCGCGATGATCGACAAGCTGGAGTCTATTTCGGGAAAGGATTAAACCCTCGAACCACTGAATGGATTCTCCGATCCAGCAAAATCCCCACAATGGTCCAACAGTGGATCGATGCAGCAGTTGACACACAAACCGCCAAAGCTTCGCTGGGAGTCTACAATAATTGCCTAATGAAAGAAGATCAAACCATCTTACATATGTATCAAGATGAAGGAAAAGGGAATGGCCCAAAGAAGAATGATTCTTGGGCAATGGATGTGGATCGGCAAAAGAAGCCGAGTCCATATCAGGTTCCACAAAAAAGGAAACCCCCTAGATTCCAAGAGGTTCGCTCAACCCACGAAGTTGTAGGATCGTGCTATGGCTGTGGACAACAAGGTCACTTCAACCGTGACTGTCCAAAGAAGAAAGATTTCAAACGAACGAACGTCCTCCAAGAAATAAAATCAAAGTACACCGCGCAGGAGTTCAAAGAACTTAAAAGGGTGCTGGGTGGAGAAAAGAAGGAGGATTTTTGAAGTCCTCTCCTGGACAAGCCGCAACTGAGGAGAGGAGTACGTTCCGATCGTTTTCCGCACCAGAATTAATGTCTTTAGCCGGATACAATGACTACCCATCTGTTAATGCAATCTCTGGTAAACTCTTTCTGGTGGAACGGGACGATCAAGTGGTATGAACAGCAATCGACAGCGGAGCAGAATGCAACACAATCAGCAAGGACGTCGTTGAAAAACATGGCCTAAAAACAAAGAAAATCGAACATCCATGGTCGCCAAGAAGCTTCGAAGGATCAACGAAACAAGTAATTGACTCTATCGCGTTCTTTACAGGAAGAGTCCATGGTTGAACCTTCAAGCTACACGCATATGTCATGGACTTGAAAAATGAAGGCCTGTTACTCGGAATGCCCTGGTTGCAACAAGCACAACCAGTAATCGATTGGGTCAAGCGCCGAATAGTAGGATGGGGAACACCCGAGGTGTCCGTCTCAATAAATCATACCTCAATATTGATGGAACTCGAGGCAAAAGTAAAACAAGAAGAGGTCACCTTACCTTCCAAGTACTCAAGATACATGGAAGTTTTCTCCAAAAATTGCCCTCTCCCTCCCCACCATCCCGGTTATGACCACACAATTAAGTTGGATGCAAGCAAAGACCTGAAGACGTTTAAACCAGCCAAAATATATCCTTTGTCGCGCGACGAAATGAAACTACTTGACAAATTCCTAGAAGAAAATCTACAAACCGGAAAAGTCAAGAAGATTCAAAACGCAGACATATTGAAGGTCCCACCAGCACCCGTCTTTTTCGTAGGGAAGAAGGATGGAAAGAAAAGGCTAATCCAGGACTACCGCCAGCTTAATTCTTTCACGGTCCCAGACCGATATCCTCTTCCCCTCGTAAAACTGATTCTCGATGAACTGGTCGAGTCAAAATATTTCGCCAAGTTCGACATGCGCTGGGGATTTACCAATATCCAGGTAGAGAAAGAAGAAGATGCCTTATTAGGATCTTTTGTCACACCCAGAGGGGTGTTCAAGCCGACTGTAATGTTCTTCGGACAAAGTAACGCTCCCCCAACCTTCCAATGATACATGGACGGAAAATTCGGCCATCTCCGAATCGAAAAGAAAGCTGTCATTTATCTAGATGACGTCACTGTCCATGGAAAAACAAAGGAGGAGTTGAAGAAGAACATAATAGAGTTTTTGGAGATAGCGAAGAGGGAGAACCTCCATTTGAAACTGTCGAAATGCGTTTTTGAAGCAGAAGAAATCAATTTCCTCAGGTTCACTATCAAACACAGCCAATATGAAACAGCCCCTATTAAGGTGGAGGCCGTCCGAGATTGGAAAACCCCTGAGAACGTCCATGACATTCACCAATTCCTTGGTTTCTGCAACTTTTACCGACAGTTTATCCCGTCCTTCGCTATGGTTGCGAAACCTCTCCATGCCTTAACCAAGAAGGACGAACCATGGCACTGGAAAGACGATGAAAATTACACTTTCCAAAAACTGAAGACTCTAATGAGTCAAGCCCCGGTTCTCCGCTTACCAGATTTCAACAGACTGTTTGAGGTCTATACTGATGCATCAAAGTTAGGCACAGGTGCAGTGCTATGCCAAAAGTTCGAGGACGATGAGTTACACCCCATCGCCTACCTTTTGCAATCACTCCAGGGTGCTGAACAGAACTACCAAGTCTACGACCTGGAAATGATGGCCATTGTCCGAGCACTAAAAGCATGGAAACACTACCTGTTATGCCTGGTCGAAGAAACGATCATCCATACCAACCATGAAAATTTAATGTACTACTGGGAACCACAAAACCTTACTGGTCAACAAGCCCGCTGGCTTGCCTATATACAAGGTTTCCCCCTTAAATTCAAACATAACCCCAGAAGGCGGATGATCATTCCTGACACACTTTCATGCAATCCACGCTTCACAGCCGCGACTCCTGTTGAAACTACAGTCCTTCCACCATTGGTTTGGCTAAAAGAGGGGGGTGAAACCGCCGAAACCACTAAAAATGACGCCCCTGCCCCAGTCAAACACAAACCTAACTGAAAAACAAGAGAAGCCTCCGAAGGTGAAAGTACCAAGAGGAACGTTTCAACAGCAGAGGAGCACGCCAAAGAAAGGAATCTTGAGAGTGTCGAGAGAGGTGTATGAAGAAATCAAGGAATCTTCCCCCCACGACAAGAGTTACACGGTGACGGAAGACAGTGATGTCAACGAAGACCCGGTAACGAAGATAAAGACAAAGAATGGAAGATTCTATATCCCTCTGAAGGCTCGACAGGCAACTCTCCAAGAGTTCCACGACCACCTGTCTGCAGGACACCCCAGTGTCAAAGCCATGACCGCCAAAATGAATAAAAACTGCTTCTGGCCAGGCATGTGGAAACAAATCCATGAGTATGTTCGAGGATGCCCTACCTGTCAGGCATCCAAGGTCATCTGTCAAAACCATCCACCCCCGTTACAACCCATCGAAAGCGCAACCCTGTTGCCTTTCAAACAAGTATCAATGGATTTCATTACAGACTTGTCAATCTCACACGGACATGATACTATATTGACTATCATTGACCACGGCCTTAGCAAGGCGGCAACATTTATCCCCACCAGTAAAACGGTCGACTCAGAAGGTCTCGCAGACTTGTGGCTCCAATACATCTATCCGCGATTCAGAATACCTGAATCAATCATATCCGACCGAGGTCCTCAGTTCATAAGTGCGTTTACACAAAATCTATACAAGGCACTTCATATCAAGCCTCGGTACTCGTCGGGGTATCACCCACAAACCAACGGAGAAGCGGAAAGAGTAAATCAGGAGGTGGAAACGTATGTGCGAATGTATTGCGCTGAAAAACCTAACGATTGGTCTCGGTATCTCTCGATGGCCGAGTTCATGCACAATTCGTGTATTCATTCCACCCACAGCCAAACTCCTTTCTCACTGTTGTACAGGTACGATCCGGACCCATATCCCGCCGTTCACACCTCCAAAGCCCCCGGAGTAGAAGAACACCTAGAGGAACTTGCGCATGCTCGTGACGCTGCGCTTATAGCGCATAAGAAAATGGCCGAGCGAATAGCAAAACAAGGTCCAGATCCACTTCCTTATGCCCCTCCACCGTTGAACAGCCTTGTATGGCTGGACGCAAAGGACCTAAAACGTGATGTACAGTTGACAAAGCTCGCTCCAAGACGTGTAGGACCCTTCCGCGTAAAGAAGATCATAAACCATGTATCGGTGGAGCTCGACCTACCAATCGGATGGCAAGTACACCCGGTATTCCACACGTCAAAGATCTTCCTGTTTACCAAAACACCGGAATATGGTCCGACACCGCCTCCCCCACTTCCCGATATGGTAGATGACGTCCCCGAATGGGAGATTGAATCTATATTAAACCATAAGGAGGTAAAGACAGCCCACGGTAAAAGGACATGTTATTTGGTCAAGTGGAGTGGCTTTGGACACGCCAGCAATACCTGGGAACCTGAAGGGAACCTTGTCAACGCCGGTACCATCCTTGAGGAGTATAAGAGGAGGCATCTCAAACCCCCAGAGGCTCAGAAGCGAACTTCCCCCCGTCATCGCAAAAACTAAATGTCTTCCTATGACAATGACGATGGACATAACTCTGAGTCACGAGAATACTTACTCGACACCACCTCCTCCTTCGACACCGACTATGACTTTACATCCCCCGCATCACCTACATTATCCCTCTCCGGTTTACTACCAGCAGACCACTTCGCATCAGTCTATGAGTCCACCCTTGAATCCCTTCTCGACGCCAATGCCAACGGACCACAAAACCCACATTCCCAGTTCAACATATGCTACCTCTCGAAGGGAAAGAGAAGGGCTGTACCTACGATGCCCAGATCTCGCCCTTACCCCGTGCCAGAGCCGGCATACCGAGCCCAATGCAATACGCCAATCCCAGAGTCACCACCATCCCCTAACAAGGACAGTAACAAAGCAACCACGTCCACGTTCCCCAATGAAGGTCAAATCGCCAACACACTGCCCTACAGACTCTTATGCAACCCACAAGAGTACGAAAGTTACATTCGGGTGTTCGAAGGGTTTGAACAGTGGGACCGGGAAGGATGGAACTCAGGAAATGACCACGAACACCTACGGATGTTGCATCAGATCTACAGAAGCATCGAAGATGCCGTCGGTCGGGTCACAAACATCCTGAAGGTTGGAGACACCGTGCTCGATGAACAATCCCCCGGAATGGCATATATGGAAATGGAAGGTATGAAGAACGTGGAGGGAATGCAAGTAATGCTATGGTCGTTGGTCAACATCGTCCATTCAAAGTTCAGAAGCAACCTCGTCGAGTCCTTTCGAGAGTTTCACAAGGTTCCACCCAGTACTAAACAAGTCACTTTCCTCGTCACCACTCCCTCCGACTACGAAACCCCTACAACTAGTAGCCCAACTACGAAAGGAAAGGGCCTTCATGAAAGCCACATCGTGAAGGCCGCTGAGAGTAGCCGAGATGGAGGTGGTACCGGGAATGACTCTCAAGGTGGAAAGAATGAAGGGACGACACGAAGCCTACACGCCGAACGAATGGACATATCTCCAGTTCCTGGCAGCGACAGGAAAACGACAGGTGGTGTTATGGTTGAAGAAGGGGAGTCAGAGAGTGAAGACGAATCTGTTCCAGGAGCCCATTGGATCGACAAGTGTCGCCATCGAGAGGAAGAAGAGGTTGCCGGATGAAAACTTCTCAACATTGCGGCCCAGGTCTTGGGCGAAAGATGTGATGACGTGTGGATCTCTGAACGAGAGAGGGTCGAAAGGTGGAGAGGATTCCTCCTTAAAGTCTTTGACGAACGAAAGTTCTGGACGTACAATTTATTCAACGCCACGAAAACAACGGATCCACTCCCAAACTGTGACTTCTACCCAATCCACGCTACGTCGGAACTATGCCTCGAGCTCGCAGGACGCATCGTCCTCAATCCCTTCCATCCCTTCTACAAACACACCTGCCTCAATTGCCAACAGTTGGGACATTGGTCATGCCGAAATGGAAAGGGGTCCAAGTGGACTGACACTCATGGACATCCTCTTAGGCAGCCCAAGTCCACAACCAATAATCGACGCAACCCTGGACTTTCCTTTTGATGACTTCGACTGATGTCTGTAACAGGGTCGTTCCGGCTAAAGGAGGGGGGTAATGTCGTGTGCCGCTACTGTCTTTTTGCTTTTTGTCTGCTTACTATATGCTTCCTGCCATGAGTCCCGCTTTCCCCACACTTCCCACTGTCGTCATCCCCATTCCTGCATCTCTATGATGCCTCGTTTGGACCGCTGCCTAGCCTTAGGGGCAAGTCCATGGACTTTACATTTATGACACAGCCACACTTATGTACACTTTCCTGTTTCTGTTTTACCTTTCTTGCTTCTCAGATCCTGATGGGATCTGGAGGCTTCCCTGATGGTTATGGTTTGTCTTCTGATGCACATGACATTGTCGTGTCGCGTCTTAGGAGACCTTTCATTTGCCTTGCACAAATGCTGCAGCATTGCGGTGAGTCATGACTCTAAGTCACGATGACTCAATGTGCTGTGGAGGTCTTGTTTGTGATGACCCCGTCTTGTTTGTTACCTATGCGTTTATGGTGAGGATACGTTAGTCGTCTCATCACCTATGGGAGTATAAATACCCATAGCATAGCAATAGAGACTCCTTGTATTTTCGCTACCTAGCTACCCACCTAGCAAGTAGGAACTTGTCCTATAAACTCTTGCTTTCTCCCATATCTCTCTTGAGACACTCTAAGGTGAACTGGGCTAGTACCCTATCGCTATCACTTAGCATGACAAACATCTCAAGGATATCAGGGGGTAGTCAATCCTGTCCCTGTCAGTACATCAACATATCACTGCCAATATATCTGTGAGAGGCCCGCTGCAAGCCGTGTGCTCGCCTATCGCCTGGATATAGGTTTACTTTACCGAAAGGTAAACAGCGCACATTGGTTGTTGCCTTGAACAAGCAACAGTGATCAACGCCACACGACACCATCATCTTCAAGAATATTGCAATCTCAATGTGCCTTTAGTGCTACATCCACCAGTAGTTCAAGATCTGAATGAATAAAATGAGGAGTCTGAAGAAACCCATGCTGGGGCTGGCTGTAGAAGCAGAACTTGGTTCCCATTGCACCGACTGCATGGGGAGTGGGGGGAAGACAATCTGTGCCGGTGTAGCCAAAGACTGCCATCAGCACCACAAACAGGAGAAAGACAATGACAACGAACGAATCACATATGTAACAAGTCCTCACTTGCATCAGCCAGCCAGTCACTTCATGCCTCAGCGGTGTGCAATGCGACATCGTTCGTGTGGTGGCAAGGCCCACTGGAAGTACCTGTTGTGGATTCAGCAAGGGTTTCCTTGAGCTTTACCTTGCCTTCAGATTCAGTCCTATCTACTCCCAGTCAGAGGAAGCACTGGCAGATGTGAGCAAGCTTCTCATTCATTCCAGTCCCCAGACATTCCTGGGTATGCCAGTCCATGGTGGGTCAAAGTACAAGGATGGTAGGGAGATGCCAGATGTGTGATTGCAGTCTGCAGTGTTACAGTTCATCCAACACCTTGATGTATACTAGTAGAACTTGGAACATCCACATACAAGACATAGCAATGTCCCAAAACTCGTCGCTGCGACTAATGATCATCACAATTGCAAGTACACCAACGGGTATGAGCACGTTGACACCGGAAAGGTTTTCTTCTTGCACAGGGCATGACAGTACGTCTGAGCAGCACCTGCAGCCTACGAGATCCTGGTGCGGATGAGATGACAACAGCAGTACACACGCATGTAAGTCCCAATCTGGGCTCGATGGCTATGATCAGTGGATGTTTATGGGCAGCGTCCGACCCTTTTCGTTGGTGCGTCAACTTGTACTTAACATGGGGGCTACAACCAACGTTTGTCATAGGTCTCGATGAGGACGGTAGAGCCAGAAGGGTGGAATAAGATGATACACTTGCGATCTCCATGGAGCCAAGTTGGTAAGCAAACTTCTCTGCCTGTTATAGAATTCGAACGCGTACTACTAATCGTAGAGGTTTTGTTTTTCCGAGCGAGTAAATTCCGCAACAGTTGTGTTCAGCTTTCATCTTTTTTACCTAGTCTTCCGTTTAGGAGACTTTTTCAAATCGAGATTATATTTCGAGAAATTGAGCGACCTATCGTGCAATCATATATGACCTAAGGGATTAGAAGGAGGTTCGTTTAGCTCAAAAGGTGATGGCGGGAGGGATAATCTGCGGGAAACGCCCGAACTCCAAAGGATTGCTCCTCCATGTGAGATGTATCTCTTTATGGCATGTAAGCTTCATTCAATACCAACAGCGTTAAATCTTCCAGTGATCCGTTATGTGTATTGATTGGTGTGGCCAGGAACTCGTCCTTCTCGTCACTACGTCAAATTCAGTGAGGATGATCGGCGCTGCCAGACCGCACTGCTGCATTTCCTCTCATTCGTGGATCCTTAAGAAAATATGGTATAGTGAGATATGCAAGTCAGATCACATTTGTCCTGAAGTCGAGTGTCATAGAGTGTGAAGGGGCTACCCTTACTGGTCAGTGCATGGGCTGGAGTTCTGTTCACGAATACATAAAAACTCAGAAGAAATGGTGAGAAGCAACCTACGGTTTCCAGAAGTCGCCGCCTGGTAAGGAGGCGCGGTATGACAACTTGCACGAGTGATGTCCTGTTCTGCTAGACTGCTATCAAACATTGAGTCTGGCAAGCGATCTGATCAACGGTAACGCTGAATCGTACTTATGCACCCGAAGTTACACGTGTAATACTCCCTGGACAATTTTCCTTGAGATCAGTTACATCACGTGGAGTTGTACTACGCCGGAGCTGACCAACTGATGGACGTTGCGATCCTGCTACTCAATGGGCAAGTAACACGGAAGTCCCACCAACACGCGCATTCCTCAGGCAGAACATCAAATATGTGTTAGGCGTTCAAGCGTGGAACAGAAATAGTCTGTATACTTACCCCGTGAAATCGAGGTAACTCGCATCAACCTTCTACTCAGAGGTGACGGAGAAGTATCGTAATATACCCGGTGGTCAGAATAATTGCCATGTAACATATGAGAAAGCCCATTTAGTGCTGTGCACCATGCCCGCTTCAGGTACTAGGGTTTTCGAAACCAAAATCCCAAAGCTTTATCGATGCGTCACACACTGTCGGCTGTGGACGTGCCCTGGGGCGCACGATGACGCCACGGGGCCGTTGCCAGTGTTGCGCCCCTTCTCTTTCTCCTTCATCACTATTCAAGGCCGAGTCCAAGTCTGAGTATGCGCTGCCCTCGCTTCCTGTGAAAGAAATGTTTGAAGCTACGGCATCAAAGTGTCGGGAGCCAGAGACGGATAGGAGGACCGGTTTCAGGGGATGGAACGTCGCACTGCCGATGGCGTCTATTCCATCAATAGTAGCGAGAACATTTCAGAGACATGAATAAAACGCGTGAGTGTGAGACATAGGTTGAAACACTAGGGACCGACCGCTGTGAGCCTTGAACTCCTGAATTGGCTGAATGACATTCACTGGACCGTTTCCAGCATTACCAGTTCCGAAACCAGACATTCCATCCATAGTTGTGTCCGCAAATTGTTGATTGGCATGAAGGTCGTATATCGCGATGTTTCCTTCCTAACCAATGCACCAAATAAAACGAAATGCAGTGTAAAGGACATGACTAGAACGTTAGACCCGGACCCGGACCCACCTGATCTCCCCTGCTCATCCAACGTCCGCCACGTTCGATGTCAAAGTGTATCTTCTGGTTAGTCGGGCTATATCTTAGTACGTTGCTAGCATTGTTGCAGCCATCGCTATCTGGGGTCATCCCTACTGCCGTCACTTCCTTCGGCTCGAAGCGGCAAACAGGGACTGAAGCATTGCGCAAGTCCCACGCCCACACGCAAGGACTCCGCCTAAAGGCAGCGTATAACCTATATTCATTAGTAGGGTTGAACATGGCCTAAGCCGGTTGGGGTGAGAGACGACATGCATCAACGGATAGGGGTGAGTATGCCGTTCTAAACCGCAAGTTGAACAAGAGTACCTGCACGACACCACCGCTCTCATAAGTCCAAATGCCACCCACGGACAAGACTTGCATACCGTCTGAAACGTCAAACAACGCGACATTGTCAGCCACGGGGGACGCCGACGTGAGGGTGCCAGCCGCGAAATAGGTGCCTCTTGCAGAACAAGAAAGTGACGACACGATGCCTGTCAATGGCGAAGGGATGCGGCACAGAAATTTATGATAGTAAGGCCCGCTAGTCGTCAGTACACTTGTAAAATGAAAACCCACCCTTTAGCCCCTCCTTGCTCTTTTTTGAAGGTCTGGTAAGCAATCGTTCACCCTCTCCCGGTCTGTGTATATCAAATATTTCAATGGCGTCTTGAAAGCCGCAGTACAACCTGACGCAGACGAATGTCAGTTTCGGAACCCGTGAAGGGTGAATGTCACTGTAACGAGAAAACAAGCGGACTTATCCGCAGTGGGATTGAATAATAGACTGTGAGGTGCAATATGGCGTTCGCGATGATCAACGATAGGGTAGGATGCTCTGAGCTGGAAGTAGTTAGTGTTCTAAGCTCAAGGAAAGATGGCGTAACATACCCTGCCATCATTGCCGTCCAGAAGCTTCACGGGACATTCGCGCACCGATGCAATAAAACAGTATGTGGCAGGACTATGTCGCGACGCACGGGGGTACCACAAGAAATCAACGATTGGGGATGGCTGACGGAGCGTGAGGGCATGGTTCAAAGTGAGGTGTCCTAGATTGACGAAGGAGATAGACATGTATTTAGTTGAATTGATATCGTCTGTCGTCTCACCTCGTTCGTCGGGGGATCTATGGACTAAATGTGAATCTGGACAGAGGCATCAACCTCTAGCAAAGAAACTCACGGGTAAATTGATTGGAACGACCTGTTCTCGCATTGCAGCAAAGCACTCGAACCATCTGCACACCTGTTCGAAAACCACCTCAGATGACGTTCCGTATCGTCATCAAGAAGATACCTGCCAAAGAGCTCTTCGGGCGAAGTTGTACTGAAAATCGGGATCGGGGTACAGCCTGGTCCGCGACAGCAGTACGCGCGTATTTCCCGAGGTGATATTGTAGGCTGGCACTTGCCATGTTTCATACTCGTGAGAGTTCAAACTGATAGTGTCCATCATGAACCGGTAAGTGTGTTGGAACAGGTCACGACGATAGGATGCGGATGATGCTTACATGATCCAGACTCGGATCACGTGCAATGTACTTCTGACTGTGCGACTACGCCGCGTTGAAATCTCACAGGTTGACCACCGAGGTACCGAGTCTTGGACGCCATGGCCTCGGCCTACTACGAATTCTATCGCGGATCGTCGTAAGTCTCTTACAAGTGTGGCACAACAGGGCGAGCACCGTTGAACCCTACTTCACAGCATCGGAATGGCGCTGACTGACTCACTCGATGAGCTGATTACGAGCGGAGCAATCACTCCTCAGCTAGCTATGAAAGTATTACAACAGGTTCCGCTCCTTTCATTATCTCGGGCGTCGTCATGCGAGTATTGATTATAAATGTGGTTCTCCGTCGATTGTTTGTCACGGTACATAGTTCGACAAGTCACTGGCGGACACGATGGTCAAACTTGTGAAGACGAAGACTTCGCTCAAGGTAAAGTTTTTCACGCCCCTGTACTCGTAGGTGGGTTTTGGGTGACTTATGGCCCGTGTTCCAGGGTCATTTACATACCTATCGGTTATGCGACGACGTATGGACGTTTATCGTTCAGAATCCCGTTTTCAAGATGGAATCGAATGAGATGGTGTCTGCACGACGAATCAAGATTGTCGCGTGCAAGAATGGGGACGCTGTCGAGGCGGGGAAGAAGTAGATTGTGTGCTGCTCCCTTACCGACCATCGACCATTTGATACGTCGGGATTGGATTATTGGATTACTTTTCATATTTGGAGCATTTGTCTGGCTATGACAGGAAGCTCGCCTACATTATGTATCCGTACTGGAGGACTCAAAGCCCTCGCTCTTTCTCCTTCGGACGTTGCTGGGCATTTGTACCAGGACAATAAGAAACTTAGGCTTCGGTGACAGGGTGCAATTTGGCGCTGGCCAGTTGGAACGGAGCGTATGCTTACCGCATTTTACATAAACCAAAAGTTTGGGTGCGTTCGCCTGAGATCCGGGATGTTCTCAGCACTGACTCATTGCCCTCGCCAACTCCAGGCACAGTTGCTAGCCCATAGTGTCGTTCGCCCACAGTATCCGGAACAGTTGTACGCACCACTACATTCATCACTACTACACTTGTCAAACTCTGGGCGAAACTCTGGCACTTTAATCCCGCGTAGTTAGTAGACTGGCGGTTTTGATCGGTCCCTTGGGTCAGGGGTATAAGCCAAGCTCGACAACGCTTCCTCGTCATCTACATACTAGCAGTCGAAGACCGTTTATCATAGGCGTGCGATGTGCACCGTTTGTTCGTACCGTCAAAGCCCTACTATATAGTACATGATAAGATACCAAAATCAGGCTCGGACACCGAACCAGCCCGGCCATCACGGAAACACGTTTTGTTACCCACTGACACTCCTCCATACAGCATCTCCGCACTCCATCAACTCTAGCCACTCCTTCTGATGGAACCTTACCCTGCGATAGGGCCACTGCTCCACGCTTATATCGGATGCCTGCACCTCCTCTACACTCGTCCCAGCATGTAGTGTCTCCGAACGCCCCAATCCAGTAGAACGACTCCTGATCACACTCCACACATTGTGTCCGATCGCGACCACGCGTACCTGTGGAAACCCGTGCTCGACGACGACTTGTGCGGAGCGGATACGCATGTTTGTGATACCGACGTACTTCAGCGAAGTGGGAATACCAGGGCGAATTTGCTGGTGCGGTACAAACAACCATATAGGACATCCGTGTCGCAAGAGGAGTCGATTAAAGCGAGCGGTAGACAGTCAAAACAAACCAAAAACACCCGTCAGACGCGAACACCAATCGGTAATCGAAACGAAAATCTGCACCTTCAGAAACGACATCACGTCTACTGCTGCCCCTTCCATATCTAACACCAACGCACTGACGTTCCTCGGAACAAGCCATCCTGCCAAGCCCAATGCCAAGTCGCATGGAATCGTCATCGCCAAACTCCTCAGTTGCGACAATGCCGGTAAGACACCCCACGCTGACGCGTCAAACCCGATACGGCGGTTTTCAGCGCCGCAAGGAAGGAAGAGGTGATAAGTACGTAGCTGGTTGCGATGTCTCACAAACTCGGAGATGGAAGGACATAGGTCACGATCGTGGACCTGTCGGTTTAGAGAGGTAATCCTGATATGAAGATGGCGAAGGAATGGGAGGGCGGATCGATGTTGCCGAAACAGTGGTGACGGCGAACACTCCAACGATCCTGACAGTTTCAGGGAGTCAAGTTGGTACCCATTAGACAGAATCTCTGAAAACATCTCCGTCGTGAGGTGGCCTCCGAATTCAAGATTGGAGAGTTGGCGGAGTGAGAGGGCATCCGCGGGGAAATGCCAACAACTGTTTTGAATGGCAAGTGCGCGGAGCGTGTCGCGGCTTTGAGCAATGAAGATATGGGTGGAGGTGGGGTCGCCGCCTTCGGAAGTCAGAGAGAAGTGTGTCAAGTGTTTGAATCTCGGTATGTCAATATCTAACGAAGGGTCCGCGAGTCTGCGCAGGTCTGTCATGCCATTGCGGTGACACGAAGTGGAGAGTTGGATGGGCGTACTCGAGTGATAACTCTTGTATTTTGGGAATACACTTATGGATGCATCGGACGGTACGCAACATGAGATCCTTGCTCCCAGAACAGTGTATCTTTTTCAAATTTGACAATTTCGGGAGCGCGTTGAGGAGCATACCTAACGTGATAAGGAGCAGACAGATAAGTCGGTGTCCCTTTGCTCTACACGGAAAATGTACGTCACTGACCAACTTGGAACGCCAATGATTGCGAGAGGTCGTGAGATGCGGCATGAATGCCCAAGCTGCGAATCTGCCCTGCGAATTGCGGGTCAACGAGAATGCGCGTAAGGATGTCAGCGCTGCGTTGATGATGCCAGTTGTCAAGATCTCGGTCGACGTCCGATGCATCGTCGAATGAAACGCCCAAATCCAGCCCAGTTGGTTCATGCAACGGTGTCAGATGGAGATCTGTCTCTCGAAATAATAGTTGACTGGCGATGCGAGAGATTGGATGAGGAATTAGGAGGAGAGATTTCAAATCTCGTTTGGGGAGGAAGAGAGCAATTTGAGTCCATACTTCGATGGAAAAACGGGGAGGTCCGTGAGGTTCTCTGAGAAGCTTGAGAAGACCACGGTTGAGCTAACTATTCCTGCAGTTACCCGCATCCGCTCACCATTTCAGGACGAAGATGTTGAGAATGAATGATGGCTTTGACGTCTTGATTGTCGGGGTCTAGCGTCAAGACGGAGTGGAGATCTATCCGTAGAGAGGTACGTCGTGGTGAAGACGACGAGTCTGTCAGCATTTGATCGTAACCACGTACCTTGTTGCGCAGACGTCCGATAACCAGCGACAAGTCTCGTTTTTGCGCGCAGAATCAATGCCTTGGTGAGGTCTGCACATGGTAGCCCATTGATCTTTAAGAATGCTTGAACAGAACTTTCCATGATTTCCCGAGAGCTTTAGTGTGCCCTTCAGAAGTAGATCCTTCGCAGAATGCCCGTGTTGCACCTACCCTCCTTCCGTAGGCAGTTGCTCGAGAGCATGCAGTAGTACAGACGCCTTCTGGTGGTCAGTCAGACGTACCGATACATCTCGTATACAAGCCTCTAGGATGCGAGGATTGAAGACGTTCATCACGATGGTGTGAAACTAGTTGTGGAATGCCGGTGGTACGATGGCCTGATACTACTTATACCGGTGCACTGGCCCAGATCTCTCGTCACTCTCATAATTGGCTATCTCCTGAACATATGAAAAGTCTAGGCCACCGCCGACTGCCCTTTTGGACACAGATGGAATCGAACGCACCTCGGATGGGAATTGGAACAGCTGATTGGCTGACGACGTTGCCGAGTAACTGGGGTACAAACATACGTAAATACAAGAGCACGAAGTTGGCATTGTGGAAGCCAGTCTGCGACATTGAGTCAACATACTTTACCAGGAACCGTCGATACTACTTGGTGGCTTGTGACACGAGGACGACAAATTTCGCAGCGCAATCAGGATAGACAGAGTCGGTGTACTATCGTTAAACGAGCGGATCGATAGACCAGGTATGTCTGAAAGGTGGCAGGTTGTCACCAAGTTCAGGACCAGGTCTTGCAACGGCTGATAAGTCTAATACCAACAGTCTTGTCAACTGTCAAACGAGCGGATTGATAGATCAGGTATGTCTGAACTTGAGGTGGCGGGTTGTTGGCAAGTTCAGTGCCTCTTGCAACGGCTGATCAGTCTAATACCGACAGTCTTATCAACTTGAGTCATCGTGTGCCTTCTGCAAATCTCGCTCGAGGAATTGTAGCATAATGGCCACTTTGCTCAGTCGGGAACCACCCCCCGGTTACTCGGGGTATGCACGTGTGCTTTGCCAGTGAGCGCGCAGGCATCTCTTGACAGTGCCGCATCGCCTTACCGACTAGACGGCCTGCCTGGTTGAAAGATCTCAGTCCTTCCAAAGATCAACTATAGAACACCGTCGTGGTCATTGGACAAGACGTGCCCTTAGCGATCAGCACAAATCATTGACATACCGGTGAATAACTACCCCTAGATCCTTGCAATTAATAGCGATTGAATATCGACGCCAAGTCTACAGCGAACCTGGAACGAAGACCCTGAACGCGCACATTTGAATTCCGCTGCCAAAGCAGTCTACTCGAACGTCGAAATACATGCGACCAAATCCAGGGCCTAAAAGGGGTAAATTGGCTTTCTTTATTGTTTAGCGGTCGTTCGCATTAATCTGACGCTAGTACACTGAGCTACCCAACTGAGCGCGCGGGACCCCTACTACACGGCTGCCACACACCGTTGATTGTTAAGTTCCACATTTTCTAGTGCTCATTAAACAGCTACTTTGTCACCTGAAGATGAATCAAATGTCCAACATCCAAATTGGCGACGTACAACAATGTATGCCAGGAAAATGACATCAGGTGGAAGGCACCGGTTGCGTTCGCCTTTGATCTTGTCTGGTCGCTTGTATTCCCTTTTTTGCTTGCAGAAGACTGTCAGAAGTCTTTCGTGAGCCTTTTCCGGGTTCATATCTATGCCCGGGAATGCGGGAGAGGTTTTTGTAGCTTGTCACGCAGAAGACGTTTTCCTAAAAACTTGTGTATTCCCTTTCGAAAGGTGCGCTAAATTGTAATAAACCTGCTGTGTAGTCTTCAGGTCATACAGACCATACCAGTGCCTGGTGTTGAAGCACTAGGAACATGAGTATCTCAGTACATCCGACGCACGCACGGATAGCTCGATAACTAGCCCATAAAATCGGGTCCCCTTCTAACAGCATAACATGAGCGAGTCAGGCCCCAGTCGCAACCGTCACGGAACAGCGTCGCAGAAGAAGAGAGGAACACGGGAAAGGTAGTGGCACTACCCAGCGTTCATCCGTCATATTATCGTACCGACCAGAGATGCATGCAATCACGATTCTCAAGACCAGTACTCCAAGAATCAAAAATGGTAGTTCTCCAGTCAACGCCACTACCCATATACTAACACAACAACGTTTCCAACTCTCCTCTCAGCAAGCAGTATCTGGCCTCGGGATGGTGTCTCAGCGTGTGTGTCGACGGGAATACGTGTCGCCCCGGTTCCCAAATGGCATTAACCGGAATGTTCCAATGTCCCCTAGCGGTGGGCTTCAGAGCGCTATCAGAGTGGCAGGAAATATCCTGACAGGAGTGTTGCACTCCCTAAGTTTTTTCATAGATGTTGCGTCTGGTTCGACTTCTGTTCTTCAAGTGCCTACGCCCAGACGCCTGAACCCCAAGTATGTTTCCCCTCAAATTGGTGACAAACTACAGAAGTTAAGTGTCCGAAGCGCTGGTCACTAGTTTTACGGAGCGGTTTACATGAGACAGTAACTCTGAAGGTATTGAGTTGGCTTTGTCACTGGATGGAGGGATATATGTACACATTATATCACATATCACGTTCATACGACACAGTAGCACTTATGATAACTGTATACAAAATAGCACACTGAAAACGAGGTCTAAGTGTATGGCGGCAAATGCAATGTCCGATGACGATAAGCGGGGGCCCCTAAGGCAACGTTTGAGTATGTAGGTGTATGTGATGTCGACGCGCGTCGAATATCTCGGCGGGCAGACATTACGTTGGGTAGGTAGAGGCTATCAAGATGCATGCTTCATTCGAAGTCATGTGTTCGCTACCTGTGCACGAATCCACCGACCCAAACGTAGTTGCACAAGTTGCTGATTGGTGTGTTGAATGGGGAGGTCAAGGCAATGAGTGGCTTAGACAACGCCCACGTATACACTCGGAACTCACGCACCCACACCTTTCGGTCCTAACGACCGCCTAGTCATGAATCAGTGAATCTCTGGGACGGTTTGCCTACCCGTACTCACCTGCCCGACCACAACCCCAACGCGGCACAAAAACCGAGTGACACTGAAAGAGAGAAAGTAAAGCCAAGGAGCCGACTCCAACTAATTGAACGAAGGCAGCCGTACACACACTCGAAGCAAAAGAAAAGAAGCGAAGAAAGCGCAGACGAACACGAAAACATATACACGACGTACGCCAGTGAAAGCGTAGGTAAAGCAGGATCGATATGGGAAACAGGATGCGAGAGGGTAAGTGACGAATGAGGAGCCAACGAACCAACAGTGATGATCCCGAATCCTTATGTCAATAAGGGAAACAGCCAGCCAAGCACGTTGAACCCCAACACGGAAGATAGCGAGCAAACCTGAGCGAGAAAACGAGGGAATAAGCAGGCAGATAGGGAAGTAAGAAAACTTCGGTGAACAGACCGAGCCACACACACCACACATCAAAGCGGACCAACGGAAGCAAGCACACACACGGACGCATTACCCTCCCTCCGAAATAATACTTCCAATGCTCAGTACACTCTTCTTTCCGCCACTCCCAACAGCGCTCGAGGGTACTCCTCTCCCTCCACTTTCATGCTCGAAAGGGACACTCGTACCATGCACTTGCGACGCGTGCACTGGCGTATGTGGATGGGAATGCGGTACAAGGGAAGGGTACCCAGAGGTCCCCGCTCCACGAATCCCACCTGCTCCTGCTGCACCGGGCGACGACGGCGTGGGAGAGGCCGATGGTGCACCGGTATGGACAACGTGCCGAAGGGGCGCGAGGTGGATCATGTTATTCGGGTTCGCATTTGAGGGGGGTCTTGTAGGCCCTTGACCTTGGTTCCCTGCCGCCGACGCCCATTCGTGCGTTCCATTTGCAGACGATGAGAGATTCGTATTTGGGTAAGTCGACGCAGGTGTGTTAGCACCGAAGGGACCATGAAGATGGGAATGGCCATGTGGGTGACCACCGTACACTGTCTGCGTAGGCGGCGCTCCCGCCTGCGTTGATGCGCCTCCATACCTCGCACCCACTGGCGTCGGAGAGGGTCCCGAACCATGCGCAGGAGGGGTCGACTCACTGCGGGAAGTCTGCGTACCCGTCGACGTCCCTGAATGGGAATAAAACTCTCCATAGTCATATGCACCGCTCTGCGAACCCCATGACGGAGGGGACGATGTCGCCCCGCTCGCATGGTTATGATTCGGATTCAGTTGGGAATGATGAGTCGACGGTCCTGCACCGAAATATGGTTGTTGTTGCGTCGTAGAGCCTTCTCCCTGATGCGCCGACGGGTGCGCTTGAGAATTTTCGTAATATACCCCAGTTCCACCGCCTACATTTGTTCCCGGCTGATGCTGCTGTTGTTGGGAAGAATAATGGCCAGATGCATACCCCGTCTGGGCCTGGGAATGTCCAAAACCTGGTATTGTAGAAGACCCAAACTGGCTCGGAAACCTTGCGGGGGCTGTGGAAGGATGCGAAGAGTATTGCGAGTCATGGGTATGGGTGTGGTTGTGAGTACCAGGATGGGCATGGACATTGGAATGAAGATTGGGAGGAGGATGGTTATGGCTTTGGGGATGTTGCTGTGAAGAAGACGCTTGCTGTTGCGGGTACGCATGTGTAGGAGACGGTTGAGTATGCTGTTGCTGCGTCCCCACATATCCCGACTCAGGAGTATGGCCGTAACCGCCATGCGATTGTGCGTGATGTGGGTGGGAAGGCGCGTCCGGATGATGATACGACGCCGAAGTCGTAGTCGTGTCCGAGACGTAAGTCTGGCCAAACGTCGCAGACGGGCGTGGGTTCTCAAACGATGAACGATGTTGTTGCGGATGTGCATGGGTATCATACGTCGCCAATCTAACCGTACTGCTTGCAGTACTGGGATCGTATCCCGGTCGATGACTACCCTCATACGTGGTTCGAGATGACGTTTGATCAAAGGTACGAGATGGTGTCTGATCGTACGCCCGAGACGAAGATTGGTCGTATGTTCGGGACGGTGTTTGTTCGAACGTGCGGGATGATGCTTGGTCGTATCCCCGAGTGTCGTACGCCCGAGACGATGTTGGGTCATAACTCTGGCGAGGTGGGTCGTACGCAATACGCTGCGTGGGCGTGTTGGTAAATACAGCTTGTTGAGATACCGGTGCTCCCGTTGGTGAAATGTTCTGAGAGGTGTTGGTGGAAGGGTATGATGTCGTGAGAGGTTGGGCTTGGCGTGTATGCGTATGCGCCGATGTATTGGATGGAGCAGCAACTTGTTGGCGTGTCCCCGACCTATCGTAAGATGTTGCTTGGGAAGCCATTATGTGTGCACCGGGGGGTGGGGGGATATTCCCTGGAGGTACTTTAGGAAGTTCATATGTTGCGCCCGGTGGAGGAGGAATGGAGGATGCGGATGGCGGGGTTCCAGAATGCACTGGTGAGGGGAGTTCGATGCCCCCGGGAGCACTCGCAACACCCAACATAGGGTCAAGCGTCGTAGTGGTAGGCCAAGGGGGAAGACCGCTGAGCGTGCCTGAATTGGCACTTGGTGGCGTTGTGAGGTCGCCTGCGTGTACGCTGGTATTCAATGACATCGGATTGTTGATCGTGCCATGGCGGGGACGTTTGCCAGAGCCGTTGGCAGGAACGGTGGCTTTTCCGTGTTCGTCATCTTGATTTTCGTCGATCTTATCGCCGTCGATGGGTGCGGCGAGTGAAGCGATGGGTCTCTTGCGAACGCGGATGTCCTTGCGAATGCGTATTTTGATGCCTTGGTCAGCGAGGGAGCATGACAGTGGCGTGGACTCTAAAATAGGGACGGAGTGGATAGGACACATGCATGTTTCGAAACGTGCCCCAGTGAGTCCACGGTAACGCCCACGAATGAGAGACTAACCTTCCATCCCGGGGAACTTCTTTGCGGTGTAGACGTAGAACGGTGCAGAGTAGATAGACTTGCAGTGACGAACAGTGTTGCTGCGACGAAACCGTGTTCGGAACACGAGACTACAAGTGAGTGAGGAGAACACGTACCCGGCGACCTCGAAGAGACTGAGCTTGAGACGATAACTTCCTTCAGTTCGTACGCTGAGATCCGGAAATACGAAAAATCCAGCGTCCTCGTTTCGATTTTCGGTGTCCTTGAGGTGGTAGAGCGACGATACGACGGAACCAGTGGTGCAACGCGTCTTTCCGTCCTTGTGGCCAGGTCAACACGCAGAACCTGGTGGCCGAAAAAAGAAGAGAGACGGACCTTTAACCAGTGCAGTTCTGCGTCGTCGTCGGGCTTGGCGAGACTGGCAAACATGAAGTAATATGGGTTCTGCAAGAAACTATGAGCATAACTGGGGTCGCCTTCCTCAGCTTCCGGGTGAGCGCGTGGTTGATGGGTTCGTTTGTCGATGACACGGAGTTGAATGATGGGAGGGGGATCGATTGGGCGACGGTCGGCTGGATGAGGAGGGTGAGTGGGAGTATGCGGGTGTGCAGGGGAAAAGAGGCGCTCACAGCCCACGCCGCACATGCGGGCCTGTTTGGGCTCCTGCCTGACGGTGAGCTCGTATTCTCTAAGAGAAACATTAGCGATGGGTTAGAGCAGGATGGAGGGATATCGGGTGCGATGGGAGTGGGAGGGGCGTGGGTTGAGAATGGGAGGATGAGCCGGTGAGCGGGTGTATCGGGAGGACGAGGGGGCTTACAGTCTGTCTCTGTCATGAAACGTACGATCGCGGTCTACGTAGGGATAGCCGGATGTGATCGTGCCGTAGCTCGTGCTCGCAACGTCCATGAGCGGGGGAGTTGGGACCAAGAATTATCGATATGACGATGAGATGAACCTCGACTGGACGTCCTTGCTGTTGTTCTCAGTGGTTTTCTGCGTTTCTGTTGACTCGCCGGTTTTTCTTTTCTTTTTCCCTTTCTCTTTTTTTTTTTTCGTGGATACACAACTCTGTCGATGGGAAAGCACGCTCAGCTCGTCCATTCCGTGCTTATTTCGTGGGTCCCACTGATATGGCTCCCACGCACGTGGCACCTCTCACGCACCCGCGGACGCTTTCTGCGGAAGCAAATATCTGCGCCTTATGTAACCCTTGTGCATCCACCGCATGATCATCTTCAGCGAAACCGTAGACTAGTTATTAGCGGTTGTGATATCGGTACCCTCCATCTGCCGGTACATAACTTACAACTCCATGCGTATATTCAGTTACGGTATGACCCTCAAATAAATGATACACGTCCTGACGCTGTCCATCCGTTCCTGCAGCTGCACCGGTGGTCCGGTACACGCCCTCAAACTTGTGTCTGAGCGATAGAAACTTCGTGGATCACACCGTTGGTGTCGACGCACTGTTCTGTCGTCAAAGCATACTATAGTAAAGGGGTGGTGGGCATATACGTGCTCCACTTTAAACTTCGTTTCGGACCGTATCACATTCGTCCTTCCCGGGGTTGTGTGAAGGTTTTCCAGATTTCCGGTCCTTAACCTTTCGTGCGGCGTCAGTTGCCCCAGGAGGATCAGGACATTCGAATAAATCAACAGATGAATCCCCAACAGGACGAGATGCTGGTACTGCATGAGTCCGTTTTTAGCGGACGGATCACGATCTCACAAGACATCTCCAAGCAATATATCTGCTGTTTGGGGTATGAAACGCTAAAATTCGCTCAAGTCTTACTAAGTGTCGGCGTTTTCATTTCCTGGTAGTGCCTTCTTTTTTCTTTCCAAAGCGTGGCATTGGTAGAAAAGCCCAGGATACAGGATTGCGCTGCTTTCATACCGAGGTACTCGGTCCTCATTTGAGAATACAGGAATGGAACCATGCCTATGGTAGTGACCTGATGGACGATATACTGTGGTATGGTTCGAGCAAGAAAGCCTCTTTCTCTTACAACACCCATCTCGACACTTCGCGGTAGCTCCAGATTTCCCGAACGGGTCGACACAGAACAACATGTCAGTGGACTTTACAATGGTACAGTTCCCGATCGTTCCTTTACTATGCGTAGTTGTGGATCAGGCGTGATCATGGCCCACTCCGACGGCACCCTGGAGCATTCCACAGAAACCCAGTAATCGACTCACTGCATTACATCCGATTTGGAGATGGGGGATAACGCTTCCATGGTCTTTCCGACACTCTCAGCTGTGTCAAGTGGCGAACGTTATTGCCAGAATGCTATTGGCGACCGCTAGGCGGACATCCGTAAGTATTCAAGCAGTTTGATGGCAGGCTTTCGTTACACACGTAAGTAGCACATACAATACTGGTTAACGAAAGGACTGACCGTCGACCATCAGTTCTTGGTGGCCCTGTTATCAAGTGCATAGCGTGGATGCGAAGCAGTAAGGCATACCTGTCAAAAACCTTGCTCAAACAAGTCCACGTCTGGATACACAGGGTCGTTCGAGTTTACTACAGTAGCACTGCTGCATGTACCACCAGTCAACCTCAACCTTCGGAGGCGTACATTCCGATGGCAGTTATTGTGCTAACCTCTACAGACTCGTACGTGTTATCCCATGAAGCTATTTCGAGGTAATGTGACCCACAGTGCATCAATCTCTGATTCGTAATGACTCAAGGTTGCCATTGTGGTCATAGCACTTTTTCCCGCACGAAGCATAGGTTTGTCTTTACTCGTAACCGGTATCATCTCTTTGAGACTTCTGTTGAAATTAGGTGCGTCTTTGTTTGTTTCCTCGACCACCGGCCTACGCAGACGTGGCACTCAGTACGGCATGATTTCGAAGGTGAATGGCGCAACGTGCCATATCAAGTTTCTGAATTCAGCGACTTGTTTCTCGTCTTCAACGTCGATGGCATATTCTGGTCTAGGCTCGATGAGAACTCCATCTTGAGAGGACTCCATCAAACAAACATACGCCTGACACATAACGACTAGTTCCGATGACACTCTCCGTCGGCGCAGGCACGGTTTTCTCTCCAGAAGACAACACGAGAACGTCGTCCACTCTTCCAACACTGTATGTAGGTGCCCCCTGATCAGATTGATGTCGTCGGAGTGGTACAGGGAAGAAGACGTACACGTTGTAAATGCCCTCAGTAGTGGGTGCATACATCGGAACAACAGATACCGGCATGGAAGCCCATTCTTCCAGAAACACTGGTACGAACACCAGTCCTCCAGACTTGGTGATTATGGTATTTTCGAGCGCATTCTGATGTGAGCGACTCGTCCACTCTTCCATATTGTGATCCACGCAGCAATTATGGTTTACGCAGCATCGGCTCATCCGTAACATGTTGCATAACTGGTTTGGAAGTGCCGGTATCGCTCTTTGATGGCCTACCAAGCAGCGTGGTCTGGGCTAATCCGCCTTGGGCCACTCTACTTCTCCATCAAAGGACACTCGTACGTTGGGTAGTCGCATCCTATGAGCATTAGTCTCAATACGGAGCGAGGGTCGCACAAGTCGACGTACGTTCTGGTGTAATAACACGTACGATGTGGTTGCTGTATCTATATGTGTATATTGTCCCTGAAGTCGAGACCCCACGGCGGCACAGAGTAGACGAGGAACTTCGCGTGTGGCGGGAACGTCTCCGGGAGGAATGATTTGTCTATAATGACTTGATAGGAATACGGACACGGGGAACTACCGACTGAGCAATATCGATCGACCTTGGAAGCCTCGAGTAGTAAGAACAAGTGGCATTGGTCGGTGGTGACGGCATCGAAGTGGCTGAGTTACGGCGTCACACAACCTCGACCGCAACGATGGCCGATATCACAATTCGAAAACGACCACGCAACGAGGCCGTCGTCACTCAGCGCAAATTCTTCAAGAAAACAGCTCGAGGAAAGGTTATCAAAGGTGCGTCCGCCGCTTTGCAGTTTGTTCATTGTGATCTGAATCCTACTACACAGTCATACGAGAGCGATATCTCAGAGACGATATCTACTGCGGCGTTGTTGGCTGCAGGTTATGCGCGGACGGAACTACGGCAGTACTCCCCACCTCAGGGGATATGACTCACAGAGACTTTCCCTGCGGTCATTATATCCTGCCTGACACGAACATATTCTTGACACAGGTAATTTTCTTTGTAGTTACGTCTTTTCATTGAGTCTCAGTCTGTACAGATGGACTTGTTCGAATCCAACCGATTCGTATTCCCCATCGTCCTCCTCCAGACCGTCATGGAGGAGGTCCGTCATCGGTCTCTCCCTCTCTACAATCGGTTAAAAGCTTTAGTCAAATCAGAAGACAAGCAGGTGTGGGTTTTCTACAACGAATTTAGACAGTACGCAGTTTTTCCTTTAGCCTTTTGTTCTTCGGACGAGTTTGCCTTCGACTTGACAGTGAAACTGCCGTCATACGTGAGGAGGACGAGACGCCAAATGATCGTAACGACCGAAGTCAGCTACTAGTGATACCTCTTCCATTCAACAGCTCTGACTCTGACTCTATCCATAGGTATTCGCGAGGGTGCTAAATGGTACAATTCCCACCTGCATCTCGCGCGCCCACCAATTCGAGGGCAGAAACCACCTCAAGTGGTCCTGCTAACTGAAGACGCGGGTAATCGCGAAAAGGCGTTATCGGCGAACATTCCATGCATGTCCAGTACGTCGCCAGGAGATGAGTGGCTAACCGTTCCTTATCCTTCGTTGTTACCAGCTCGCGAGTATATAGAGCGCACTCAAAAACCAGCCCCGCTACTCGATTTACTTGCTGCAGCGGGGTCAGAGGAAATAGAACCCACAAAGGCTACAGGGGCACGCGCAGTTCTTTATGCGGACGTAAGTCGGGAGGGGTTACTCACGGCCCACTATTGATACACTTTTAGCATCTACCCACCGTCGTACTACTTACTGGTGTGAACGCTGGTCGACTTCACCAAGGCCATTTTAACGCCAATTCCTATAACTACCTCGAGGTACGAGTCGTAGTGTATTTCATCAATCTGCATCTCATTTTTCTTCTCTAGGGAACCGTCCTCGTGTCGACCTTTACAAAGCCTGTGCTTCTCGTCGGACGCGAGAATATGAACCGTGCCGTCCATGGCGATATTGTAGCTGTGGAAATACTTCCCGAAAGCGAGTGGAAATCTCCCGGAGATGAAGTTGTCGATGCTGAGTGTATGCCTTTGGTCGCATACATTTGCGTCCCGCTGACATTTCATTCCAGCGATGCTTAAGAATGATGACGTGGAGTCTGGAGACGAAAACGACGAAAACGACACAAACGACACTCTCGTTCAGGCGCGAGAATCACGCGCTGTTCGAGAGAGTGCACACGCTCCGGCAGAGAAACAACCTACCGGACGCGTCGTGGGTATCATCAAGCGCAACTGGCGTGCGTACGTTGTCTCCACTTCGTGGCCTGGCACTGAAACTAATTTGTTTTGTGTCGTGGAACTTATTGGATTAAACACCGACCCTTTCTTTGAGACGCTGAAATATACAGATACGTGTGTCATATCGACGCTTCTTCCCTCACGTCAACGTCCACGTCCTCCCTGTCCCTCCAAACTATCTTTGCTTCTCCTGTCTCACGTCTACTTCCCCGTATCCGCATCCGAACACGCCAAGCACCTTCTCTGGTAGGCCAGAAAATACTCGTTACACCTGACCGATGGGACCGCACGTCTCGCTATCCAGATGGTCACTTTGTTAGAGCACTAGGAAAAGTCGAGAGTAAAGAGGCAGAACAGGAGTCGCTTTTACTCGAGTTCGACGTGCCCTATCGACCATTTGGCAAGGCAATATTGGATTGCTTGCCTGTGGAGGGTGACGCCTGGACCGTGCCACCCAAGAACGATGGCAATGCTGTGTGGAGGGATCGAGAGGACTTGAGGGATCTCGTCGTGTGCAGCATTGATCCTCCTGGTATGTGTGCTGTATGATTCTTGAAGGACCGTTTCTGAGGCAGTCTGTAGGATGCCAAGATATCGATGATGCTTTGCATGCGCGACTGTTACCGAACGGGAATATCGAGGCTGGCGTGCGTGCGTGCATTTTGTTCTGATAACTCCATTTATATCTGACAAAATTTCTTGTCGACCATATGGGTTATCTTCGTAAACGCCCATCAAATTCACTTTCGTACACCACCTTAGATATCGCGGACGTTTCTCACTTCGTGCACCCGGACACGCCGATGGATGTGGAGGCTGCATCTCGAGGAACAACGGTATACCTCGCAGACAAGCGCGTTGACATGTTGCCGTCGCTGTTAGGAACGAATTTGTGTTCGCTTCGCGCTGGCGTTGAGAGACTCGCCTTCAGTGTGATCTGGGTGAGTATAAACGTATTTTAGAGTACCTGTTTTCCATTGTGTCGCCGTCGCGCTTTGAAAGACGGGAACACAAATGACTGATGGACACTGCAATTCCAGGAGCTAACAGAAGATGCTAACATCGTCAACGTTCGTTTCACGAAATCTGTAATATCTTCCAAGGCAGCGTTGGAGTACTCGGAAGCCCAGATGCGTTTGGACGATTCGTGAGCCTGCCTGGCCTTCCTTTTCTTGCAGATTTCTAATGGACCTTATGACCATCTCTACAGTACTCTCGCTGACCCTCTCACTGTATCCATACGTCTCCTCAACTCCCTCGCCAAGAAGCTGAAAGCGAAACGCATGGCAGCTGGTGCGCTGGACCTTGCCTCGCCGGAGGTGCGGATAAATCTGGCATCGCCTGAGTCATCCGATCCCCTCGTTGCCCCATCTGATCTGCCCGACTCCTCTACATTGTCCGGTTCAAAGGACGAAGAGAAAGGAGAGACAATTGGCGTCATGCAGAAAGCCCTGCTTGCGACGAACAGCCTTGTTGAGGAGTTCATGCTTCTCGCTAACATCAGTGTTGCTATGCGCATAAACGAGGCGTTTCCGCAGACGGCAGTCCTACGGTGAGTACTAGCCCCTCCTCCTGAGCGGAGCGCATTCATTGAACCCATGGAAGTCGCCACATGGCACCACCTAAGACGAATTTTGAGAAGTTGCAAGATATGTTGACGAAACGGAAGGGTTTCACTCTAGACGTGTCTGATTCTGGTGCGCTCGCTGCCTCTTTGGACAGATGTGTAGTACGTCCGCTTCTAAATATTACCCATCGTCGGCACATCTACCACTCACTGATGCTCAACGATTCCGGCTTGTTTCTAGGATCCCCAGTCGCCGGCATTCAACACACTTGTACGAATTATGGCGACGAGATGTATGACTTCTGCGGAGTATTTCTGTGCTGGGAGCGTTTCTAGAGACACTTTCAGACATTATGGACTCGCAAGCCCGATATACACGCACTTTACGAGTCCCATTCGGAGGTACGCAGGTGAGTGACCTACCTTAATTCTTTCGTCTCTTAAATGAGCTGCTCATCCCGGCTTATCCCAGACGTCCTCGCGCATCGCCAACTCGCAGCTGCGATCGCACATACACCGCTACACCCTTCCCTCCATTCCAAGGTCCATGTGGAACGTATCATGGACGTCCTTAACCGACGACATCGCATGGCACAAATGGCAAGCCGTGCGAGCGTTGAGTTCTACGTTGGCCTGGCATTACGCGAGCGTGGGGAGGTGCTCGCGAAAAGTGGAAAAGCTGGGGGAGTCGTCGAGGAAGCATTCGTCATCCGGACGTTCAGGAATGGGCTCGGTGTGTTTGTGTTTGAGTCAGTACTCGTTCCTCGCTTTGTCGGATTTCGTGCTCAATGTATACGTAGACTAGGCTTGGAAGGTCTCGTCATGTTCAAACAAGACGTTCGGTTCGACGCGGAGGACTACACCGTTACCCTTCCGTCCCCGACGGCTGGAGAGGTTACAATTGCCCTTTTCGATAAAGTCAAGGTGAAGATTGACGTTGAGAAAGATAAAAATACGCAGCGAGGACGTGTTAAGATGACACTCGTGAGCCCTGTGGATTCCAGTGGTTTGTAGCGTATACGACGTGTTTCTGGCTGGGTAACATGGGATGCGTGAGTCGTGGGCACGCTCCTTGAACTAAGCTTCGTTGCGCTGTCGTTTTACATACTGTGTGTGAGAAACGTCTACGATTGACCCAGGTGCTTGCACGCGGGAAACACGGACGGACGACAGTGAGCAGGATGGCACAAATGAGAACAACAATGCCGGCCCTCAAAGGTTGTAAAAGTACTACGCAGTATCCTTACAACCTTCGAAGTGAACCCCTGCCATGTTGACGACATTTACGAACACAAGTCTTCCCGTCAGATAATTGGTATCGTAATGCCCAAAGGAGGGGAGGGTCCCTCCCCTCGGAATTGAAGGAAGACAACTTGTTGGGCCACAACTACGCCGGCAGTGGATGGAACATCGCACCGGAAGTTCGACACGACCACCACTAAGTGCTGAGTGCTGACACTCTTTACAGTAGACTCACAAGCACCAAAGTTGCATGTAGTAGCGACCGATGCAGGTGCGCTCAGCTCCCTAGATCTTCCGGACAATGCATGTCGAAGGCGTACGATGCCGTAGTTCTTGACGCCGTCGGTCTACAACACGTCCATCACACCGGACAATCTGCCATGGAACACTTACAATTACTGCAACGCACCCCACGTCAATCCTGATCACTACTCGATGCCCGACAAGTCGGATATGCAACTGGAATTCGTCATAGTGGCCATGCGGCATCACAAGGTTAGGCGCGTACTGCATACCCGTCACAATCCTCACCGAGCCTCACAGCGCACTCCGGATAACCTCTACCCGTCCGAACGTACTCTCAACCCCACCACCGGGTGGGACTGCTCCAGCATCATACCACAGTCCTACGCCGGTGGGACGGCTCAAATATTTACTCAAACGAGTACACATCCTCTCCGCCCCTTTGCAGACCGTATATGGGCGGGTACGTGCGACTCTGGGCAGCTCACTCGAGAGGGGTTTGACGACGCCATAAAGCATGGAAAAGTGCGTATATGAGGCTGAACATTGCTACATGGCCTACACCATTGGCACATCTAAACAGGATCTCTGGAGAGTATATCATGAGAGACTCGGATTTTTAGAGCACGTAAACGAGAAGGAGATATACATTCGAACGTCGACGGAGCCGAGGACACATCAAGTAGCTGGTGCGATGCTCTACGGTATGGATCCTGACACCGCGGGTAAACAATGGTCCGTGCATATGCAGCCTGATATCGTGCGTGGCCATAGAGTTGGTTAGGATGGTTTCCATCCTTCTAATCCAACAAGATTTTTTCGAGCAGATTGACTCACTCGTGCCGAACTATGCGTGCCCCGCTGCCGGTCAACTCCGTGTTGATGGGCAGGCTACGTCTTCCTGGGTTGACCACCTTGTGCAACACGAACCTCTCCAGCGAAAGCTAGGTCAGACGTTGGGTACAACTGGGTTAGATGAGTGGAATTCTTGGTGTAGGTGCTACTTTGATTTTATGCTCGTCTTCGTGCCCCTTCTTTTCGAAATTCCTTTCATGCCTGCGCGTGCACCACTTATATACTCACACAGACGACCACTTCTTCGACACCTTCACGTCCAGAACATGCCATGGACATCCTCTCCCGTGTAATGGAACCGGCGCCTGTGTCACTCAAGAAGACGCGGAGACCGTATTTTCGATTGGGGATTGGGAATACAAGTGCGTAGATGGTTTTGCTTGAGGTTGCTTTAAAGCTCGTCTAACCAACGTCAAAATCCCTGCACGGCATTCGTTCATGGTACAGTTATATTTTCAACGATTCCCCACAAGCAAGTCAGTATGTTAAACTCACGTTCGGCGTTTTCTTTGCCGAGCTTGCATATACTCTGCGGCATGTGTTTACTTGGAACACTTCTTACACTGGAGATGAAGTGCATCTGAGAGACGATAATGCGTCCATAGGTGTTGGAAGCCACATTATCGGGGAACGGAAGCGACAGAAACACAAGCTGTACATGTACATCGGACATGATGGCTCGATGGTACGTCTCGCTGCTGGACTTGGCCTTGGTAGTGCAAATGGTCTGCGGTGGCCGGCCATGGGCAGCGAAATTGTCTTGGAGGTGAAGTTTCATGTTGTTCATTCTCATGTCCTGGGGAGACATTGCTAACGATCACTGCGATCGATGCGACAGGTATGGCATGCTCCCTATGATGTGTTATACGTCCGAGTCCTGCATGAGGGCTCGCCAGCCCCACCGCCGCTTGACTGGATCCCACTTGGTGAATTCACCCAGTTGCTGGAGGGCTTGGTGCCGGAGAATCTTGGGGCTTTATGTTCGTGAAGATACGAGCGGCGAAAATAAGAACTTCCCTGCTGGATATCGAAGGTGACGTGGACATTCGGACATTCCTCGATAGTTTATGTAGGACTACTTATTGAGTGGCTGGCTTGAAACGCACATGCGTCTGGGTTGCTCTTTAAACGAGGCTAGCGGATACAGTATCGAAAGAGATGAAGAAAGGAAGCCTATATAGCGGCTACGTGTTCATCAGCGCATCTTTCCTACTAACGACGCGGTTATCATGAATGAGTTGAACTTTTCCCGGCGAAGTTAAGGGCATATAGTACAGGGCGATAGCTGAACGGTTTCCCACAAGAGCGAGGGGGGGGGGTCACTGTAGTATCGATGCACGCGATTCTTGAGGGTTCCCGGGCTCGTCTGCCATCTGCACCTCGGTCACATCCAATCTCAGACGATAAACCATGGAGCATCCCAGCATCATCAAGCTCGTTGAGAACCTACTAGTTTGCTTGCTCTTTACAATATCCCCCTCATGATCGATCATATGTTGTTGCGTGGAACCACTGCAAGATCCATCACAGCTTGCCATACCGGTACCCCCTCTAAGAATCGATTTGGAGAGTGTCGTATTTGAAAACCCAACTGCATGGGTACCGCGCGGGCGCCAGCCGTCTATTCTTTCACGACTCGTACCAAGCATCTGCATTGGAGTGTCTGAGATAAAGAATAGCGTTTTAGCAATCCCCGGTTCGTCTTGAAGGAAACAACGAAGTCAGTTTCAAAGTTGGGCGCCCCTATGTTGGTATGCCAATGGCTCCGGGGAGAGGGTCGACTCAAATAAAGAGAACGGGGGTTGGCGAAGCTTGGTAACGACACTGCATAGCACTCCATGGTGCAACTCAGTATACGCGTACAAACCCCGCCTGAGCACTGGAGTTGTCGAGGAGCAGCCCGCTATACGCGTGTCAGACTGCGTGTACGGCACAGACACACTTGGAGGCAAAACGTGGGTTCAGCCCAAATTTCCAAGGAAACAGGTATAGAGAATGAGTACAAACGAGTCCAAGGTGTGTTGACCGTTACTGACCTACAAGTAGAGATAGTATGTAAATGTGGCTATAACGACAGACAGTAAAACATCGGTCAGAAATACCTAATATCAGTATAGAATGTCCAAGAGCACAACACCACAGTTTGAACGAGTGAGAGGCGCTGGAAAGCGCGATGGAGGCTATCACCATAACGTCCAGACTCCGCTAAGAACGGCGGCCCCCGTCATAAAGAGTACACCCCAGATCCCTGGTTCATCGCCATAGAGGAGTCCATGAGCACCATTGGATGCAGGACCCATTGTCGTCGCGAACACTTTGAGTGGATCTGGCGGGCCCGAGATGGTGACTGTCGGAACAGAAGGATCCGGGCTTGGGTTAGAAGACGATGATGTATTGGAGACGGTGAAGCGAGAGGAGATCGCGAATGTCACTCCGTCGGTAGAGTTGAGACAGAGTAGGAAGTAGTCGTTGCCAGAAGGGACGTCCTGGAGTAGTACGTTGAGTGTAGAATACGTCGTAGGCACTGCAGAAGTAAAGACGTCGGCCGAGTTAGCGGGGGGGAAAGAAGGCTAATGCCGTACCGCTCTTGGCCACCAGGTAAAGGCCATCTTCGTACAGTCGCATGAGCTCTATGTCGAACATGTCTATTCCATCCTGGAGACCCTTGGTCCATGTGACTGGATATGGTGAGCCAACGGCCCACGAGGTGGACGCGCCGGGCTGGTCGACGATGAAATCTAAGGGGTCGTCAGCATCGAAGCAAGTATTCCAATTAAAAGGCTGACATGCGTGGACGGAAGCGAGGAACCCGAACAGCAGGACGATAAAAGCTGGTTGACTTGTGCGATTCAGCCACCTGCAGCGGCAGAAAAACATGGTTGGATCTGTTCGTTCTTCGCCGCCGCCGAAGCTCGCAATCGTTGATGACAGGACAGAGAAAAAACTTTTCGGGAAGAGGAATAAACAGAGACACGGCGTGGCAGTGCAGTGCCTTGTCCTCGCTCGCACAGCATGTCGGTTTACGGCATCGCCATGACCTGCCTGGCCTCTATCTGAAATACACACGGATATCGGCAGAAAAGGATTCGCCAACCAATTCGTTTACTAGCCCAACCCGTGACATGGCTGCTTCGCAGCCAGTCACCCCCCCAGCTGCTTCGCAGCTGCCCCCCCTCCCTGGCTGCTTTGCAGCCAGTGACCCCCCAGTTGCTTTGCAGCTGGCCCCCCCCCCCCCCCTTGGCTGCTTCACAGCTGGGTTGTCCCCCCAGCTGGACTGCCTCCCCCCCTACCCCCATGGCATGGGGGTTTCATGCTACTTAGTAGTACTTACTGCAGTGCTTATTCTCATGTACCCACTGAGTTCTTAGTCTTGAGCTAAATCTTACTGAATGCCAGCTTGTAAATACTTGAATTGGATGTTGATACATTATATATACACATATCTTTTCAGAAAGTGACATCTATAGTATGGTACATTCATACATTCAATCCTCTAAAAACTTCATTGAACACCACATTTGTGGCTTTGTTTGTTTGCTGCCCTTGGCCACCATATAATACTTTGATGTTCCTTGGATGAGTACATCTGGAGAGAGCCACATATAATTGTCCATGAGAGAATACAGGGGTCCTCAGGTCAAGGCCCACATGCTGGACTGTCTGGCCTTGTGATTTGTTGATGGTCATTGCATAGGCCAGACGAACAGGGAATTGCAGACGGCGCAGAGGAACTGGAAAGTCATCTTGATTGGCATCCAGAGCCATGCAAGGGATCAGCACCACATCATTGTTAGCATCTCCATCCCTTCCCTGCAGCACATGACACTCCAATATACGACGGGTGGATCTGACCAAGACCAGTCTGGTACCATTGTAAAGGCCATGGATGGGGTCCAGGTTGCGAAGAAGCATGAGGGGTGCACCAGGCTTCAACTCCAGTTCATGAAGAGGAAATCCTGATGGTTCAAGTGTGTTCAGCACCTCCCTTGGAATGTAATCATATTGGTTGTCAGTGACAGAGTCTGCACTCCTGCACACAACCTTCTCCCCAGCAACTTTCCCCAGAATGGTGGAGTTGATTTCATGGACTTCAGCATTCCTGGCAGATAGAATGGTGCGATCCAAGAAGTACTGGTGCTGTGGAGGGTGGTTCTGAGGAGGGTTGAGGAGGTCTGCATACATGGTATTGATGAGGGAGTCCAAGTCACCACCACAGGACATGTGGGGTGGAAGTTCTATCTCTCCTTCTGTCACACCAATGTGCAACAGCTGCTCTGCCCACTGGTCACACTCAGGATCCCTTCCAAGTCACATGTTCTGATGGAGGTGATGAAGTTGCAGTGCAGGCCAGAGATTGGAACGGCACAGAGTGGCCCCCACTATCTGCTCTCTGGAGCCATGAGGGACAACAGGGAGGGTTTGCCTAAAGTCTCCCCCAAAGAGAGTGGTGATTCCCCCAAATGGATGGCCCTCCTGCAGTAGATCACGAAGTGTGCGATCCACACACTCCACCACATGGCGATGCTGAGTTGGCACTTCATCCCAAATGATCAGGGCAGTTTGCTGAAGCAGCTGATGGTTAAGGTCATCCTTTTTGATGGCACAGGAGCTGGCCTCATGACAGGGAATGGGGATCTTGAAGCGGGAGTGTGCAGTCCAACCACCAGGGAGCAGGAGAGAGGCAAGGCCTGTGGATGCAACACAGAGGACAATCTTGTTGCTGGCACGAACTGAAGCAGCAATGAGTTTGGCAAGGTAAGTCTTCCCACACCCTCCTCCACTGTGCACAAAGAATGAGGACCCAACTGGCTGCTGCACTGAAGCCATGACTGCATCATAGAGTGCCCTCTGCTCTTGATTGAGGGTAGGCAGGCCAGCCTGCACAAAGTGATGGAGCTCCTCCTGGTCATATGCTCTCTGCTCAGCAATGAGTCTGTTCCCCTCATCAATCTGCCATTGCCTCTGGGGTCTGGGCATGGTAGGGAAGTCATCTAAGGATCGTCCATTCCTCCTAAGATCCTCAGTGATGAGATGAAGGCCATAATCAAAGATCTGCTCCTCAGTGGGGTTTTCAATGTGGAGATGATGGATGAGGCGGTGGTGCAGATCATCACAGAGGTTGGCCCTGGACTCCTCCCACAGCACATGAGGGTCCACTGGATGACAGTGGACCAGGATGGTGATGAAGAGACGACGCAATTGGAATCCAGTACGAAAATGAGCAGCTTCCTGCAAGCACAGCAACCACTCCCTGTCATCCTGCAGCAGACCCAGAGCACAGCAAGCCTCCTTGAAGTTTTCATGGAGGTGACCATTCACAGTATGAAGATCTTCATAGGAGGTGGCACCTAAGACATGAATGGTAAGCAAAAAAATCATAGCAGAGTGGTATGGATGAGAACACACACCTTTGACAGCAGTGAGCAGCAGGCGCAAGTAAAAGCATTCACCAGCAGTGGGAGGAATGGCATACATCCTTCCAATGACCTTGTACCTCTGACGGACCTTCCACTTCCTTTCAGTCTTCATCCACACAAAGCCCTTTGGGAAATCCTGGTAGAGATGCTCCCTTGCACCAGCAGCAATGAGGACTGGATCTGCATTGGCCTTGAACCATCCAAGAAGAGGTGAATCCCTTGCATTCTCAATGACATCAGCAAGCTGATCTTCAGCACTGAATGCCACAACCTGATGGCCTGGGAGATGAACAGGCAGATGGTATACAGCTGGCCATTCCTGATGCATGGGGAACTCAAAGATGTTGTGGCAGGCTTCATTTGCAGAGATATATCTGGCATCCAGGTAGGAGCGAATCTCATTGTGACCCTGAGTCTGCAAGGTGGCACGGTCTGGACCCTTGTAGATGTACTTGTGGATGTACTTGACAGCCTTGATGGATCCACAGACCTCCAGGTTGATGTGACAGTTGAACTCCACCAGCAATTCTCGAGGATGAGGGACCACATGAGTGTTGTCAAAGGTGTCACCATTCTTCTCTACAGTCCTGCCATTCTGAGGGCGAGCATACTCTGGATAGCCATCCTCCTTTATGAGAGTATCATCACGGAACGACTTTGGGAAGCACTTCTTGCAGACATTGTTCTCCAGACATCTTTGTGGACTGCAGGGGCCATGGAGCATGGACTTGGAGACAACCTCATGGAGCTGGGGATGGAGGGCAGGGTCTGGGATCTGAGCTGAGATGATGGCATCAATCTGCTCCACAGTCTGAATCTTGTCCTGGTCCTCAAGGAAGATAAGGAGGTGCATGTGAGGGAGGCCACGCTTCTGATACTCGATGGTGTACACAAAGCCTGCCACAGCTCCAAAGTAGCCATCACGAATCTTCTTCAGCAGAGCCTGCTGCTTGGCATGGAAAACCCTTGCCACCAGGTCAGGACGATCCACAGTTTTCTGCCCTAACAAAGTGGACAATGTCAGAATGAGGGGGATGTATGCAAAGCAAGTCATGTACATACCTGGAAACAAGTTGTCCACAATCTCAGGCCAGCTCCCATTTGCAGTCATGGTCAGGAAGAGATCAGGCTTTCTGTACTCCCTGCAGATGGCAAGAGAATCCTGGAGGAGTTGCTGCATGTAACGTACACTTCCCTTGTGAGAGGAGGGAAGGATGACCATGCGACCAACATCTGCCATGTCAGGTGGGTGATCATCTGCCATCCTGTCCTGCAGCCCACCATACAGCTCAACTCTGAGTTTCTTCTGGTTGTTGGCAACCCAAGTGAGATTGGACTGGTCAACAGAGGCCCAGGCATCACAAACCAGCTGCTGGAACAATCTACCACCATGGAAGAGATTGGCTGGCTCCACTGCAGGAGGACGGACATGAAGACGATATGCATACCAGAGAAGCTGAGTCACTTTCTTGGCATGCAAATTTCTACCCCCAGGATTGTGCAGAGGAATGTTGAGATGCCAGCCCTCCTCCCCATGAGGAAACAGAAGTACATAGTGCAGGCAGAGATAGGCAGGATGAAGTTGGCTGATGCAACGCAGTCCTCCACCTTGAAGCCGAAGGATGATGTCCCTTTGAGCTCTAACCTCCTCAGATCCATCTCCAGGAACAACGGCAGCAATCTCCTCTACTGTTGGTAGGTTGTATCTTCGACCATCAGTGCCCTGCTGGAGTGTCAGACACACCCTCATATCAGTGTGCTCCTCTGGTGGTTTTGCCCTCATGATGTCATGTGCCTGCTTGTACAAAGGGGCATGTGGATGATTGTCCATGAGGATGGTGTGGAGACTTAGCATGACTGCAGGGTCCAGCTGTGGATTGTGGCGAGTACGTCTCTCTGTTGCCTCCTGAGGATCATAGATGTAGAGCTGGGCATATGAGGGCTCCCCCTCAGCCTCTGGTAGAAGGGCCCCAATCAAGTGGTGAAGGGCACCATGGACACGGAAGGACATTGGTCCAGACCCTTGAACAGTCTGAGGTTCAGCATTGACACCCAAGGAGGTAAATGCCAGAGCAGCATTGTATTGACGAATTTTCTCCCTAAACCTTGGGTCCTCAAAGTGTGCCTGTAGACCTGGGGGCCATCTCCTTATGGGAGGGAGATTGACCTGGCCCTGAAGGCAACACATGCCAAAGCATGGCCTTGCATTGCTGGAGTTGCTCAGCCTTTCAGCCATGAAATGTAGAGCATGGCAGTTTGGACACTGGATACTCATAGGTCCAAGATAGTGGGGCTGGACAGGTTCAGCATATGGCCTGCCACCAGGTGGAAGGTGACGTGGATTGGGGGGTCCAGGAGGAGGGGGAGGGGGAGGGGGAGGAGGGGGGGGAGGTCCAGGAGGTCCAGGGGGTCTAGGGGGTCCAGGGGGGGAGGGGGGGAGGTCCAGGAGGTCCAGGGGGTCCAGGGGGTCCAGGGGGAGGAGGGGGGGGAGGTCCAGGAGGTCCAGGGGGTCCAGGGGGTCCAGAGGGTGGAGGTGGTGGAGGGTCAGGGAAGGCCAGATCATCATTGGCACCAGGATTCTGTTCAGCAGTCCTTTGACGATGTCTCTCCTCATCCTGAGCATAGTGTTCACCTGAAAGTCTTCCAAACTCATTCAGTGCTTGGGACAGATGCTGCTGTTGCTCCAATTCTCTCTGATGCTGAGTCTGATGTTCCTCCTGCTGCAAGCGCAACTGGTGTTCCCTCTGCCTCTGCTGGTTCTGCTGCTGCCACTGCTGCTGCTGCACCTGCAATAGCTGGAACTGATGGAGTTGTCTCCTTTCCTCCTCCTGCTGCTGCAACAATTGTTGGTGTTGGTGATCCTGAGCCTGACGATCTGCCTCAGGGATTCTCGGTTGACGTCTCCTACGTCTCTCTCGACGTTCTGCATGATCCCGCTCAAAATTCTGTTGGAGGGTGGCTGCATAATCCACTCGTGGAGGAGCAGGAATGTGGTGGGGGTGGGCTGGTGGTGGGTATCCAAAATATTGCCTGTGCATTTCCTCCATGCCTGGCTGCATGACTGCAGGGTGCTGAGCAGGTGGCAGTGGCTGAAATGCAAGGGAAGTGGCTGAGGGAGCAGCAGGATTCATGGGATAAGGCACCATGGGAGGCAGGTGAGGAGGTTGGGGTGGAATCATGGGGTGCATGCGGCGAAAGCATTGAACCTCATGGTGTTCAATCAGATGACGTGGCAAACCAGGATATTGAGCAACAGGGACAGGAGGGTGATCCTGAAATATCATCATTGGTTAGCCATGATTATGCTATGTGTCTCTATTGAAAGTATACACACCAGAAGTGCCTGAGGGAGATTTGGTAAATTTGGGACAGGGCCTTGTGGGTGGCGACGTTGGGGGGGAGAGCCCAGAGTACGCTGGTCACGCTCAGATTGGCGAGCAGCATTACGTGCTCATTGAGGGGATGTGGGAGGGGTAGTCCTGAGTGTGATACCGAGTTTAGAAGTGATCAGAATGCTGACAATAATGACTTACATGATGGATGGGAGAGTACAAAGGGTATAATAAAGTCAGTCCTAAGGGAGGTCCAAGGGAATCCACAGGAAAGGTCCAGGTCCAAAGGGAAGCCACGGGAAAGGTCCAAGGGAAAGCCACAGGAAAGGTCCAGGGGAAAGAGCAGTGTGCAAAGTGGACTGTGCTTCACTATCCAAGACTGACCCTACTTTGCTGGAACTCGACGTATGACAGAGACAAAGGCACAAAGTGCCCAAGACAAAAGCGATTGGTAACTGTAAGTGAGATTGAACCCACTCAGCCTTGACAGGCCCCACCAATCACGTCTCTGCTCTGTAGTCTCCTCAGCAGTCCCAGCCCTAAAAGAGCCTCAGCAACCAGCAGACACACAGAGTTGAATCTGCGAAGCCAGGTAGTAGGGACTTGAGAAGACACTCGTCTTGGTCTACAGCTTTCACTCAGCCCCCTCAAGTTCAGCAAGCAGCCACCTGCAAGGCACTGCTCAGGAAAGGGTACCAGGGGAAGGTCTGAAGTCCATATTAGCATCACAGTACACTTGGAAGATTCAAAACATGCCTTGAACACCTGAAAGGAGACCCAACACACATCAGAACAGGCCTTGCACTTGAACAGGGGAAGGTATCCTACCAGGTGAGTGGAATGACCACTGGCAGAAGACCAGAAAAGCACTGAAATTGAACTGAAATCTAGGTTTTCTGGACAGATGAGCATGCTGTCATGGAGCTATTCAGCCATTGATGCTCACAAAGTGTTATATACTGCCTATATACCGTCTGTATCTAGGGGGAGACTGCGTACTACTACTTCGTACCCGTACAGAGGGAAGGCAGAGAGTGGGGGGGAAAGGAAGAAAGAGTCGTCGCGCGCACAGCAAAGAACTGAACGGAGCGTGGCTGAGTTCGAAAACCACGTGCTTTTTCGACTTAACCGGAATAACCGAAGTACGCGAAATAGGCGTCGGCTCGGGAGTTGCCAGGTGCGTGCGACAAAAGCGTTCTCCCGTTATATTATGACGAGACCTCCGGCCTCGCGGCTGCGTTGCAGCCTGCTGCTTCGCAGCAAGATCGTCTCCCCCCCACGCTGCTCCGCAGCAAGATTGTCTCCCCCCCCACGCTGCTCCGCAGCAAGATCGTCTCCCCCCCCATGCTGCTCCGCAGCAAGATCGTCTCCCCCCCCCACGCTGCTCCGCAGCAAGATTGTCTCCCCCCCCCACGCTGCTCTGCAGCAAGATTGTCTCCCCCCCCCCATGCTGCTCCGCAGCAAGATCATCTCCCCCCCCCACGCTGCTCCGCAGCAAGATCATCTCCCCCCCCCATGCTGCTCTGCAGCAAGATTGTCTCCCCCCCCCCACGCTGCTCCACAGCAAGATTGTCTCCCCCCCCCACACGCAGCAAGATTGTCTCCCCCCCCCATGCTGCTCCGCAGCAAGATCATCTCCCCCCCCCACGCTGCTCCGCAGCAAGATCATCTCCCCCCCCCCATGCTGCTCTGCAGCAAGATTGTCTCCCCCCCCCCATGCTGCTCCACAGCAAGATTGTCTCCCCCCCCACACTGCTCCACAGCAAGATTGTCTCCCCCCCCCACACTGCTTCACAGCAAGATTGTCTTCCCCCCCCTCCACAGCAATGTTGTCTTTCCCCCCTGGCATGGAGTGCATTCACTGAGTGCCATGTTTCAATTCCCTTATTTACAAACTTTCATAATTCTATCTACTGGTACAGTTTTGCAGTTACAAATCAAATATCCAAATGTCTAAATACCTCAGCCCACACTACATTCCTTGTCTTCATGTTGTCCTGTCCTTCCTTCAACAGAACTTTGATCCTTCTGGGATGAGTACAACGTGACAGAGCCACATAGAGTTGACCATGAGAGAAAACTTCAGAGCGCAAATCTATCCCAACATTCTTCACTGATTGTCCCTGTGACTTGTTGATGGTCATTGCATAGGCCAGGTGCACAGGGAACTGCCTTCTACGAAAAGGAACAGGGGAATCTTCAAGTCCACATTCCAGGGCAACTCTGGGGATCAACACCACCTCTCCATCTCCACCCTCTTTCAACACACGACACTCCAAGATCCTAGGTGTGGATCTAATCAACCTCAGTCTGGTCCCATTGTACAGTCCATGGATTGGATCCAAGTTGCGCAACAACATCAGGGGTACTCCTTTCTTCAGCTCCAGTTTGTGCAGTGGAAATCCAGAGGGGGACAGGGTGTGTAACATCTCTGGCTGGACATACTCATACTCCCCATCAGTCACAGAGTCTGCACTGGTATAGGTCACTCTCTCCTGTGGTTGGACAGCCTCCAGAATGATGGAGTTGATCTCATGCACCTGCACATTCCTAGGGGTAAGGATGGTACGATCCAGGAAATACCCATCTGCCAGTGGCTGGTTTGGTTGCAGGGCCAGGACCTCAGAGTAGATGGCATCCACCAGAGAGGCCAATCCATCCCCACAATGCATGTGCTGAGGCAGCTCCAATTCTCCATCAGTGGTCCCTATCTCCAGGAGACGTCTTGCCCATTCATCACATTCAGGATCCTGCCCAAGACGCATGTTCTGGTTCAGATAATGCACTGACATCTGGGTCCACAGGTTGGAGTGAGTGAGTGTAGCAGGCACGATCTGCTCCCTGGAACCATGCTGAATGACAGGGAGTGTCTGCCTGAAGTCCCCACCAAGCAAAGTAGTGATGCCCCCAAATGGCCTATCCTGATCCATCAAGTCCCTCAAAGTCCTATCCACACATTCCACCACATGACGATGTTGAGAAGCAGCTTCATCCCAGATGATAAGGGAGGTCCTCTGAATCAGCTCATGGTTCATGTCATCCTTCTTGATGTTGCAAACACTCTGCTCATGGATGGGGATGGGGATCTTGAACCTGGAGTGTGCTGTACGACCACCAGGGAGGAGGAGGGAGGCAATGCCAGTGGAAGCAACACACAGCACTATCCTGTCCCTTGCTCTGACAGCCCCAGCAATGAGGTTGGCCAGATAGGTCTTGCCACAACCACCACCACTCTGAAGGAAGAACATGGTCCCCTGTGCACCCATCACACTGTCCAGCACTGCCTGGTAAAGTTGCCTCTGCTCCACATTCAAAGTCTCCTGCCCCCTCTCCACAAACCCCTGCAACTCTGGCACCATCAAAGCCAACTGTTCATTGATCAGCTGGTTCCCTTCTCGACGACCCCAGTCCATCTGTGGCCTAGGCATTTCAGGATAATCTTGTAGGCTCTTTCCATGTCTACGAAGGGCTTGAGAGATCAGGTGGAGGCCATAGTCATAGATCTGCTCCTGGGTAGGCTCAGGAATGTTGAGGACCCTGATCAGGTGACGATTCAGGTCATCACAGAGGTTGTCCCTGGATGCCTCCCACAGGTGATTTGGATCCACTGGAGCACCATGCACCAGGATGATCACAAAAAGTCGACGCAAGTGGGAACCCATCTGGAAGTGAGCAGCATCCTGCAGACACAACAACCACTCTCTATCATCCTGCAACAAACCACGTGCACGACAGGCCTCCTTGAAGGAATCATGAAGCTGACCATCCACAGAGCGAAGATCCTCAAAGGAAGTTGCACCTGAAAGAGATGTCAGATGGGGAGATGAAAATGAGATGACGGCAGACCTACCCTTGACCTGGGTGAGCAAAAGACGGAGGTAGAACTTTTCACCAGCTGATGGATACACAGCATACATCCTTCCAATGGCCTTGTACCTCTGCCTCACTTTCCACACAGCATGCTTCTTATCCCACACAAACTTCTTGGGGAACTCCTGGTACAGAAAATCATGTGCCCCAGCAGCTATCAGGACAGGGTCCCTGTTGGCCTCAAACCAACCCATCAGTTGGGTGTTCTTTGGATTGCCCACCACATTCTGAATGTCATCCTCAGCACTAAACACCACAGTCTGTTCTCCTGGAAGGTGGACTGGAAGACGATACACAGCAGGCCACTCCATGTGCATGGGGAATTCAAAGATGTTGTGACATGCCTGAGTGGAGGAGATGTATCTTGCATCAAGGTAGGAACGAATCTCATCATGTCCCTCCTGCTGCACAGTGGCTCTGTCTGGACCTTTGTAGATGTACTTGTGGATATACTTGACTGCCTTTATAGAACCACAGACCTCCAGGTTGATGTGGCAGTCAAACTTCACCAGAAGTTCCCTTGGATGGGGGACCACCACACTGTTGTCAAAGACATTCTGATACTTCTCCACTGTCCTTCCATTCTGAGGGCGAGCATAGTCAGGATATCCATCCTCCTTTATGATGGTCTGAGCAGCAAAGGCCTTGGGGAAGCGCTTCTTGCAAACATTGTTCTCTATACACCTCTGAGGGGAGCAGGGACCATGAAGCATATACTTGGAGACAGCCTGGTGAAGTTGGGGGTGGAGATTGGGGTCAGGGATCTGTGCTGAGATGATGGCATCCACCTGCTCCACAGAACGAATCTTGTCCTCCTCCTCCTCCAAGAAGATCAACAGGTGCATGTGAGGGAGACCACGCTTCTGGTACTCGATAGTGTAGACAAATCCAGCCACCTCTCCAAAGTAACCACCCCTGATCATCTTCAACAAAGCTTCCTTCTTGGCATGGAAAACACGGGTGACCAAGTCAGGTCTGTCAACTGGTGACTGCCCTGTGTCATGATGGTGAGTCAATGATAGCCAGAAAAAAAAAAAAAAAAATCCAAACATACCTGGGAAGAGATTCTCAGTTATCTCAGGCCAACTCCCATTTGCAGTCATGGTGAGGAACAGGTCAGGCTTCTTGTACTCTCTACAGATGGCCAGAGAATCCTGAAGCAGCTGGTTCATGTAGCGAGGACCCCCCTTATGAGTGGAAGGGAGGATGACAATGACCAACACCACCCAGATCTTGATCAGGATCTTGAGCCAGACGATCCTGCAATCCACTATACAACTCTGCTCTGAGCTTGGTCTGATTGTTGGCCACCCAGGTAAGGTTGCACTGCTCAATGGAAGCCCACCCATCACAGACCAGCTGTTGGAAAAGCCTGCCAGCCTTGAAGAGATTGGCTGGTTCCACCTGAGGAGGACGAACGTGCAAACGATATGCATACCAGAGTATTTGAGTGACCTTCTTGGAGCGATGATTGCCACCACCAGCTACCTGCAAAGGAATATCCAGGTGCCACCCTTCCTGTCCATGGGGGAACAATAGCACATAGTGGAGTGGGAGGTAAGAGGGATGGAGGTTGCTGATGCGACGTAATCCCCCACCCTGCAGACGTAGAATGATGTCCCTATCTTTCCTCACAATCTCTGATCCATCTCCTGGCACAATGGCAGCAATCTCATCCACAGTAGGGAGATTGTATCTCCTTCCATCAGTACCCTGCTGTAGGTAAAGACACATGCAGACATCTGTATGCTGCTCTGGGGGTTTGGCCTGCATGATTGCATGGGCCTGCTGATAGACTGCAGCATAGGGGTGGTGCTCTCTCAGAGTGGTGTGCAAGTCCAGCAAGATGTCACCATGCAAGTCAGGGTTTCTCCTCAAACGGGTGTTTGTTGCCTCCTGTGGGTCATAGATATAGAGCTGAGCATAGGAAGGCTGCAGACCCTCTGGTGGCATGAGTGCTCCCATGAGATGGTGAAGAGTGCCATGAATACGAAAAGATGCAGGGCCTGCCCCTTGTACAGTCTGTCTATCCACCTCTACTCCCACTGAGGTAAATGCCAGGGCATTGTTATACTGACAAACATTTTTCCTAAAATCCCTCTGGTCTTGGGGATCATCAAAGAGGTCCTGTATCACCCTTGGCCACTGCTGGATTGGAGGGAGTACCACCTGGCCTTGAAGACAGCAGCTACCAAAGTGAGGATGCAGTGGACTGGAGTTAGAGAGTTTCTCTGAGAGGAAATGGAGGGCATGGCAGCTGGGACATTGAATGTTCATCAGACCCAAATAGTGATGCTCTACTGGCTCAGCATATGGCCTACCACCTGGAGGGATGTGATATGGTGCTGCTGGGGGTGGTGGTGGTGGTGATGGTGGGTCTGGGTCTGGGTCTGGGTTGGGATCAGGTCCAGGACTGGGATTTGGGCTGGGGCTGGGAGCTGGATCATGGGGTGGAGGTGGAGGTGGAGGAGAAGGATGTCTTGGGGGAGAGGAAGCAGGACTGGTAGAAGAACTGGGAGGAGAGGAATGGCCAAGGTTATTTCTAGAGGCTTGTCTCTCCTGGTCCTGCTCATACTGCTCTGCAGAACGTTGACTATGTTCACTCAGGGCCTCTGTAAGCAGCCTTTGAGATAACTGCCTGATTTGCTCTATTTCCTGCTGCTCTTGCTGCTCCCTCTCTTCTACCTGCTGATGTACTGCCTGCTGCTCTGCCTCCTGATGATGATGATGTTCAAGCTCTACCCTCTGCAATTGTTGCAGTTGTAACTGTTGATGCTCCTGCTGCTGTTGTTGGTGATGCTGCTGCATTTGCATCCTGACATACTGAAGGTGTTGCCACTCTTGCTCCTGCCTCTGTTGCTGCTGCAGCCTGATGGACTGTAGGTGCTGCCACTCCTGCTCCTGCCTTAACTGCTGCTGCACTCCCATGGCTTGAAAGTGCTGCCACCCTTGTCCCTGCTCCTGCCCCTGCTGCACTCTCATTCCTTGAATGTGCTGCCACTCCTGCCCTTGCCCCTGCTGCTGCTGCACTCTCATGTTTTGAGCATGCTGCCACTCCTGCCCTTGCCTCTGCTGCTGCTGCACTCTCATAGTCTGCAAGTTTCCCCACTCTTGTTCCTGCTCCTGCTCCTGTTGCACTCTCATGGTCTGCAAATCTCCCCACTCTTGTCCCTGCTGCTGCTGGTGCTGCACTCTCATGGACTGTAATTGTTGCCACTCTTGTTGGTGCTGGTGCTGGTGCTGCACTCTCATGGTCTGCAAGTGTTGCCACTCCTGCAACTGTTGCACTTGCATAGCCTGAAGATGTTGAGCATGCTGCTGCTGAGCCTGCTGATGTCTCCACTGTTCTGCCTCATGTTGCAGGTTGCTGACCTGCTGGTATGTATGGTAGTTAGGTGGAGGGGGAGCATGAGATGGGCCAGGTTGAGCTGAAGGGGGAATAGGAGCATTGTTGGTTCTCTGGTTCCTTCTGTGCTGACGACGCCTCTCATGGTCATTATTGTATCCTTCCAACAGGCGAGCAGTATAGTCAACACGCTCTGGAATATTCTGAGGTGGTGGAGCAGGAGGAACCAAATTTTGATAATATGGAGGAGGGAAGGGCATCATCTGGGGTGGTAGAGGGGCAGGGGGAAGCAGTGGCTGTTGGGGAGGGAGTGGTGCAGGAGCATGAGCCTGACATTATATACATCAATCTCACATATATGGCAAGCATGGGTACAACTTACAATCAAAGGAGGAACAGGATGATGTGGTTGACGACGGGATGGAGGAGAGCCAAGGACATGCTGATCACGCTCAGCCTGACGACCAGCATTGTGGGCACGCTGTGGTGAAGTAGGGGGGGTGGACCTGATGGACACATGCATCATCAGGGATATTGAAGCAGTATATCTGGAAACCAAAACACCTACATGGTTGGAAAGACTGGATATGGAGATTGGGTAGCAGTGAAGAGGATGAAGGATACACAGAGAAGTCACCTTGTGCCTGTGGTAGACCCTACTGACTGGAACTCGACAAATGACAGAGCAAAAGGCAAAAAAGCCCAAGACAGATTGAATGGCAACTGCAAGCAGGAGTGATCCCACTTGACCTTTGCAGGCCCCGCCAAACACGTCTCTACTCTGCGGTGATGAGAGAGGTCCCAGCCTCAGAGAGGCCTCAGCAACCAGCAGACAGGTGGAGATGAATCCACCAAGCCAGGTAGTAGGGACTTCACACCACCTTGTCTTGGTCTACAGTGTTCACTCTACCACCAGCACAAAGCAAGTATCAAAGGCAACCAAAAATCCCAACAATGCCAACCCTAGACCTACATGACACATGTGAGTGTTCACCTGCAGATAGAGTGACATCAACTTACACTGACAACCTGGACACAGGTATCTGCCAATAACCCAAAAGATGGGTATAAAAAAAACTAAAGTGATGAGAGAAAATAGGAGAAAGGGCATCAATGATGAGTGGGGAAAGGCTTACCAAGGCACACTGAAGAAAGATAACCAACAATTTCTCAAAAAGCCAAAAATGCGAACAAAAATCTAAGGAATGCACCAGAAATACATATATCAAGAGGTGTCATAAATGGATGAGACTGATCATTAGCAGGTAGTAGATGACTTACCAGGCACCCAGGCCAGATATGTGACCAAGGAAGGGGTCAAAAATGCGAAAAATGCAAACAGAAACCTAGGAAATTTACCAGAGTGATGAGAAATGCATATGAAAAAAATACCAGAAATGGTTGGGATTGATTGTTGGCAGTTATAGATGACTTACCAGGAAGCCTGGCCAGAGAATGTGACCAGTAAAGGGGTGAAAAATGCGAAAAATGTGAACAAAAACCTAGGAAATATACCAGAGTGATGAGAAATACATATGAAAAAATATCAGAAATGAATGGGATTGATCATTGGCAGGTATAGATGACTTACCAGGAAGCCTGGCCAGAGAATGTGACCAGTAAAGGGGTCAAAAATGCGAAAAATGCGAACAAAAACCTAAGAAATGTGCCAGAGTGATGGGAAATACATATGAAAAAGTGTCAGAAATGGATGAGATTGACCATTGGCAGGTATATAGATGACTTACCAGGAAGCCTGGCCAGAGAATGTGAGCAGTAAAGGGGGCAAAAATGCGAAAAATGCGAACAAAAATCTAAAAAATGGAGGAAATCCAGGTCCAGATGGCCAGGGTATGCAATCAGTGCCCCTCCTGAGCATTATCAAAGGGCCATGGGCTTACCAGCAGCCAAAGGACTGTCAGAAAACAGTCAAAAATGCGAACTATATGGGCCTTATCAGTGGATGAGATCTCTTATCAGGCTGATCTGCAGCCCAGATCAGAGCAGACACTCACAGATGACACAGTGTTTTCAGTGTGATAGTTGTTTGACAGTGGTTGGACCAGCTGGTATGCAACTGGAGTGGAGGGAGGCTGGGGAGGGAGCTGGGGAGGGAGGGGGAAGGACACTTGCTGACTGCCAGCACCGATTGCGGAGACATGCGAAGCCACGTGGCTTTTGTTGTTCAAAAAAGGAAACTCACGTGGCTTTTGCCGAGAGGAGCGAAAAAAGCGAGACTGCCGACAATAGCGAGAATTGCGAGAATTGCGAAAGTAGCGAGAATAGCGAGGGGAGCGAGCTACGCGAAATAGTCGAACTACGCGTCGAGAATCGGGGATTCACGCTTTTCGCACGACCCACGGCCGTTATACTTATTGATTTGAGATTCCCCCCACTCCGATTATGTAATCATGTGTTTACTAAAATATGATATCTTGCCCTTGCGCGCGATTGCAGTACTACTCACCATCATGAGCGACGGAACATCGCAGGAGATCCTTCCACCCGACCACTTCCTCAGCCTCCCCCGCCCAGACCCCTTCGTCGGTATCAGCGTCGCCGATGGCCCCGACTTGGAAGGCATCATCGACACCACCACCCTTGCGGCGCACGATTTCGATGTCGATACAAGGACCGGCTTCATGCCCCCCGACCCTCCTATCCGCAGACTCCCAGAGCAATGGGAGCCATGGGAAGCCACACTGCAGAAGGCGATGCACGAGGGCTTACAGCTAGCCGTCAAGGAGAATATCACCGACGCGGAAAGGAACATGTCCGACTGCTGGCGGTTGGAAGTGAGGGAGGTAGGCCTTTTCATTCTGTTTGGTGCGTGGCACATCGTAATAACCTCTTCATGCAACCAAGCTGCCGACGCTCTCCATTCAAGATCTCACGGCCTCTGAGGTCCTCCTTCGCAGAGCGCACCACGTTCTCACTTTCATCATGCATTTTTATATTCACACCCTCCCACTAACTTCACCCGTCGTGATCCCGGCGTCGATCGGGGTCCCGTTGCTGAAGGTATCGATACATCTACAGTTACCACCTATAGCCACGTACTCCGATACGGTGCTGTACAATTGGCAGCTGAAGACAGCGCCTTCGCCTTGTGAAATGGAGGTAGAGTCGGAATGGTCATGCACCCTGGACCTAGATAATCTGAAGAGTCAAGACCTCTTCACGGGTACGCGCGACGAAGAGGAATTCTTTCTTGCATCCGCCCGTATCGAACTGCGAGGCGTCGAAGCGCTCGAACTGATGCGCGCATCGATGGACGAGATATTCGTCGGTGATGATATCGCCGTCCATCGTATCACATCGTATCTCTTCCGTCTCGCTGCGGTGGTCCACGCGTTGACGAGCCTGCTGATGGACGTGAGAAAGGGATGCGACCCAGATGTGTTTTATCACCGCGTGAGGCCGTGGTTTTGTGGACAGGACTCGGATCCTGGAGAGAGAAAGTGGAAATTTGAGGGTATCGACGAGTGCGAGGATAGTATAGAGGAACCCAAAGATTTGTCGGGGCCGAGTGCAGGGCAGAGCGCATTGATACACGCGCTGGATATCTTTCTGGGATTGGATAATTGCACATCGGAGACATCGACGATGCCGACAAGCGGAAAGCTGGACCCACGCACGCTGCTGCGAAGGATGCAGATTTACATGCCAAGGCATCATCGTGCCTTCCTTCGACACCTCTCCGCCAACCCTCGTCCGATGCGTGACTTTGTCCAGACGAAAACACCGGAGCTTGCCGAGGCCTATAATCAGGCCGTGGGCGCAGTGAAGGGCTTCCGGGACGCGCACATAAGGGTCGTGGCATTATATATCGTCGGGCCTGCGAGTCGAGGGCGGGCGGGAGGGCCGGAGACGGGGAGGAGACATATGAAGGGAACTGGAGGCACGCAGTTGGCACAGTTTCTCAAAGGAGTGAGAGACAAGACAGCAGATGCCTTGTTGCAGTAACGTCTCTCTCGTACGCAGCCGCACTCTCTCCTTACTACACATTGTCGACCTACGCAGAGCATTGCTATAGACGAGACACGTGTCACATCGTACCGGGAGACGAGCTTGAGACCGCTCGAACGTGACGGTGGGCACCGAGGACTGAGAATTGTCCTTCCTGCGTGGTACACCAATAGGTATTACACGTATTGTGTAGCTCAGCGCCTGCTACGAGGGGTTCAGGCCCCATGGTATCATATGCTGGTGCAATGTATAACAGGACTCACGAAAATGGATGAGGTCGGGCGGCGAGACGGCTATCAAAAGACCCCCAAGAACTGGAAACAGGCCATGATGCATGAAGGACGGCCACAGGTGGTTGTCGGTTGTCGTTGGATACATGAGCGGAATGGCTCAGAATTATTGCAGACCGTCAATTCGATGTACCATTGAGCTACAATCATCGAATGTCACGATATGAATCTTTTTCAAAGCCGGCGCACACATCTTCCGAACAGGGCAGAACGTGCATAACTTCGTGTTTGTTACAGGTGTCCGATGTTGCGAGGAAACAAAAGAGACAAAAAAACCCGGGCGTACATCCTCATCTTATCACCGACGAGGGCACCCACTTCACGCCCAAAGCATCATGCTGTCTTACTGCCCTGCCCGTTGGGGATCCCAGAGCAGGACCCAACCCCACCTGCGCACCCCGCTGCTGCTGCTGCTGATGCACCGAGCGCAATATCCTCATCCCACAATCCCGTGGAGCGACTTCTCCGCATTTCACGTGTGCCCTATCCAGCGGATGACGACAAAATGAGAATAAAAGAGTCGCTCAGCGACCCAGAGGAGCGAAGGAGAGCCCCACGTACCGAAGACCACAATCATCACACTCCAGAATAGGTTTCCACCCGATCCGCTTCACGCATATATCGCATTTATAACCGAGCAGTCCTCCATTCACGAAGAATATTTCGAGTGGGTTCCACCCCCCTCCCCCTCCTTCACCATGTCGTCCTCCAGGGGATGACGCGACGTTATTAGGAGCCCGCTTCGCACCGGGTTTGATCAGGGTGAATCTGTGTAACGTGTGTATGGCCTGGATGGACGAGTGGCCTCTCGTGGCTGCTGCACTGGAAGGGGAGGAAGTATGCGCGGTACGGAAGGTGCGGTTCGTCTGGACGGAAAGCACGGAGTGCGTCGGTTCTGCTTGTACCGAGCTGTCGGGCGGAGTTGGGGGTGTGATGTCGGGAGGTATGGGGTCGGGGGTTGCGTTTGGGTCTTGCATTGGCTTGATCGTGAGGACGGACGATAAGGAGGGTATGAGGACATGAACGAGATTGGTACCATCGGTTTGCGGGAGGTCCGTGCAACTACTAGACGTGGTTAACAGGGGCTGCACGCTGTTCTCGCTGTCTCCTATACAGCAGTAAGACAGAGTGGACGGAATGAAACAGGTGGGTACTTACCATTGGTGGCTGTACAAGAGTTGTTGTCGCTGAGCTCGACGCTAATGGGAGCGTTCTGTATCGCCTTGACGGCTTCATCCTCGCTTGTACTCTCTTCGGCGCTTGATACTGCTGCAATGACATCCTCCGCCAAGGACACGGACTTCTGCCCGCCAGCACCCTTACCAATGCCCATCCCAAAACTAGGTATTCGAGGAGCAACACTCCGTCGTTTTCCTCTAGACATAAATTTCACGCTGCCTAAATGCAGATCTTCGGTTTCGGGTCGCGACAGTACCTCTGCTTCAATCTCTCTCAAGCGCTCGAGGATCGTACGGGTCGTCGGTCGAGCGGCGGGATCGTTGGCTGTGCAATCTAGACAGAGGGCGAGGAATGCCGGTGGACATCCAGGATTTGCCAGTCTCCGTACCTCCTCCGGGTCTATACCGAACGTAGGACCGGTCCTCGCGAAGTGCTCGTCGTCAGCTACTTTCCTCGCCGCAATCTCGCAAAATATGATACCCATCGAGAAAATATCCGTTGGCAGGTCAAACTTGTTCCCAAGTAAAATCTCTGGTGACATGTACGAATCCGTGCCACAAAATGTCAACCGTTTACTTTCTTCCGCGTTGCGTGCTGCGATGCGTGCGAACCCGAAATCGGTGATCTTGAGGCGACCGTTAGTGGTGACGAGGAGGTTTTCGCCTTTGAGATCGCGATGGATGCATTTGCGAGCGTGGAGGTATGCGAGTGCGCGTGCTATATCTGTGGCGAAGGATATGCGGAGGCGCCATGGGAAGGGGTTTGTTTTGTCGGTTATGTACATGCGCAGGTTGCCTGAGCTGGCGATGAGAAAGTTGGGGCCTCTGGCGAGAGCGATGATCTTACCGTTCTCGATATATTCGGATACGATGAAGACGCGTCCATCTGGTGGAGGTGCACGCGCAAGCCCCAGGTAGAGGACGACGTTGGGATGGCGCGATTCCCTATACAGAGGAGTTCTCGCATGAGCAGGGGCAGAAGGCGTGGTTTACCCACTTCATGAGTTTCCATTCTCTCTCGAAATACTTGGCTACGTCGTAACTGTTTGAGGGAAGGACCTCCTTGATTGCGACATCGATGCCGAGGTAGGAGCCTGAATTGAAGTCGCAGAGATCAGTCGTACGTGGGATGGGTATGTGCTACCTCTGTAAACGTTGCCAAACGAGCCAGACCCAAGCTTCTTCCAATTTCCCTTGATGTCCTAAGCCTGTGTCAGTACACGATAAGATGGTACCCAGTAACATACGTCGAATGGGATGACGTCGAATGCATCTGACATGGCTGATGGGATGAGGCAAGTCGGAGGGCATCCCCGCCGAAATCATTTCTGGCTGGGCTGGCTCTTCTGACGCAACACGTGACCCTCCCTCCGACGCTGAGTACTGAGTGACCGCTGGGACTGGAATTCGTTCGATGGCCCACCAGGGTGCCAGCAAATCCAAAGAGTCCTCCAAGACGAGACTCCGTGCCTTCAAGCACGCCAGCACCCGACGGTTACCACTTTTTTCCCACGTCTCCCTACTCTGTAAATTGGCTCGGAGGGACATGGCTCGTGTATGGTGTCTATAGAAAATTCGTCCGTAGGTACAATACAATACGGTGAGTCTTACAAGCGTGTCGCGATAATCCCAGCCTGATACAATTTCGGGGTTCAACACCTCAACAGGGCAATTTTGGATGCCATGGAGGATTCCCGACAACGAGGACATGTATGCACCAGGAGTTGCCTCGAGATTTACAGACGGTATATGAACCATACTTGCAGCAGTCATGTTTGCCAACTCGACAGAGAAGGTACCGCTATGAACAAATCTGTATAGTTTATGCCACTTTGTGTGTTCCTCACGAGTACTATCCGAACACAAAGGTCGCAAATTGGCGAAGTTGCTGAGTGGAGGAGGAGCCCGCCATTTAGAGACAAAAAGGCGCCAACGGGAACCTCCGTTGGATATATACCAGAGGCTCCTATCGGCCTCCGGACGAGTATTGCTACTGGGGGATGGAACAGAAGGGATTGAGAGCGTATGCGCGTATGCCACTGGGAGTCGAGACGATTGATGCTTGGTCCTTACACGACCATGGGTTTTCAATTTGTTCGAGGAGACGTTCGCCGCATTGAGCACATGTATGCGTCGCGCAACGGCGAACTGCGCAGGGAATGTTCTGGGGTTCGAAGACTGGGTTGGCACAGTCACTTGCCCCATACCACATGTATAGGGTACGAGTCAGCCGACACTGAATTGAATGGCGATAATGAAACAAGGTGTGGGGGTTATCTGCGAGGGTAGTGACCCCACCAGATGATCCGAGAGCTGCTTTGCAATGGCACGCGCTGTCGTCGTCATCGTCGTCGGTGGGTTGGAGGGTTGTTGTGATGTGTTTTGGTATCGGGCGAGAGAGACACACTCGACAAGTCCAGTCAGGAAGGGGAGGAACTCTGTGCAACCCAGTCTCGCTTCCTTTTCTTTTTCTCATTCGAGCAGGTCGACGAGCCCATCCTATATTCGACCAAGAATTACACCAGTGGAGGTCTGGCGAGTCTGCAACTCACGAGAGTCTCCAACCAAACCGAAGAAAGAGAAGGAAAAAAAAGGCCACAAAGAAAAAGAACATTCGCATCATTGACGACGACGACGACGAGCACGTATCGAACGCTGGCTGGCTGCTTTGACGTGTGATGAACAGCGATGCGACGGAGGCTGCGCTGGGTCTGCTCGGTCTTTCTCCTCTGAACCACCACATCCAAGTCTTTGACGCTCACAGTGTGTCCCCGTTGATACCACTCAAGAGAAAACAGTCGTCTCCCAGCAACAACGGCGTCGCCTCTTTGCCACTCGTCAAGTCCCATCCAACGAAGCTGGCGAGCCCACTGCTGACGACACCCTCACCGACGACCACGACGACGTTCTCTCACCCACCCATCACCTCACCCCACCCGTCTCTTCTCTCGCCAACCACTTTTCACCCTCCTTCGCTATTGTCTCACCGGCAACCTCACGGAATATCCACTCTCTCATCTCAACCACCCTACCCAAGCCACACAACCTCAGATCCACTACCGTCCACAGACGCAGACGATATCTCGTGTATCTGTGGATTCACCTACGACGACGGTTTTTCTATTGCTTGCGACGTCTGCTCACGGTGGTGCCATGCTGCCTGTTTTGGCATCGTCGAGGGAGGCGTACCAGAGGAATGGCGGTGTTGGGTATGTCAGGGTGGTAGGATCGACGAGGAACAGAGAGAAAGAGCTGTTAAACTACAACGCAAGCGACTGAAAACCATGAGGATGAGAAACGGGTCCAACGGAAACGTGCCACATGTTGCTAGTGCCGCTGGGGAAGACCAAGCACGAAAACCCACATCCCGCCGCAGGACTAGTCCCGGGGTAGAGAAGAAACCGAGACGATCGAGCGCCGTTACTACTCTTGCCACGAATGGTACAGCCGCAAACCCCACCAAGAGGAGAAGGCGAGCATCGATCTTGAGTTCAACAGAGCCATCAAATTCGTCCAGTGCGTTGGCCACGCTAAATGCCAACCTTCCAACAGCCCCCGACACCGTCCAACCTAGCTCGTCCCGCATCTCTCAACCGTGCGTCTCGTTTCGTTTCGGCTGTTTTTGCTAGATTGTCTCACCTCTGTCATCGTCAGTTCCACATCCAGTTCACGCGTTACAGACGTGTTCCCACCAGACGCATACCCTCATCCTTCGACCCACGCTCGGCTGTTGAAAGTAGCGAGGGCATGGAGGGGCGTGACGGCTTTGAACCCCCCTATCCCCGTCGCACCACCTAGGGCTTACGTCGATGGAGGCTACGTCCGTGTCGATAGTCGAGAGTACGTTCTCTCATCACGCTTCATCTTCTCTCGGGTAAACCTGCATTCTGGTATAGGTACAAGGATCAACATGGGTATTCCATGTCCCCACTCGACAACACCACCCCTGTCATCGTCGACGACGATATTGAAGTGACGCTCCCACCAACTGTACTAAAAGCCTCTCCTTCCGACGCTACATCGTACTCATACTCGTATACGGGTGGTAACAGCACGAATTCGGGGCATACGCCTTCGCATTTATTGCGTCCACCTTCGCCGAAGTTATTCGTAGGATCAGCCGGTCCGCCCCAGGCATCAACAACGCCTGGCTCTGCATCGACGTCAGGTATGGTGTATCCACATGGACCCACTAACAGCTCCAACAACAATGCCATTGCTATCCCTTCCAACACGCTCCTAGGTCCCTACACAGCCACTGTCCTTCCTTCTTCGGCATACCTCGCCGACCCACTGAATGGATACGCACATTTGGGGATGGGGAAGCCACAGGTGAGATTGGTAGGCGGAGGATGGTGTGTGGGTGTGGATGCGCGCGAGCTTGGTGGTCATGGGACGACGTCGAATGTATGCAGCAACAAGGGGAAAGGGGTGGCTAGCACGAACGGGGCCGAGGAGAGGGAGGGAGGAAGACAACAGAAAGGAAAAGGTACTGGGGCGGACGAGAATGTTGGCAAAGCGAGATGGGCGCGATGTGGGTGCTGGCCAAATGCGGTCGTCAGACCTGTTATATGCGGCGGTGGGAGGCGACGGAAGAAAAAAAGAGAAGGTGGAGATCGAGAAAGTGATAAGGAACACAGGGCTCGTCGACACCGAGATGGCTGCATGCCAACCTCCGCTAGCACGACAACGAGCATGAGTGGCAATGAGGGGGACGACTCCGACGCGCCCCCTCCACCTCCGTCCCCATCCGACCACTTTTCCAACAGTGAAGACGCATCTTCTGACGAGGATTCGACGACGTTATCGTTTGGGTTATTTGCCCTAAGGGACTTGAGAGCAGACGAGGAAATTGTGTTAGGGTGGGAATGGGATGATGGACATGCAGTGCACATGCTGCCGGCACTGATCGAAAGTCCTGGGATGTTTGGGTGAGTCCGTCTTTTTTTTGTGCTTATTTTTCTTTTCTTTTTGGTCCATTTGGCCTGGGAGTGCCTCGCTGACAGAGTACCTTTTCATTCTTTTCCCATCGCACTTACCGACGCAATCCCACGGATGCGCCATTCAAACCGTTCTTGCCCATACTCGCAGCCCAGCCCATCTCCACCATCTTCGTTCCCAGTTCACCTCCATTCTCCATGCACTCAGTAGTACGTTCACGACGTGCGCTTGTGGCTCATCGACGAGGGACTGTGCAGTACGCGTGATGGAAAGAGTTGTAGAGGGGAGGTGGCCTTGGCCTGGGAGTGAAGCTTCTGGATCGGAGTGGGAAGGTGATGGTAATCGGGACGAAGAAGAAGGTGGCGGTGGTGACTGTGAACGAACGACGGTGGACGTTGAGCACGGGAGGGAAAAAGACAGGGAAGATGTAATTGTTGACTTGGAAGGTGCAGATTCGGAGGCGCAAGATGTGGGAGGGATGAATGGAGGTGGTGTATGTGTTGCTGGTAATTGCAAAGGTACCGGTCCTGGTGGAGCGACTTCGATTGACCACCCATCGTCGCGTCGCAGACGCCGAAAGAAAACGAAGGACCGGAATAATGCAGAGAAGGCTAGACACGTGGATTTGGGTCCGCTCGTGGGTGTCCAGCGGGGATTCAGGACGCGCGAGAGGGCGCCGATGAGTGGAGGGTGGTGTGGCGTTGAAATCATACCTTCGAGCCTGGGATGGTCAGCGGGACTTGGGGACGATGAAGACGTGGACGTGGATGTGGTCGGGGATGGAGGAGGCGGGAGACAGCATTCAAGGGCATGTGGTAGTAAGATCAGGAAATGCGCTAAGACGGAGCGGAACGGAGAGGTGGATGACGTAGGTCAGTGGTGTGCTCAGTTGACGTCTTATGTTTGGTGATCAGTTTTCTAATCCCTTACACTCACAGCAGACATTCTTCCTGACAAGGAACACGTGCTCCCACCTCGTATGCGTAAGCCTTGGGCGCAACGACCGGCAGGGCCATCACGGAGCCCGACGGTCACGCAGGCTGAGAGTCCTGTACTTGCCACTGGCCACCAAGGAGGGCATGGAGGGGATGTGGCAAGTGCGATGGAGACTGAGTTTGATACTGAGACAGAGGGTGAGGATATGGCAAATGGTGAGTACCTTTTTGTGGCCGTCGGCTGGTGTCATATTGTCGATTCCCTGTGGACCTGCATCACCCATGCGTTGCTTAGTATGCTGTCGATCATGGCCGGTAACTCATTTGATACTTTTCATTTCCATTCTTTAGACAGTCGTCAAATGCCACCTCCGCCAATGCCTGCCTCACTAGATCCAACGACGGTATCCTCGCTCGCCCATGCTCATACTCAATCCTTCGTGCACCACCCTATCGTGGTGCGCAGTTCCTCGCCTCCTCATCACATCTCTACGGCACCATTAGCGCCGAACACGAATACGAGCACGATGAATGTATCAGATTCACCGCGCGTAGTTCCGCCACGCTGGCTGCCTTCGCGAGCGTCACCGACTTCTAATATGTCAAATACCTCTGGGCAGATGAGTTCCCCGCACACTCCAAGCGAACTTCACGTTACACCAGTTTCAGTGGCGGCGGCAGTACAAGCTCCTCTTCCTACTTTGCCCTCTTTTACGTCGCCGGCGCAACAACTTATAGGGCCGTCATTGTCTCAACCTCTACCCCTCCAGCAGCAGTTGTCGCCTTACACAAACGCGCTGACGAGCATTTCGCCCTCTCTACCCTTCTCGAAGCTTTCGCTGTTATCACCTGATGGCAATGCTACGACTTCGCAAGGCGGTGGACCGATTGTGTCGCTCAGTTCTGTGTCTTCGGAGCGATCGACCGTGGACAAGCCACCACCGTCCACTTCCTCCAACATGCTCTCTTCGCACCCGCGCCCGCAATCGCCCGTAGTGATACCGGCTGCTGTGCAAACCCACCACTCCTCTTCGCAGGTGCCCACGGATGCCAATCCCGTCCCCAACACTGAAACACATCACGTCCGGTTTGTATCCCCTGAAGTTCTTGGCGGATTGTCGCCGTTGGCAAGTCGCAAGAATGATGCCAACGGCGTCCGGAGAGACATCGAAGACGAGGTGGATATCTTAGGGGGTATGGATGAACTTGACGGCGTAGATACTGACACTGACACTGGAAGGAATGGGTTTCTGGAAGTGAACGAGGCAATGGATGTCGATGTGGACGTGTCGGGGGACGTGTCTGCGTTGGAACACTCTCACGGTGAACACCCTGCGCATTGGTCCGGTGACACGTCTTCGTGCGCGGACGATCCATCCATCTCATCAATTGGATTGGGGCCGCATGATGAACAACCCCTTTCAGATCAGCCATCGTCCCAGCCATTGGATGTTCCAGTGGAGCCGGAGACCTCTCACGCGGAAGCCCAACCTCCACACACACCTACGCCACACCAAGCTGAGCCCGAGCCTGAGCCATCGCAACCTGCACGAGTGCCGTCGCCCCCGCCACCTCCTAAGGTGAAAATGTCACTGAAAGACTTCGTCCTACGAAAGAAGAAGCAACGCGAGGAGGAAATGGCAGCGAAAAGTATACTGTCTCCAGTTAGTCCCTCCGCTGATTTGGCGCTGCCACCTAGCCCAGGTCTGGGCGGCGACGACATCGGAAGCTCGGGCGTTGAGCCCGCAGAAGCTACCGTTACCCCGGGAGGACGCGAACGTGAGCATGATAAACCACAACTTTCGGTGACTGTTCCTGATGTGGACCTGAAAGGTGATGAAGACCCAAGTGCTGCAAACGTGGCCAGGGATGTCAGATGCACGGACCAAGATAGCATGGCATCCCCTGAAATTTCTCGGAAGCACTTTGATCGTCAAGAGTCATTGTCGAGCGAAAGTGAACCGCGCCAGCAAGCAGAGATTACCGCGGAAGGATGTAAATGTTCTCCACTGCCTCCGCTTACGCCGTTGCGCGACCCGGACGAGAGTCAAGCGATCCAAACACAAACAAAAGGTAGTCCGGTCGCTGACCTAAATTCGGCGGAGAAATTTGAGGCTAGGGAAGACGCTCTACAGAATGGGGCTACCGGAACCAATGATCGTATGCATGATATCGTGAGCTTCGCGCCTGACCCCCCACCCCCGCCATTGAACAGCCTCGCGGGTTCAATAAACCGCGTTGACAGCGGTGCTTCTACTTCTACTGCTCCTGCTCCTACCCCTACCCCTACCCCTAGTTCCATGTCCACTTCATCCACGTCCAATTCCCGCGCTACCTCTGTTTCTGCCTCTTTGCCTACGCACTCTGGCCAGTGCTCTCGTGCTCCTTATCAGGGTTCTGCAACATCTCGCCGAGTCTCTCATGAAGATGGTGAAATCCTTAATTCCACGCCTTCTAAATTCTATGTACCCCGGTCGCATACGCCGCCGACGCAACCACGGTCGTTTCAAGCGCCCCGCCCATCATCGCCAGGATATAGCCCAGGTCCGTCATCCTCTCGGCGACCGCCGCCACCGCCACCGCCACGTTCAGGTCCAAGTACAGGGCCATCTTCAGCTGGTGCCAACGCGCTCTCCCGGCCGGTGCCTAGTGGGCCACGTGCACTCAGGGGAACCATGAATCAATCATCATCATCATCATACGCACATCCAACTTGTTATCCTCCCCCACCTCCCAGACCGTATTCGGGATCGCAGTACATTCCTCGAGGACCGTCGGCGGATCGTGATAGGCTAGACAGAGAGCGCGACAGGTCATGGAGTGCGTCGTCGAGACCCAGAGGAAGAGCTGGGAGCACTGGGTGGGGAAGATGAAATGTCGATGTCACTTTTTCTCTTTCTTACACTTCTGTCTCTTTATGACCTGTGGACGTTGGATCGACGCGCTGCATAATCATTATTACCTGTTTTTTTTTCCTTCTCGCTTTCCTATCACTCACTTTTTTGGCTTATGTATGTGTTCGTTCCTACTTCATCCTTGAAGTTTTCTGGTCTGTTTTCGTTCGTCTTTCGCTCGACTCCATCGTTTTTTTCTTTCCTGCCTATGGCCATGTCGACCCCCCTTCATGGCAAGAAAGATAGGTACATGGTGATGACAAAAACGTGTACTATCATCGGTGGCGCTTCAACGTGAGAGAAACTCGATCAAATATCACATCTTCAGCGCTCAGCGCGTCTCATTGAAATATTGCGTACGGCGTGAAATGCAAGATACTGCACGTATAGGGATACCTTTGCTTACTGCAAGCAGCACTGACTTTCCCCATGCCACACCGACGACGGGTTCTTTTCCTTTTTTTCCATGATTCATCGTCAATCATAATCATATGATGCCACGCGCGTTCCTGCATCCCATACCTCGTATATGGGGTTCTGATAGGCAGCGTATATCCACCGATATGGTGCGTTGCTGCGGGGGCCCACAGCGGCAGCGTCGGACGTAGTCCGACTGAACAGGGGCAGTGGCGGACATGGTCTGACCGAGAGCTTCATTGGCCCGCCCTAGGGACATATTACAGAACTGGGCTGGTCGTCATATACCATTCGCCATAGTCTGCACTTGTTGCAGAAGTGCTTAGAACAAAGGCTTACAAAGCGCAACGTGTCGAGGACTAATAAATGATGCATGTCAGTAAATGGTCTCTGTACGTCCTCCCTCCATAGGCTATAGGAAGTAAATCTCTTCCCCAGGTCGATGCCTCCGGTCGAGGAATATCCTAAGGCCTTTTCCTTTGCACTGACAACCGAGGGGACACTTACACAAAATTCCTCGGCTCGAATGTGAACCATCGACGCAGAGTACATGCTAGTACCATCGAGATTTCGGAAATGTCTTCCCCACGTTTGATCGAATCTACAGGGTGACGATTCTCACAAGGTCTTGTTGGGTCCATCCAATGTTTCCGCGCGTACGCCGATGGCCATGGTCTACCGTGTTAACCGCGGAAGGTACTTCACATCCGATGGTGGTACACAAATCCTCCTCGGCCCTCGGGAAGGAATGTTTAGCAGTGTAAGTGTTCTGTTTCTGCGTGGCAACCTGCCCCGCCGTTGCGCCGTCGTGGACAGGGCGGGCATGGCCAACAATATTGACATACCCACGACGTCAAATCTCAAGATTCGAAGTCCCTGCACCGCAAAGTCGTGGGTATCCGTTTATCCATCGTACCTTGCAACATGTAGTCCCGACGCCGCCGGGTGTGATGCAGATTGCAACAATATTCCACGAATCTACGCCGTCATACTGACTGATTGGTAACGCCGCCTCCGAACCAGGACAAAGTTGGCCACGAAATCCAGTGCTAACCGGTTCGCAGAGCGCTGGCGCTGAAAGGTCACCTAAGAAGCATGCCAGAAAAAGGCGTGTTACTGAAACTTTCTCACTTTTTATTTATCTTTGTCTGATTCTATGGGAGGCACGTGTATAAGTTGAATGTTTGAACTTCGAACTGGAGATCTGGCCGCACCATTTCAAAGGCCACGTGACCACATGTGTGGGAGAGTTATGACGTTTGATCGTGGGCTGGTCGGCGTCGGCCTCCCCAGTGGCAGGCCGAAACAACACCCTCGCTCGAACCACCACGATGTTGTCCATTGCAAGGAATTCCTTAAGGCCTACTATAAACCGTATGTTTGTGGCTCGTAGCGCGTCTCTGCATACCCTGCCCGAGCTGCCTTATGCCTATAACGTGAGTGGTACCGGGTACTGTCGGGCGCTGAGACACCAAGTGGAACGGACCTTTCAGGCTCTCGAACCACATATTTCCGAGCAGATCATGAAACTGCACCACACGAAACATCACCAGACATACGTCAATGGATTGAACGCTGCTGAAGAAGCGTATGCCAAGACGCCTTCCACGAAGGAGAAAATCGCTTTGCAATCTGCTCTCAAGTTCAACGGTGGCGGTAAGAAAGACAATGATATTGAAGGAACACCGCTGACAAGTAGTGGTGAAGGTCATATCAACCACTCCCTCTTCTGGAAAAATCTCTCCCCTGTCAACGAGGACGGCGGTAAGTTGTCCCAAGGGCCCCTAAAGGATGCTTTGGAACGCGACTTCGGATCTGTGGATGAGTTCAAAAAAAGATTCAACGCCGCTACTGCCGCAATTCAAGGCAGTGGTTGGGGGTGGCTGGTAGGTATAAATTCAACCTACTGTCGCTCCGTCGTCTCCACTCTGTATTAGGGCTATAATCCGGCAACCCAAAAACTCGAAATTGTAACCACACCCAACCAAGACCCTCTCATCTGTATGCAGCTTAGTCATAGGTTGCGTATCACGGCTTACTATCCGTTTGTAGCGCACGCTCCGATCATCGGTGTCGACATCTGGGAACATGTATGTATAACATATCCAATTCTAGAAACGCACTAAATGGTCTTTGTATTAGGCATTCTATCTCCAGGTGAGCACTCCGATTCGGCATCGGTAATCGTCTAACCCAGCTTGCACGGCAGTACTACAATGTAAAGGCGGACGTAAGTTGATTGTGTTACGTCACTACGTTCTAGATTCTTAATAGGTTGACAGTATCTCAATGCCATTTGGAACGTCATCAATTTCAAGGAGGCGGAGCACAGGTTCTTGGAGGCGGCGGAGTAAGTGTATATGCAAAAGTGTACGGACACGCCTGGTGTACTCGCGTACATTTTATGATCGGAACTTCCCATTCACTGACTTGCATATGGTCGGTCGAGCAGCAAACACAAGGTCCACGGGTACAAGGCTCCCAACAGAAGTTGCTTGAGGTACACTGAGAGTACCATCACACTCAGTAGACCCGTTGGGTACACTCATTCACCACTGTCTACTCACGAGATGCCTCGTCTGGCTCGATGCGCGTCGGGGGTTTACTTTCCCAGCTAACCGAGTAAGCTGCGGATTGACCAACCTTTAGTCATCGCAAATTTATCATAACACCGGGCCCTTTGCGCATCGACTTGTGAATGATTCCTCCAGACCCCTGATATTACGGTCCGTTCGATGATATCCTGCATACCGTACTATGACCTAGATAAGCATCTAGGGGCCGCACCCAAGGCGCGAATGGGGGCAATTATGCGCTTCCCCCATCGCTCTCCTGATGGCAGCTTAATTGCCAGGTGGCACCCTGTGGCTCGCCAGCTGCGACGGATTGACCTCGCCACTTGAAACTGACAGAAAGCCAAGTAGTGTGATTCCAAGCTTGGAGTAGAAATTCACAGCATTTAGCGGAACGTTCTCTGCGGTCCGGTGATTATTTTTTTATCCACACAAGTCCTTTGACCGTATCTGTCGTGCCTCTCACATCGAGTGTTGATGACCGGTAAGGGCGGTGCTGGTCGGCGGCCGCGAAGTAAGGATAACACCGCAATAATTAAAGTTACGTCAGGTTGAAGACCTGTATCAAGCTCAGAATCAGTAGGAGTTGGACATCCTTGTAGTTGGTGACTTGGACTTCCGTTCTTGGGTCTGCATAGGGGCGTCTAACCCAAGTTGTCAGTGAGGGATTTCGAGCCAACACAGCCTCAGGAGAACTGACCGGAATATCATGTTTGCTGATCTTTATGTTTTGATCGTGACATGCCGCCGATTTCCCCTCAGCCTAACCCGGTAAGTGCTTGCCTTTCCACGCAATAAACGACGCCCACATTGGGATGCACTAATTGCCAATGTGTGTGGAAGCAAATCACACCATAACCACCATCTTCATCTTATCATCCGGGGTAAACACCACATCCAGTAGCGTCGGAAGGCTGAGCCGTAGATTATAGGTACACTTATGGTTTCCGCTTGGCCTCTGAGAGTAAGTGTCAACGTCAATTCGGTGAACATGGTCTCGTCTCGTAATTCCAATCCAGCGAGTTGGTAGCATTCACCGGTATCCGCTTTCTCAAGTTTTGATCATGGTTGTTTGGTTGGCGATTACTGGACAACAGAAGACGTCGGAAGAGACTGTGGTCTTCACATTGGAACTGATTGCATTGCTGGTGAAGGGGAATAGCATTGCACTCAGAGATGAACTGCCAAATACCGGGATGAAACTTGTTGTTCATGGTATATCTATGGAGATATCATGATGGATCCAGCAGACAGTGTTAAGTTTGACGAACGCATACACGCCCAAATTTACCTCGTGAAGAAGGTTGAAGGGCAACCAGCATCTTCCTAGGCGGTGCTCCGATTTGTCCACTCAACTCGGAAGAATTTCTACAGCGAACAGACTGTCACAAGTCTAACTGTTTGCACACAGGTGAAACTGGGACACGAGCATGCCTCAATGATTTTAGCCCGGTGGTTCACCGGGTAATCCGGATACCCGACACTTTCACCAGCCACCTACCTACTGAGTGCGGCAGAGCTCCTCTTCTCGTTCTGTGTTTCGTACCAAAAAAGCAAGGTTCGGGAGACTACGTCGCGCCATCAAGAACGCTCCGAATGGCGTCGTAGCAGGAGGGTAGCTCTGACGAGATAGCTTCTGTTGTTACCTTACATGCGACCCGCATTTGTAATGGCTTTATCGCAACCAAGCTTCCGGGCGTAAAGAGCAGAATCCATTTCATGGTGACACAGTAGCGAGATACTGGCATCCTTTTTGATGCGTGATGTCTTTCTTGTCAGTATTACCCGTGCGGATGTAGACGGATAGGTAGTTACCAACGAACCGCATCGTAGGTATCACTTCCGGGACTTCCGGACAGTAGTAAACTCCCTGAAAGCGGTAGGGGACATGATCTTGATGAAGTGTGCATCTTTTGAAAGCTATTCGCAAACTCTCGAAAAATCTATCTTACGCCAACCAAAGGCAGAAGGTACTAGTGCATGCAAATGACGCATGACATGATCACCGTCACGGTTCCTGCGTTAAGTTAGAGCGACCTCGCAGGATTAATTTCCGCCGCAGTGCAAGGCTGTTATCGGAAGAAGCCCTCTCTACGCGCACCTGCTATGCCCAGAGTGGGAAAGAGACGTGTCTTTCCCTGCTTCGAGTGCCGCTCGTCTTTGGTCTGGGGTGCTGTCCGCGAAAAAGTCCGACGTTAGGACAAGTTGATTCACCAGTACGAAGAATATTATTTATCACGGTCATTTTCATCCCAGCACTTGCCTTTTCCTTTGTATTATTGCCGCACAGGTACTGCGGCGTGGTAGTGTTTGACGAGCTGTGACAGTGTACACTGAGAACGCGTGGTACAAGCCACCCGACTATCGCAGTGATAGGATGATCGTGCACGAAGTCGCCCACATATGTCACAGGACATGGACATCTGCCACGGGGGTGTGCATGCCGAGAGGGTCGACGGTCCTGCGGCAGAGAGTTTCCCGAATCGTACATATTCCCACTGCCAATGATAAAAATGTCACCGACTGGCTTGAATGGCGGTGCAGAAGAACCCTTGTTTTCTCCAACATCAGGCTCAATCCAGGCCCCTCCTCCCCATGGGGGAGCGCATTTGAGAACGATACAACATTGGCGATGGGCACAGTGCCAGTGTCTTGTCTTACCTATGAATAGATCTTGGCTTGGTCACCGAGGGGGCAACTTCCATGATTTCCAGAGGCACCAGGAAATGAGGCAGAAGGGGGCAAGCACATGGTAAGTAGTACTAATAGTGTGTACAGGCGCATAAGCGAGACATCGCGGACGGCAGGGGTACAAAGACAAATGGAGCAAGAGGATAAGCACGGTACACGTTGAAAGAGGGACTGGGGAAAATTAGCCTTGTATAGCTAAATCGTCAGAGTCCCTCGGCAATGGCACACCACCCTGCCCTGTCTGTGGACCCTGGGCACTAACATGTGCTCGTATATGGTCAATGTACGCAATGCAGCCAGCAGAGATAGACTCAGATGCGTGGCGGCGATCAATGGATCCTGTGTCGTTCGCCCGCGAACGTTGCATGGTTCGAGTGTTGCCTTGGAACGGGTGTGATGATGGGGTGAAACAGACAAGCACAGCAGACATGAGAAGGTATCGCAGAATAGTCTTGATGCGCCCTCTCTTACCTGAAAAAGCCATCCATTTCTTGTGGAAGGCGGCGGAAAACGCATACTGACTGACGCCACACAGCTCATACGGTCGGAAGATCTGATGTGCTCATATCCATGCAGCCACGGTCCTTCCGGTTCACCACGGCTCGTTGGATTATTAAGAATGCCTTGCCAATGGTCGGCTAACATTACGTTGACAGCACGTTTACAGCCTCGTGTTCACCGAGGTTGTGACTTGTTGCGGCTCTGTTCCACCCGCTCAACCCGCGGCCGTGTTGGGTTCTTATCCCAACGAACTTCTCTTTAGGCGGTCTTGATCGGGAAACATGTTGTTGCGAAAACTCGTGTACACCGTGTATCACCGGACCCTTGAGCCTCTCGACGGGTAAGTGAAACAAGCTCACATCCATTTTGGAAAAGGATGTCGCCTCGGAAATTCCGCACATCAAGGTTCGCATGGAAGCAATCGTCGATCCTACGAGTCCATGATTGGGATGCCAGATCGCAATCTGGCCGTTGATCCATCTTAAGACACGATGCACCGCCAGGTAGGTAAGGATATGTCTTTTTCGTCGTCGCTGTCTAGATAACAACAGATTCGCCTACGGTCTAAGACGAAAAAAAACGCGGTGTTCTTGTTCTTCCCTCGCGTGTGTAATGTGTCACGACGTTCTAAGGTACTACGCGGTTAGTTGGTGGGCGCCGCCATCTCCAATTTATGTCTTTTCTAAAACGATCTCCCTTTCTACAGGCTTACTTCGGATAATGCTGGTACGACATCTCCTCTGTTCGGATTTGAATAAGAGCCCTCGGATGTCCCTCCTCTCTTTCGCGCCAAGTGTAGCCCAAGCATCCCCTCCTCTCAGCGAGTCTGAGCTGTACTATTGTGTCCTCCATCTTGTCCCATAGTCGCAATGATCTCCTCTACCCTCCCATCGCAATTCTGTCTCCAGGACCTTGCCGCCATTACGGGTCGTGTATGTGAACTCAGAGTCAACCCTCGCCAGCCAGAGGCGGACCGCGAAGCACGAGCCTGGTTTAACAGGTTCGTTTAACAGCTCCCCCCTCCTGCACGAATGTGACCCTTTCTTCCCCCAGTATTGGATTGTACGATGACAGGAAGAGGTCTAAGTTCCTCAACTACGGCAAATTCGATCTCTTCGCCGCCCTAAGTTTCCCTGATGCCGACCTAAAACACCTTGTCACCTGCCTCATGTTCTTCTTCTGGGCTTTCTCTGTATGTGCCAAAGGCGTCTTGTTACATTCCTCACTGACCAAACACCGTGCAGACAGACGATCTCTCCGACGAAGGGGACCTCCAGTCAAGACCTGATGACGTCCAAGCTGGCCATGACATCTCTGTTCGCGTCGTGAATGAGCCTGGCGCTCCTCGTCCCGAATATCCATATGCAGCTATGTTTTATGAGTACGCGCTCGGGGTCTCATGTTATGTTCGTGACGTAACGTACTTTCCCTGACAGTCTCCTCGAACGCTTCCGCGAAACATCTACATTTGGCGCGTACAAGCGGTGTGCATCCAACAAGCCCTCTTACCTTACGTCGATGTCTGAGGCATCATTTTAGATTCATCCGTGCCTGGGAAGAATGGAGCGGTTCCCAGGTGACGCAGTCTCGAAACCGATCGCAGGATCGTATTCCCTCTGTTGATGAATTCATCCTCATGAGACGGGCTACCATCGGAGGGGCGATGGTTGAAGGTGGGATTCAATACTCCTTAATTTCTTCCCGTTGTGACTGAACTTGCGCAGCCATAGTCGAATATTCCTTGGATTTGGATCTACCAGACGAAGTTTTTGAGAATCCCATCATTCGTGCTATGTCTGACGCTACGAACGACCTCATGACGTGGCCGAATGTTCGTATCTCGTTACCTCATCTTTCGTTGCACTCCGACTGATCGCGCTTCTACAGGACCTCTGTTCTTTTAACGTAAGTGTGGTCTGGATCTTCGCCATGTTTCCGATGACAACGGGTATCCTACGCAGAAAGAGCAATCTGATGGCGACTACCAAAATCTCGTATTTTGTGTAATGAACGAACGCAAGGTTGGCTTACAAGAGGCCATCAACATTCTTACGGAAATGTTGGCTCAACGGGTAAATGATTACATTGAACTGAAGAACCAACTGCCGTCGTTCGGCACCGACGTGGACAAGGAGCTCGCTCGTTACTTGCATGCGCTCGAGAACTTTGTGCAAGGCACGGTGTTGTGGTACTATCTAAGCCCAAGTAAGACCCATGTGGGAAGTCATGCCGCATTTGCTGACGTCTTCTGTTTTGAAAACAGGATACTTCCGCGGTGTCGATGTCACCAACAGAGACAACTTGGTGGTCCCGCTGTTCAAGTCCGGTGTCTTTTGACACCCTCTTTCCTCGCAATGTTGTCTTTGACGTGTAATGATCTGTCACTTTCGTACGTATCTCTGTATATGTATATTTACCGTCGTACGTGTCAATGGTCGACGGGGCTTCCGTTCGCAGGGATGAGGCCCCTGTCTGCCCTTATAATTCACCCATGTGATTCTGTATGCTCTCCCCTCTACCACTCCTACTTTATATGGACCAACCACACCCACGATAATGTTTTCCGCCCTTGCACTTACTTTTCTGTGCTGTTGTACTCTCCTCTCCTTGCTCTGGCGTTTGGCATCTGCGATTCGTGACGTGGTTTTTGTATAAATTCCTTGATTTTCTCATGCACCTACCAAAGAAGTCTGTCACCTACGTTGTGATCGGCGCATGATTTATGAAGAAGCCTTCGACGCCTGCGTAACACCTCTGACTTCTCGACTCGATGAGGTCGAATTCCCTCACAACCGCAACAACATATCATATTGGTTGTGATGACTAATTCCTTAGTGCTCACGGGTGCCGTCCCGGGCTTCCGCATCGTATGGATGGTAGAAGTGGAGCCCCCAGATACCCTCGGCCTCGTGCAGCTCTCTTTTTGGTTGAAATATAAACATACCAAAACAATCGCCAGGGGTGAAAGGAACAGCTAAACACGATATAGATCTAGGATCTTTCCGGTCACTGGGGGTCCAAATCTTGGGCACATGATCCAACAACATGCGTCATTGTTGGGTTTGAACCAGACGGGGAACGCGGGTGATGTTGCTGCGGCTGGCAGGCCCTTGAATCTTGACAAGTCGTACACAGAATAACATTGGGTGCGTGTTTTCTGCCGATTTGCTACTTTTCCGCTCTTTACGCGTTGTCGCCGACACCTACGACTCTGGCCTAGGCTACCGCTGCGGCGATACTTTCCTGCTTGAGCTAGCCCGGCTTGGGCAGTTAGTTTCAGTACGTGATGAAGCCACCGGATCGCTTGGACATAACCTACCTCTTCTATTCACTTGTGCTTGGATGGCACCATGAGGCCGCGGAGGGCTTTCTGGGAAAAGTAAGTGTACGTTTTCATGCAATGCGGATGGAATGGGGGTCTGCGAATACCGCTCTTCTGGACCGAACATGTGGCTGGACCGCGAATATGGAGACAAAACTTGTCTTAGAATGCTGACAGGTACGAACTTTCAGGGTGTGTTAGTCTACTGGCATGGGCGCACTTACTCTTGCCATCAATGACCACCTCTGCTTGAGATCCCTCCACCACCATTTTCTGTAGGTGAGCTAGCTCGCGTGGCGCAGATAATGTTTGTTCTAGTGGCAGATCGGTATGTAGCCGCTTCAATGACAAGTCCCGCCATCACGAGGTAGTTCATCCCACTCTTTAGGGATGGTCTGCCCTCCACACACGTATTGCGCAGTAAGTTTCAGGCCTCGTTGATGAAGATCCGTCAGATAGATTACGCACACTCAATCGACCAAAATCGCCTAAGTGGTTTGCGCTATCGAACATCAATGGTCACCGGTCAAGGGTCAAAATTTACACGTCGCGGGTACCCCCACGCTCATGAAAACAGATCCCGCTCCTGTTTCCACTACACACTCTGAGATACAATCTCCATCTTTAACTCGCTGTTCCAACACAGCCAGACTTTGTCTAGCCACAGGTGTGTGAAAGAGGTTAGACCTGTCGCTGGATGTGTCCGGTCAGAGGTCCTTACAGCAATTTTCCCATCCAAAGCAAGGCCTCGGACTTCGGCATATCGATCTTGTGGATTAGTTACTCTGCTCAGCATAAAGCAACTTACGCACTCGGTATTCACGTCACCAGTAGATGGAGGTGCCTCGTGTTGCCGAGATATGAAAGGTATTGGGAGTAAGTTTGATAGGCGCAACGGTCCCATGCCTTTTGCTCAAGACCCGATCAGGTAGCGCATTCGGTTGCGTAGCTATTGATGCCCGTGCCCCTTTTGGTGTTCCATGAGGTATACCACCCCTCGAGGTATCCGATTCGGGATTGCAGCTGGGGTTCCCCAATGTAACGTTCGTCGATTACATGGTGACCCGCCGGATGTCTTTAAATGCTTCGTGGCAGAAGCTGCCAGCTGCCGAGTACATATGGAAACTCGCTCAGCAGCCTCGTGCGCTTCTTTCTGTCACCGATTGCCGTGTCGTCTTTGTTTACTTGGTAAGTGCAAGCACTTAAGTTGAGCCGGGTGGCCTTGGGGATGTCGACTGCCGACGCGGCTGTGATAGACGAAGACGAGGAATTCTGATGGATGTCAGCTTGGAAAAAAGGTCAAGGCACAGCGCACTGGGGTGCGGTAGTTGGTGTGCGTTGAGATCTATATCGTACCTAGAACGATGGTTTGAGTTCTGTTCCTACGCGCTGAGCACGACAGTCAAGAGTTGTCTCTTGCATTTTCTCGCCGACGCGGACAATACTTCTTCAACGCGTTGAACTGGTATGTCCAAGAGTGCTTTTGGAGTCGCATGGCGGTGTTCCGCAAGGCGGCCCATCCCAGGCCAGTCATTATGTGCTCATAATGACCAGCTGTTTGCCGAGCACTCCGACAATTCAAAGACTGTGGGAAGCGCATGCTGCGATCGGGCCGTCTTGCAAATGCGCCTGCAAGATTCGAACAATATCCAATGTCGAGACGTGCTACTACGTTGTGCTAATAGTCAAGTATTGTACAGCTGGGTGTTCGGCGATGGGACACCTGCGATTACAGCGCCAATGGACGTTAGATGGCCCCGTACACTGACTATACGCATCCGGTCTCTTGCAAGCCTCCACAGGCACCTCCACACTGGCTTCGAAGGGAACAAGGGAATAATAATATAGCTATCGTGTTGAGACAAGGTTCTGTCAGCATCCACCACTTTTACTGGCGACCTCTTGGTCAGGGATGGGCTGGGATGGGTTGAAGAATGACATCGTGAGGCGTGCTTGAGGCCGAGGCCAGGGGGGTGATAAGGCTTATCGGAACATTGACGGCCGAACCCTGTCGCGGCCACAAGCAGCTATGACACAGATGGATTGTATCACGAATATGTTTGGAGAAGCTGCGGGCATCCCACCATTATATTTCTTCTTTATAGGCTGCCGGAGTGTGTGCGTTGGTCTGCGTTGGTGCAAACCCGGTCTCTTGTTTCAAAAATTTCACTGATTTCGCTGATAGGTCTAGTGCCCCATCACGTGATTCCGCGCTGGTGCCAGTCACGTGCAAGGGGAATGTCTCCACAACCGAACAGCTGCTCCTCCTCCAGTTGCAGTCGGCCCCTACACCACCTCCTTTAACTTCGGCACAACCATAATGGCCTCTCAACGCAACTACTTTGGCAAAGGTTCTGTAGTAATACCCTCAGACGATGGGCAAGAAGTACGGCGCGTCGCAATTACTGCGGATAGACTCATTACGCAACCATTCGAAGGCATCGACGTTATCCCAGATGTCATTGCGTACGCTGCTCGGACGCATGGGACCAGGGAGGCTGTAGGTTGGAGGAACATCGTCTCCATTCATGAAGAGGAAAAGGAGGTCAAGAAGGTCGTCAGCGGCAAGGAAACAACAGAGAAAAAGAACTGGAAGTACTTCGAGCTTAGTGATTACCAGTACCTCTCCTTCGTCGAGGTCAGAGAGCGAGTCTTGGAACTCGCCCGTGGATTGCTGCACTATGGAATACAAAAGGACGACATATTCAACATCTATGCGCAGACGAGGTTAGTCGCTCGCTCCTCCCTTCCGTCGGACGGGTGGCGCTGACCTTTCCACAGTGCAAACTGGCAACTCATGTCGCACGCGTGTACTACCATTGCTACGCCCGTGGCTACGGCGTACGATACCCTCGGGGAGAATGGGCTGACGCATTCCCTCAACGAACCGGATTGTGTCGGCGTTTTTACCAATGCAGACCTTTTCCCCATGTTTGCGCGCGTGGTTAAGAACACCCCCTCTCTGAGGTTGGTGGTCTACGATGGGGAGCCCGACGCATCTCTGCTCGACAATATCCGTAACGCGCGTGAGAACATAGTCGTTGTCTCTATTGACGATGTTCGTGAAGCAGGCAAGTCTCAACCCGCCGATATCCCGGAGAGCAGGAAACCTGCAAAGGACGACGTGGCTCTGATTATGTATACCAGCGGAACCACCGGTGCTCCCAAGGGTGTCGTCCTTACACATGCGAATGTCGTATCTGCTATTGGTGGAGTGTTCCACTTGCTCGGACACCACTTACGCCCAGACGACTCTTTCCTTGCATATCTCCCATTGGCTCATATACTGGAATACGTCGTCGAAGTCACCCTGTTTACCGCAGGCATGAAGACTGGCTACGGCCGTGTCAAGACGCTTACGGATGCGTCCGTTCGGAAATGCAAGGGCGACCTCGCGACCTTCCGTCCTACCATCATGGTGGGCGTTCCAGCCGTCTGGGAAGCGATTCAAAAGGGTATCGTTGCCAAGGTGAACGCGGGCGGTGTGGTGAAGAAGAGTTTGTTCAATCTCGGTTACGTCTTGAAGAAGTCTCGCATACCGATTTTGAGCCAAGTTGCGGATTCTGTGGTGTTCAGCAGTGTTCGGGCTGCAACAGGTGGTCAGTTGCGTCTTGCGCTGAGTGGCGGCGCTGCCTTGAGTAAGGAGACGCAAGAGTTCTTGTGTGTTACCCTTGTGACTCTGCTCCAAGGTAAGGGACCGTAGTAATGGTTAGTCAGGACGCGTATTAACAAGGTCGGACCCGCAGGTTATGGTATGACAGAATCCTGTGCTATGTGTGCTATTCTTCCCCCCGAACTGCAGCAGTATGGTTCTGTTGGCTTGCCTTCGCCTTCCATCGAGGTCAAGTTACGGGATGTACCAGAAGCTGGGTACAAGTCAACCAATAATCCACCTCAAGGCGAGGTTTGTATCAGAGGACCTGCAGTTACCAAGGGTTATTATAAGCGCCCGGACCTCAATGAAGATGAGGATATTTTCACCAAGGATGGCTGGTTGCGGACAGGTGACGTTGGACAGTGGAACCCTGATGGCACGCTATCTCTGATTGACCGGTAAGTATTATCTATGGCACGGGTGTGAACCAGATGTTGACGGCGCCTTTCTCCAGCATCAAGAACCTTGTGAAACTTCAGGGTGGAGAGGTACGCTTATGGACACTTTTGGGCGTTGAATCCGGCTGATACGGCTTGGCAGTACATCGCGCTGGAGCAGCTTGAGACTGTGTACAGGTCTTGCAACATCGTGTCCAACATTTGCGTGCATGCATCCCAGGAAGCGAAGCAGCCTATTGCAATCATTATTCCGCACGAACAAAATTTGAGGCATACACTTGAGAGCAAGTTGAATGGCATCGATGCGACTGCCCCTCTGTCAGATCTGTGCCATAGTAAGGCAGTGCAGGAACTGGTCTTAAGAGAGTGCAATGCGGTGGGAAAGAAGAACGGCCTCAAGTCTATGGAAACGCTCGAGGCCGTCATCTTGACTGCGGAGGAATGGACACCCGAGAATGGACTTGTCACGGCGGCACAAAAGTTGCAGCGGACCAAGGTTGCCAAACATTTCGAGAAGGAGATTAAGGTTTGTTCTATTGTTTGGCCGTTGTATATAATTTTGCTGACGGGACCATCCAGGAGATATACCGCAACCAGTAACTTGATCTTTCTTGACTATTCTTCCTGGTTTCTGTCTTGTACCCTATGTAGTTGATGCTAGTGCTTTATCTGTGTGCCGGTGACAGTCCTGAACCGAATCCGAGAGTGAGGCTATGAAAGGTCCATTACGTAATACTTGTGGTATCATCTGGACCTGCTGCGATTCGGCAAGGTCACTTTCGCTTGCTCTATTTTCTCTTTGCCATCCACCACCGTCGCATTAACGTCTTCGTTGTCGGTGTCGTTTGACGAGTGCAAGCCAGAACACGACTCATTTCTGTTTCATTACCCTTTTCACTTGTAATTACTGACCCTTAGGTCATACGTGCCCAAGGTCAACCCAAGGCATGGCGTCTCGGACTGGTTTCTGCGTTTACTGACCGAGAACAAGATTTCATTTCTTCGATCTGTATAAGCTTTGCGTTCAACATCCTTTCTTCCATCTTCCTATTGCCTTTGCCCAGGAGACGAATCCCGAGTTGAGTCCAAGAACGTAATGTCGTCACAAGTCCCCGTACGTGCTCGAGATCCTTTCTTTCGTCTCGTCTGACGAGCTTTTGGTGTGTCCACGCCTCGGTGTCTGCACATCAGATTCGTAGGAAGTTGGTCATTGTTGGTGACGGTAAGTCCACCCTCACCCTTTGCCCCTGGAGGCGGTACGCTGAAGTGCGTTTCACTAACTGTGGACTCTTTGCTCGATCCCGGTCACGCGGACCTTCGTCCACTCGATCGCCTGCGCTCCGAACGCACACGTTCACGAATGTGAACATGCATGACGCCACTCATGTATGGCCCGAACCAGGTGCATGCGGCAAGACCTCCCTTCTCTGCTCCTTTGCGCTTGGAGAGTTCCCAAAAGAATACGTGGGTGGCATGTTTGTCAATTTACTCCTCTTCCGACGAGGCTGATCCATGTCCCTGGGTCTGCCGATACACAGCAACCGAGTAAGGATTTCCTTTTGATATTCGTGCACGTTGTAAGAGGGGTCTGATTTTGTGACGTTGCTTTCCTCTTTTGCATTTGCCGTCGTCTTTCCGTGCGTATGTGCCTGCGTCATCGCCACGGCCATGTCTATTCCCCTGGCTCCGGGTCTGTTTGCTACATACAGCTATATTCGAGAATTATGTTGCGGAGATCAGGTTGGATGGCAAACCGGTGCAGTTGGCACTCTGGGACACTGCGTTCGTATCGTCTTTTTATTCTCAGAAGCGTTTTGTTTGGACTCACGCCGTTTCACGTGCTGCGTGTAGCGGACAGGAAGAGTACGAAGTGAGTGTCTCAGTCATCCCTTTCAATCACTGCCGATGGGACCATCACTCCACCTCATCCATACAGTTTTCCCATATATTTTTGTATGTTCTCGTCAGTGATCTCGCTCACACTACTTTACAGCGTTTACGACCGTTGTCATATTCCAAGTCACATGTCATCCTCATCGCATTTGCCATCGACACCCCGGATTCGCTAGACAACGTCACTGTCAAGGTACGTATCTGCTGTGCCTGTCTCAGTGCTTTCAAATGGATCTGATCGGTCGATGCCTGTGTTTTGACTACGATGCATGAACGGTCATCGCTCACCGAATATCTAACCTGGACAACTGCATTCGCACACTGCAGTGGATCGAAGAAGTACGTAGTATATGTGGACCGACCATCCCAATCCTTCTTGTCGGGTGCAAGGCCGATCTACGACCGCCCCCAGACTCTCCCGATATTGGTAACTACGTCTCACGTGCGCAGGCAGAGCGAGTCGCGAATGAAATTGGTGCGCGTGCATATAAGGAATGTTCGGCACTGAAAATCGAGGGTGTCGACGACGTGTTCGAAGCTGCGACTCGTGCAAGCATGCTCATGCGTGAGGGTGTACCGTCGGCGTTGCACCATAGGAGAAAGAGCAGTGGAAGGAGCGGCATGGGCTCTCACGGGGACTCCGCTGGTGGGGGGTGGAAATGCTGCGTCGTATGCTGATCACTGTGCCTGTTGATGATACACGTTGGATGAGTCGCTCCGGACGTGCACGGCACCCATGTTTTTTTGCTCCACTTTTCGTCCTAGATGGGCTCGGCTACTTTGGGTGGGTATGATGAAGACCTTATAATCGGACCCCTCCTTTTGTTCTCCGTTCCTCTTGCATTGCGCGATTGTTTTTCATACGATGATTTCTGTTCATCTGTACTGGATCTCGTCGTCCCGATTGTTAATATGCACAGGGACGAGATGGCTCCGACCTTCCCCGTTCCGTTACTTCCATTTCGTCGCACCCCCTCATTGTCCGTTGGATCCCACCATCTCTTGTGATATCTCCTCTCCACGTTAATACGTGCTCGCTCGGCATCTCATCCCACTTAAGTGTTCCATCTCTTTCGTTCATGCTCGAAGTTGTATGTTTTATCTCCTACGTACGAAGATGGTTATTCCACCCTCCTCTTACACCAAGGTACGCATATCGATACACACTACATTGATACCTACTGTATATGCCGATCGTCAATGGACTGCCGCAATTTTACTTTTGTTCATGTTGCAAATGTGGTTTTTACTTTGTATGTGTTGGTAATAGATTACACATGTGATTCCACACTAGACTGTTCTGGGCTGACTTACCGGACGGAGTGAACGATACGAGGCGGTGTCATTTGTTCACCAACTGCTATGGTAGTGACAGGCTCAGCCCATGAAGGTCACACTCAACAGCACCATACCATTGCACACTGATGAGGACGAAAGATGGTAGACAGTATGTCATGTCTTTGCATTGTGCTGTAGCAACTGCCTGACATGCTACATATTTATTATTGATGCCAGAGTTGAGTCACTTGATATGTAAATATAAAGTCCTAGAGTGTTACAGTAATCATATGTGCCTATTATGCATCACAAATGATGACTCATGTTGATTTCATGCAGAATAGATATGCTGGGCATATCTGGCAACAAGTCAGTTTACCAATGGGGCAGGTTGGACCTGAAGTGAAAGCAATGAACCTACTAAAGCCTGGCAAGTATGGAGGTCAAGATGACCTAGATAAATTTGATGACTGGCTGGGCCAGATGTTGAAGTACTTCCATACATTCAGGGTCACTGGACTTGATCATGATGAAGATTGTGTACTGTACACCAGGCTGTACCTGGAGGGGTCTGGCCTCCCAATGGTATGATCAGGAAGTTGATTCACCAAATTGACAGATACAACACTGGACATTTGAAGAGCTTATCTGCAGACTATTCAAATGATTTGTCCATGAAGCATCAGCACAGAATGCAGCTGACAAATATGATCAAACTAAGTTTGAGTATGGCAAGGGAGCCCTTGCATACTAGAACAACCTAAAGCATTGTGTGCACCAAATGGTGCAACCTCCTGATGACTACTTGTTCAGAAGGAAGTTCCTGTGGGGATTACCACACTCAATAATAAAATCCATATTCAAAGCTTGGGGTATTTCTGCAGAACATTCAATGATTGAGGAGATCCTCAAGGAAGTATGGTGCATGGAAACAGCACAAAAGGCAGTAAATATGCATATGAGAATGAGCCACACTGGCTCCAGAGGGATGACCTCCCAGGGATGAAGTGGTTCACCCACATGGTCATAAGAGTATGGGAAGCTTGTCAAACAAGGATAATTTTAAGTACTTCCAGAAAGGAAATACATTATATTGTCAAAAGAAGAACTTTGCAACAAAGTACACTGACATCAGAAAGAAAGGTGGACAGTTCCACTGTAAAGATGGGGAAAATAGATCCCATCAAAGTGAGTAAGAAAGCCCACAACAAATGGGGAAACAACCCCAGAAATTCATGCATGGTGTGATGTGCTATAACTGTTCCAAAGTGGGGCACATAGCCCCAGATTGCCCTCGCCCTCAAAAGGATAAGGGCAAGGCTGCAATAAAGCCATGATTGTATGCAGTCAATGTTCAAGAAGATGAGGGGCAACTAGTGTAATGGTATTTAACTTTTCTTAGCGTAGTTTTCCTTTTTTAGTTACTCTCTGGTTAGGGTTACACAGATGCTTGTCAGATGCTTTGTTTAGTCAGCTCTTGCTGTGTTGACTCAGCATGTTCGACTGTAGCCAATCGCATTTATCTCTCTTTGTTTGGTTTGTTCTACGACATTCCTTGGTACAAATAACTCTGGTAGTATAAATACTGGGCTCTCTTGTTGTAGGGTACTCCAATCAAGTTCATTTCATGCCTTGCACCTAAAACTCCTTTTCCTTAACCTGCTCTATCAGTTCTTGGAGTGACCGAGATACAACTTTGTTTGTCGGTTGTCACAACTAGCTCCCAAACAAGATCAGTTGGAGGAATCCAATGAAGGGAAGATTACCAACAATGATCAGGAAGAAAGAGAGATGAATGAAGAAGAAATGTTACATGACAAAGAAAGTCTCATTGATGAGTATGAGGTGTGCTCAGAAATAAATGATGACAATGAGCCTGTCACATTCTTTGGAGCTATGCACTAAGAGGACAAAGCATTGAGCTTCAAAGAGGTAGTATCCTGTGCTATGATGTGTGTACAGTATGACAAAGATGACTCTTTGGTGGAAGAAGTATGCTCCAGGGTGGGAGATAGTACTGTATGGATGGAGGGTAGACACCCCAGCCTATGCAAGGATGAACCTCAAGAAGAGAAATGGGAATGGTCAGGCTGATATGGAGCCATACACAAGGGATTGTGTGATGAATGTTGACACAGAGTTGACCATGTAGCTAAAGGGCTACTGAGTGGAGGTCACTCCTGTCAAAACACCAGATAATCATGCTAGGCATGAGTATCATCAAGGAGTGGATGATGGAAACCATATGCAGTTATTGAATACAGAACAAAGTATGTTGCATGTACAAGCCACACTCCAAGAGATGGCCTCACAACTACAGCACTGAGAAGGACATCATATGAATGCCCTCAGACAAGCAATACTTGCATGACAATACATGTGGGGGTTGCTGGGGCAACACCAGTCAATGGCAGAACAACTGGATAATGCAATATCTGACCTTCAACTTCAAGGTATGCCTCATGGCAACATTGGGATTTATCCTGACACCATCATAATAGACACTCCATGGGGAAAAGTTTGGATTAACCAAGATAATATGATAGAACATCACCTGAACATTATGCAAGACACAGAAGGTCTACTGTGGAGTGCATCACTCTGAGTAATAGATGACAATATGGACTTCCAAATGGAAGAACCAATAGAACACAAAAATGTGATAGACAGATCATCTACATGGAAACAATGGACACAGTCATCCATCTATGGTGCTATTCATAAGGAGACCTCATGCCAGGAATGTGCTTGAAGAATTGAGCATGTTTCTGAGTCCACAATTGAGGGTGACACTATATTAGACATGGCATTACAATACCCCTCACAGCTGGTGCATAGAGTATGACCATGGCTGGGATGTTATGATATGTACTTTCTTTTCTTTTTCTTATCTAATCTCTTATCTTATCTTCTCTTGTCTAATCTTCCCTTTCTAGACTCTCCTGGACCTTGACCTCATGGTCAGCATACATATGTTTACCTTCTGGACTGTTCCACTCCATGGTGATGTCATCATGACATCATGCCTCACTGTTACCTTGTGTTCTGCCTCAGGAAGGCCTCATGTACCTTATTATATGATTGACTCTGAATTGCCCTGACTAGCTTTCCTTAAGCTAGTTCATTTGGGTCTTGACATCTCAAAGCACCTGCTTCCAAACAGTTCCTCTTCTCTCCCATCATCTCCACTCATCTAGTTTCTCATTGGTGGACCCATGACTCTTTGTTGTTAGGTTTCATTGCACTTGGACTAGCTTCTACACTGTTGTACCTCCACTGTTGGCCTTGCACCTGGACTTGAGGGTTAATGAGACAGATTCATCATTCCTTGCTTCATTCAAGACAGAACCACCATCTACTCTCCCTCTCCCCTTGCATCCTGCCCTTCTTCTGTACAACCTTGCCCACTAAGTGTTTACCATGTTGAGTGTGAACCTTCTCTCAAACTCCTCTACCCCGTGCCCAAACCTGAAAGACCTCTCACTCCTCAGAGGCAACAGCTCTACAATGACATTTTTGGATCTCCTGCACATTCCCCTTCCCCTAACCCAAACCTCTTAGGCTTTGTCCTGAACATCCCTTATAACCTCCATAACTGCCAGACCATCTGTCCTCCCCTTTGCACTCCCATCCCCATAACCACCCACATTTATGAACACTGATATGGCAGGACTCACCCAACAGGTCACCAACCTCCAACAGGAGCTGCAGGACATGCAGCAAGGAAACCAAGAGCTACTCACAGAACTACAGCAGCAGCAGGCTGCCATTGCCACCATTGAAGCACAAAGGGCCCAGTGGACCACCTGCCTGCTGATGTAATCCAAAGAAGAATTGAAGTAATGGCTGATCCTGGGTTGTGGGATGGCAACAAGGTGCAGTTTGCTGAGTGGTGGGTAAAGATGACAGTTTGGGTAGTGCAGAATGTGAACACTCTCCTGACCCCCCAAGACAAGGCTACTGCTGTGTGGTCTCAGATGAAAGGACCAACAGCAGGTTGCTATGTGCAAGCTTGCTTCATGCACTGTATAAACTTGGGCACCTGGCCCACCTGGCATGAGTTAAAAGGAGATATCAAGTCCTACTTTGCCCCCCAGTCAGAAGTAGAATGGTCCCACAAGCAGCTTCAGGAGTTGAAGCAGGGTGTCAAGTTCGGTCCTACTCCGATGATCTCTGACGTTCACAGAGGCCAGGGGACATGTCTGGAGGTTGGCCGACGTTGGCCGGCAACTGGCCAACATGTACCAATGAAGAGCGACAATGGCTGAAGGGTGGCCAATGGTTGCGACAGAAGTTCGGGAGAGGGTGTCGGGTTCAGCTCATGCACTGCCCCCTTGTACGAGCCCAGCCCTCAGATTTCAGAGATAGAAAAGAGCCAGTAATAAGCTGACAATGGAGGAGGAGGCTGGTTGAAGACTGCAGAGGAGGGAACTAAGTTGATATTTGTACTGCCGAGACACTGCTGAGTGCGGTGGGCTTATATACAGTGGTTGTGCCATCAAGGTGGTACAGTATTGGAACGACGGAACTAACATATGGGGTACAGTAAAATTTCAAGGGACAGAAATGTCAGAAAACTCCAGTTGGGGTATGAGCACAGAAGACGGAGGTGAGGGACGGGACAAAGAAAAAGTATCTAAAAGGAATAGTGCAGAACGGAGTGTCTTCGGAGTGCCCACTGATAACCAATCAGACGATAGGCTGAAAGCCTAAACAGGAAGCAACCCTGTGCTGTACCATGCGGTGCGGCAGCTGCGCCATACCTGGACCAGCCCATCAACCCAAAAGGAAGGTGACCCCTAAACCAAAGGGGGAGCATCACCTGACCACGAGGTACTGGTCATGTGGTACCACTGACAGAGACCGATGGGGTCCAACAGAGAATGGGGTGGGAATGCACTGTATGGGTGCTAGAGCGGATGGACAGGTGCGGAGCAGAGTGGAGAGGGGCCGGTGGTACAGGACAGAGGCACAGGCATGACACAGGGCTCCTCCTGCTTCAAGGACTTCTTTGCCAATTTTGATGCTCTTTGACTGCAATCAAACACCCCTGATGCCTATGCAGCAATCCTCCTTGAGCAAGCATCAAATCCCTCAATTGTCCAGAATGCCATGCTGGCCAGTTATCAGGATGGAGACTGGACCAAAATGGTCCCTCATTTTAAATCTGCAGCTCTTGCCCTCAAACATCATTGCCTGATTTTTGGCACTCTCACCACATCATCTTCATCTTGCCCCTTCTTCTCCTTCCAATGAGGGCTTTCTAGTGTTAGCACTCAACCTGGCACTGGTGCCCCTATGGGAATAGGTGCTGCTTCCTCCTCTCACCCTGTTCCCTCCCATATCAAGTGTTATGCATGTGAGGTAACCATTTCAAATGCAACTGCCCTTGACAACCCTCTTCTTCCAGAACACCCCCCTTCTGTCCATTGTTCATCAGGCTGTCCCTGACCAAGACCCCACCCTCACCCAGGTACAGGGAATGTCTTTTGAAGAAATGAAGGTGTTCTTTTATGACCAGCAGATCAATGAGATGAGGGCCCAGGGAAAAGAGTTCAGCCAGTAGTTGCATGGGTACCTACTGGTCATGTTTCAAATCATTTCTCTGTTTTGGACACTTATGATGTACCTTCCATATTTATTACATCAGATATACCATCTGAAGAGGGATCTGGAAACAGCTCAGCCACAGATGTAAAACAATTAGTACTTAGTACTTGATTCCTCTTGTAATAAAAGAACAAACAAATGTGCCCAAAATGAGAAACCCAAAACCCTGAAAGGAATAAAATGTGGAAGTGTTGGAGGAAAGCATGAGTTAGAACTGGAGGTGCTGTTGGAAGGAAGAAATAAGGAATGGTCAGTGAAGGCTCTGGTGGGCTCTGGAGCTAATGATACATTCCTTGACAAGAAGTGGGCTGAAGAAAACAACATTCCCCTGCTTCATCTGGGAAAACCTGTCTTGGTCCTTAATGTCAATGGAACCAAGAATGTGGCTGGAGATATCACTCATGTGGCTGCCCTTGTTATGAATTACTGAGGTCACTGAGAAAACATCTTGGCATAGGTTACCACCCTTGGCTCCCATCCTCTCATTCTTGGATACACCTGACTCTCAAAGTGTAACCCCAAGATCTCTTGGTTGTCCAAAACTGTCAAACTCTCTTGTTTCCCTAAAGAGTGTGATGACCTCTGCCCTAGATCTAGGACTGAGAGGGAAGCTGAGAAATGAGAAGCCAAGGACATGGAGTACCTTTATCCAAAGCTTTGCTCTGCTCATATCTGAGCTGGAACTGCAGAAGAACTTGTTCCTAAAGAGTACCATCAGTATCTGAAGGTGTTCTCTCAGGAAGAGTCAGAAAGGATCCCATTGAGAAAACTTTCAGATCACACCATTGAGCTGAAGGAGTCTTTCACACCCAAATGAGGCCATCTCATTCCACTCTTGGTTGATGAACAAAAAGAAGTTTCAGACTTCCTTGAGGATCAGCTTAGAAAAGGGTATATCCATCCCTCCAAGTCTCCACAGACATCTCCAGTGTTCTTCATTCCAAAGAAGGATGGAAAGAAGCACATGGTTCAGGACTACTGGTACCTCAACAATCACACAGTCAAAAATGCCTACCCACTCCCTCTCATCTCCCAACTTGTTAACAAACTCAAGGGCTGCCAGCTCTTTACAAAAATGGATCTCCAATGGGGATACAACAGTGTATGGGTCAAGGAGGGAGATGAATGGAAGGCCATGTTCATCACTCACAAGGGAGCCTATGAACTCCTCATCATGTACTTCAGTCTTTGCAACTCCCTGTTGACCTTCCAGAATATGATGAACAACATATTTGGTGATATGGAGGATGCTGTGGTCATCTACATTGATGATCTAATGATATTCACAAGAACAGATGATGAAGCCAAGCATGACTGCATCATCATGGAAGTTCTCAAAAGGCTTGAAGAAAATGACCTCTTCAGGAAACCAGAAAAGTGCTTCTTTAAGCAAGGTTGGTGGAGTTCCTTGGTGTGGTGGTAGAAGTCAATGGGATCAGTATGGATGAGTCAAAGGTAAAGGCCATCAAGGACTGGCTGATTCCTACTAGGGTTAGGTTGGTTCAAGCCTTCTTGGGTTTAGCAAACTTCTACCATCACTTCATAGAGGACTTTGTTCAGATTGCTTGTCCCTTAAATGATCTTACTGGGAAGGACATCCTCTGGTCTTGGGGTCCCAAAGAACAGAGGGCTTTGGACACACTGAAAGAAGCTTTCACTTCTGCCCCTGTTCTTGCATTTCCTGATCAGGACAAGACCTTCCATCTTGAAACTGATGCCTCTGACTTTGCCACTGGTGCTGTGCTCTCTGTTGAGTGTGAAGATGGCCTCTGGCACCCCCCATTGCCTACTACTCTCATTCCATGTCCCCCCCAGAGTGCAACTACCAGGCCTTTTACAAGGAAATGTTGGCAATCATATGGGCCTTAGAAACATGGAGGCACTACTGGGAAGCCACTCCCAATCAGTTCAAGATCTAGATGGATCATTCAAACCTTTGTTATTTCATGACAGCTCAGAACCTCAACAGATGACAAGCTTGCTGGGCTCAATACCTCTCCTGGTGTCACTCACCAAAGGTGTTTGGTGATGTGAGCATGGAGTCTAGCTGAATAGAGGAGGTTGAAGAACATAGCCCTGATGTGAAAAATGACTGGCACATCTGGCAGTCATCCTTCACACAAGAACAATCCTTAATGCTAGGGAAGAAACCATTCAAGTGCTGGTCAAACCTTTTTAGTGCTCATGTATGCCATTCCAGTTGTTCAAATATCTTGGTCATTTCTAAAGATATCAATGTAATTCCCATGCTTGCTGATAGCCCTTGATCACACCATCCTTCCTTCTGGGTTTGGTAACAATCCTCACCCTCCATGATTTTCTACAGCTCATTTTGCTAATCCCATCACAATGGCTGCCTCATCAATGATCTCTTCACTTGCATCCTGTGCTAGGGACCATAACTACTTATACCTCCCAGGAATTCCCACCAGCTTCCACCCTGAAGCATTGTGGTTTGTCCCTTCCTCATCCACTCCCTCCCAATCCATCTCTTTGGGACAGTGTGTTCTCCTTGTCAGTATGACATGCAGGAGGACATTCTTTGGTTGTCTTGAGTCTGTTGTCAGACTTGAAAGGTCTTATGTGGTTGTATCAGTCTCTCCAGTTGAAGAAGCATATGGATCTTTCATTCCCACTCACTGCAATGTCTACCTCTCCCTCTCATCATTCACTCTTCCAAGATTGTGACAGATCCAGTACCAGTTACTATCATCTAGGATATCTGATTGCATTCATGACAATTTTGAGACACTTCTCCCTGCTCTTATGGGAGAGGGTGGTCCCCCATCTTCCTCAGACCCTGCTGAAGACTAGCCATCAATGCAGCAGCCATTTTTGAGAGGAGGAAGAAGGGGAAAAATGTGAAATCCTATGCCCTGACACCTCTGGAGACCTGCAACATTTGGTGCCTGGTGCAATCCCCCATTGTTCTTTATTTGGAGTTGCTGTGCCTCAACCTGTCACATCAAGATCTGCACAGTCATACCCCTTACTCAGCAGTGACCAATACTCTGACTCATTCTCTTGGCATGTTATTCATCCATTCCTTTTATGACTCATGTTTATTTCACATCACTTATTGATAATATTTGTTGTGCTTACCACTGTGTTTACCAATCGCTTACTGTCCTTACCAAGCCTTACTGATCATTACCAATCCTTTACCAATCCCTTACTGATCCTTTACCAATCACTGACAGAGTGTTGCTTTGCATTTACTGAAGGCTATACTCTGGTCTTGTATATAAACCCTGTAGTACCAGACATCAGCATCAGAAAGAAATATAGCTCAGATTATATGTCACATTCCACTTCAGTCACCCCCCTAAGGGGACCTATTAGGTTGACATATTCTTATAGATGTTTATACCTAAGAGGTGTCAACTGCCTGGATATTCCCAGCTGCCACTGGAGATTCTCCAGTGCTCTGGCAGGCCCTGAAGATTCTCCAGAGCTGACACATCAAGGGATTTTCTCCAGCACTATTATATCTGGGCCACCAATATTACAGAGTGCATGGGGTCCACATGGGACTTTCTCCAACCTATATAGGGCCTCCTGCTGGGGGTCATTGGGCTTTCCCCAGCACAAATGGACCCTCTTCCAAGGGGGTGGTGGGACTTTCTCCAGCATAAATAGACCTCTTCCAGGGGGGTGATGGGACTTTCTCCAGCATGAATGGGCCTCTTCCTACATGTTCTGGGACTTTCCCTAGGCTTTCTCCAGGCTAAATGAACCTAGTTATGGCATTCCTCCAGCCTAAATAAGCCTATCCCCAGGACTTCTGGGACTTTCTCCAGGCTAGATAGACCTAGCTGTGGAATTTCTCTGGCCAAAACAGACCTCTTCCTGGGTTGTTTCTGAATTTTCCCCAGGGTAAATGGACTCTGGTTATGGGATATCTCCAGCCCAAATAGACCTCTTCCTGGGTACTCTGAGACTTTCTCCAGGGTGAATATACCTAGCTGTGGAATTTCTGCAGCAAAAACAGACAATCCTGGGTTGCTTCTGTGTTCCCCCAGGCTAAATAGACCACTTTCAGAGGGAATTTGGGGACATTCTGCAATATACATAAATAGACCCCTTTCAAAGGCACTTCCCTGTGCAATGTGATATACCTCTGCAATGCCATTCATGGCCTTTCAATTCTGCAGAGTATTATAAATAACCACAGTGGATATTCCAAGGGGGAAATAAGGGAATTCTCCTAGAAGTGTTTGCATCATGAGGGGGGAAACTCCAAACAGGGGCTGGAGATTCCCAAGAGGATGGGATGGGAAGCCTGAAGGCCTCTCACATGGTAGTGACAGTTGATACAGGGTACAGAGCTTTCCCAGAGCTTAGAGGTCATGATAGGAATTCTCCACAAGATCTGAAAGGTATGTACATGATGATAGGGATTCTCCATGCCATTGGGGGTCTCCCACCAGCAAAGCAGCTCTATCCACCTACTAGGTCTGCAAGATGAGTATGCTTGGGGGGAGTGGATGATCATCACCATATTGCCAGTACCACCCACACCTGTGCCCACAAGTACTAGATGATCATCGCCATATTACCAGCACCACCTCCACCTGTTCCTACAAGTAGTGCTGTCATCAGCATTGTCAAGGTTTTTGACATGGTGATAGAAATTCTCTACTGTGATATCTGGGACCCCCATCAGTATACAGGTTATATCCAGATATCTGGGTACTTGGCCAGAGAGGCACTTGAGATTCAGCACCAGTAGGAAATGAGGTTGAAGAGTCTCCGGGGAGGGGGTGAGAGGGATCGAAGATTCTACAATGTGGTGAAATAGGGTAAGAGCATCTCCAAGTGTCCCCTTGCAGATTCTCTAGGATGGTGAACTGGGATTGGAGATTCTCCAGGTGGGTCAAATTGGGATGGAGATTGCTGCAGGTGGTGAAATGGAGCTGAAAATTCCACAAGGGGGCACTTGGAAATTCTCCAGCAGGTTCTATGGGGTTGGAGATTCTCCAAGGAGACACTTGGAGATTCCCCAGGGAGGCAGTTGGAGATTTTACAGGGTGGTTGAATGGGATGGGAGATTTGCAGGGTGGTCAAATTGGGGTGGAGGAGCTCCAGGGGGACACTTGGAGATTCCCCAGGGCAGTCAAATGGGATTGGAAATTCTCCAGGGTGGTTATATGGTGTTGGAGATTCTCCAAGGGGGCACTTGGAGATTCTCCAGGGTGGTCAAATGGAGTTGGAGAATATCCAGGGGGACATTTGGGGATTCTCCAGTGGGTGCTATGGGGTTGGAGATTCCCCAAGGGGATCAAATGGGGTTGGAAATTCTCCAGGGGGGCAGTTGGAGACTCCCCAGGGTGGTCAAATAGGATTGGAGGTTCTCCAGGGGGACAATTGGCAATGCCCCAGGGTGGTCAAATGGGGTTGGAGAATATCCAGGGGGACACCTCAAGATTCTCCAGTGGGTGCTATGGGGTTGCACAATCTCCAGAGGGGCAATTGGAGATTCCTCAGGTTGGTCAAGTGGGATTGGAGATTCTGCAGTATGGCCAAATTGGGTTGGAGATTCCCCACAGGTGCAGTTGGAGATTCCCCAGGGTGGTTAAATGGGGTTGGAGATTCTCCAGGGGAATGCTTGGAGGTTCCCCTTTGTGGTCAAATGGGGTTGGAGATTCTCCAGGGGGGCAGTTGGAGATTCTCCAAGGGGACATTTGGAGATTCCCCAGGGTGGTCAAATGGGACTGGAGATTCTTCTGGGGGACACTTGGAGCTTCCCCAGGGTGGTCAAATGGGGTTGGAGATTCTCCAGGGGGGCAGTTGGAGATTCCCCAGGGTGGTCACATGGGATTGGAGATTCCCCAGGGGAACACTTGCAGATTCTCCCCAGGGACACTTGCAGATTTTCCAGTGGGTGCTATGGGGTTGGAGATTCTCCAAGGGGACACTTGGTGATTCCCCAGGGTGGCCAAATGGGGTTGGAGATTCTCCAGGGGGCAGTTGGAGATTCCCCAGGGTGATCAAATGGGATTGGAGATTCTCTAGGGGGATACTTGGAGATTCCCCAGGGCAGTCCAATGGAGTTGGAGATTCTCCAGAGGGTACTATGGGCATGGAGATTTTCCAGGGTGCTGACATGTGATTGGAAATTCTCCAAGGGGTCACTTGGAGATTCCCAATGGTGGTCCAGTGGGGTTGCCAATTCTCCAGGGTGGTGGAATGGGGTTGGAGATTCTCTGGGGGGTTGGCATGTGATTGGAGATTCCCCAAAGGGGCATTTGGACATTCTCCCAAGGGGCACTTGGAACTCCTCCCTGCATGTTAAATGGTCATGGCAATTCTCCACAGGGATATTCCCTGGGTGTGAACAGGTGCTGGTAATTCTCCTTGTGTGTTATATGTAAGGTGATGGGCATCCACCTCCTTTGTCTTTCTGATAGGTCTGCTTGGGTGCAGTGGCAGATCATCAACATACAGTGACTCAAAACACCATCTGGATGTTTGCCACCTTTTCAAAGAATTGCTTATAACTCAGTTCCCATTTGGCCATAAATCATGAAAAAATAGGTGTGGATAGCCAGTGATCATGTGATAATGTATGCCCAATATGGTTATGATCATGTCACTCAGTACTGTACAATTAATTCAACATTGACCACTACTCATCCAGACAGTTTTTTTGCAGGGTATCCAAGTGACAATAAGTAGGATATATCTAGTACTTTGTGTAACCACCCTTGGCCTTGAGCACTGCTGCAACCCTCCTAGGCATACTATTGATCAAATTAAGGCAAATATCCCTTGGAATTTGCCTCCATTCCTCTTCAATCCTCTTCCATAGCTCCTCCATGCCCTTGGGGGGTACTGGGTAGGTTCCCAGCCTTTTCTTCAGGTCATGCCAGAGATGTTCAATGTGGTTGAGGTCTGGTGACTGTGCAGCCCAGTCCAGAAGCTCAACACCATGATCTTTGAACCATTTCTTGGCCAACTTGGAAGTATGCTTGTGATCTCCATCTTGTTGAAAGATAAAGTTGTTGTGATCCATCCCATGTTCCTCCATAATTTTGCTGTAGAGTGCTGCATTCATCCCCCCATTCATCCTGCACATTTGGCCTACTCCATGCACTGTCATGCACCTCCACATCATCAAACTCCCTCCACCAAACTTGACAGTGCCTTGGACATGTTGGTTTGTAAGGGGGGTCCCTGGTTTCTTCCACACCCAAAGCCTCCCATCTGACCCCAGACAATTGATTTTAGTCTCATCAGACCAAACAACCCTTGCCCAGTCTTCTTCATCCAGTGTTGGTACTTCTGTGCAAATGCATAGTGCTGTTGTACATGTCAAGGTTGGAGCTGAGGCTTTTTGGCTTTGACAACAGCCTTCAGATTCTCCTTCTTCAGGTGATTCCTTATGGTTTTGGTGCTGACACCCATGCCAGAGACTTTCTTGAGCTGGGTGGCAGTATCTGCTTGCCCAGAGGTGATTAGGCAAGCCATGTGATGACAATCATGAGCTGTAAGCTTAGAGGGATGGCCTCCAGCATGGTTGGAAGGGGTGAAAGGGCCTGGGAATGTATTTATGAGACAGTAGAGCAACCAATATGAAGTTTGGAAGCAATTTGACAAGAAGACTGGCCATCCTGAAGCATGGACAGCACAGCTAGATGGGTATCAGAGGGGATGGTCTTCATGAGGAATGGGGGGCATAATGGGCAGTAGTTGGACCTAATTTATGTATAATCATACTAAAGTTATATTCATTTGTTCAAATTCAGCACAGCCACTGAATAATTCAGCATAGCCATAGCCATACTTAAAGTTATGAACACCTGCAAAAAAACTGTCTGGATGAGTAGTGGTCAATGTTGAATTAATTGTACAGTGATCATAACCATATTTGGCATACATTATCACATGACCACTGGCTATCCACCCCTATTTCTTCATGATTTATGGCCAAATGGGGGCTGAGTTATAAGCAATTCTTTGAAAAAGTGGCAAACATCCAGACAGTTTTTTGAGTCACTGTATTACCAGTGCTATCCTGCACCTGTTTTTCCAAGTAATGCTGTCAACTCCTGTCTATGTGCAGTGAATGTGATTTGACATACAGTTGGTGAGGATTTTCTGCAAAGGTCTTAGGGATTCTCCCCTAGTATGGTTCCTGACTGTGTCTCCCTGCCTGGTCTGTTAGATAAATATGTTCAGGTGGAGTGAATCACCATCTCCAGAATTTTTTATTGGGCATATATCATAGTGGATATTTTGTATCTCCCAAACAACATCAAGCATCATTCCACCTACTGCATATCTTAGTGAAATGTATTCTATTTTGTGTCCTAAGAAATACAGACAAATCTCTATTTCCTATGCTTTTTTGATGGTGACCTTAGTGGTGAGGAGGGTAAATATCCATCCACAATTCCTTCAAAATAATCCTCATCATCTGTCAATCTCTCCTCATTTATTTGTCCAATGTGATATTGCTGTCATGATCATGCAGTTCCACCTCACCCTGGTCCACCCAAGGTCCAATGTGCATGAGAAAATTCCAGAGTGTATGGGAAGAACTCTGGTTCAGGGCAGAGTCATGAGAACTTTCTCTTGCAGCCTTGTTCTATGTTTAGCTTAGTATTAACCTTCATTTGCTTGTTTACTAATACTTGGTATTTGTCAGACCTGTGTCTGTCCTCTGGCAGACCAGTCTCCAGACTTAAACTCCTTAGTCACTCCTTGGTAATACTCATACATAGCTGTTGGTTAGGATTACCAACACTACTGGAACTCCAGTAGTTGCCCTTCTGGACTTGTAGTATATGTACCTACCTGGCTCTGTACTGTAGCCCTCAGTCTAGTAATCAACTTAACACCTGAACACTTGTCTGACACCTGAGGACTCAGTCCTAAAACTCCTGGACTGTCTGGTACCCTGGTGTCTACCCTCCTTGACCTCCTGACATACCTGGACTTGTCCAAGGGCACAGCACATAAGCTGAGGCCAATTGGGTAGTGTCCCCCCCCTTGTCCATCTTTCTGTCCCCTAGATATGGATTGTTCCAGAACTCCGGAGTTCAAACTCCAACCCAAACCCCCTTCGGAGTTCTTGGACTTTCAATCTCCACTCTCAGACTTCCAGTTGGGAAATGTGTTTAACAATTCCTCTGCTAGTGCCATTTCTTCAATCACCTTCAACAAACCATTGTCAAGTCTGGTCCTACTCTGATGATCTCTGATGCTCACAGAGGCTGGGGGGTGTGTCTGGAGGTTGGCTGACATTGGCTGATGATTGGCTAATGCATACTGACGAAGAGTGATGATGGCTGATGGTCACAACAGAGGTTCAGGAGAGGGTGTCAGGTTCAGCTCATGCACTGCCCCCTTGTATGAGCCCAGCCCTCAGATTTCAGAGATAGAGAGGAGTCAGTAATAAGCCAACAATGGAGGAGACGGCTGGTCGAAGACCACAGAGGAGGGAACTAAGTTGATATTCATACTGAAGAGACACTGCTGAGTATGGCAGGCTTATATACAGTGGTCATGCCATCGAGGTGGTACAGTATCAGAATGACAGAACTAACATATGGAGTACAGTAAAATTTCAAGGGACAGAAATGTCAGAAAACTTCAGTCAGGGTATGAGCACAGACAATGGAGGCGAGGGATGGGACAAAGAAAAAGTATCTAAAAGGAATAGTGTGGAATGGAGTGTCTTCAGAGTGCCCACCAACAACCAATCAGATGATAGGCCGAAAGCCTAAACAGGAAGCGACCCTGCACCATACCATGCAGTGTGGCAGCTGTGCCATACCTAGACTGGACTGTTGACCCAAAAGGAAAGTGACCCCTAAGTCAAGGGAGGATGCCACCTGACCAAGAGAGAATAGTCATGTAGTAGTACCAACAGAGGCTGACAGGGTCTGACAGAGGATGGGGTGGGGACATGCCATACAAGTGATAGAGCAAGCAGATAGGGGTGGAGTGGAGCAGGGGAGAACTGGTGACAATGCAGGATGGGCCAGGACAGAGGCACAGGCATGACAGTATCCCCCCCTTAAAGCCTGAACCCCTGAAGGCCATAGGGCGGTGTGGCCAGAGTGACATGAGGCCTGATTTTGTAATCAGCTGCAGGCCATGAGGTGGGGCTGATTGCCACAACGGGGTTGTATCAGAGACTGAATGGTCCGCATATGTACCAGTGCCAGCAGTACCTCAATTCGAGGCAGCCTGTTTGCACCTGATTGGGGAAGTGTTGGAGTTGGGTGGGTCAGGTCAGGGCATACCAGAGAGGTTGTATGATGAGTGGATGCTCATGGTTCAAGGGAGACAGGTGGCAGCAATGGAATGGATGGTGGTGGCAATGGAGCTACAAGCTCTTGCCATGCAGGCCTATGTGAGGCACATGATGGCACCCCCACCATGGCCCTCAGTAGGTCGGGTTGGGGCAGTCACAGGCAGAGTTGAGACGAGTGCTGGGGGAAGTCAGTTGGGCATTGAATGGAGTGAGTCAGAAGTAGCAGAAGAGCCCAAGGAGAGTGGGAGTGAGGGTATCAAGGATGTGGAGGGTGAAGAGGATATGCAAGAGTAGGGTGTAGTAGAGAATTTTTTTTTTTTTGTGTTGTGTGTCTTGTCCTTGTAAATAGCATACAGTAATTAAAAACTTAGACTTGTGTTCATTTTGGAAAAAAGTGAAATGTAAGTACTGGAAGGGACTTGGAGGAGAATGGGGAAAGGTTGAAATGGGGCAGACAAGTAGCAGTGGGTTGTTGACAGCGATTGGGGAAAGTTTGGACAGGTCAGAAAGTGATTGGAGACATAGTGGAGGGAGTCAGTGCTGTTGGGTGGTCATGTCGAGGGTGTATACAGGCCTGGCTTGTGTGGGTATCGGTTGTGGAAGGTGGCGACGAGTTCAGTGGCATTTTCAAGTTCAGTGGCTAACAGCTGCAAAGTTTCTTTGTCAGTACCTTCATACCCAGCCCAGTGGACATAGTAGCTTAGCCAACATCAGCAGTGGCAGTCTATCTTTGAGTCAAGTATTTCCAATATTTCATACTCCAGTTTGCCATTGATGTCAACCAGCAGAGGTGGTGGTTGGTGTTGGTTAGGGAAGGGATTGACTGAGGCAGGTTCTAACTGTGATACATGGAACACTGGGTGTACCAAATGCATGCTGTCAGGGAGCTTTAAGGTGACCAAGTGTGTACTGGGTCGGGCAATGATGTTGAAGGGGCCTAAGTACTTTTTGGTGAGTTTATTGGATGGCTGAGTGGAGCAGAAGTACTTGGCCTTGACAGAGGCTTGGTCACCGACATTGAATTCAGGCAGAGGTAGGCACTTGGTGTCAGCAGGACCCTGGTGGTGCTGCTGCACTGTGGCCATTTTGGAGCGGAGGAAGTCATGGAGGGCAGAGAGGTCTGTAACATAGTCATGGGCTCTGGTGGAGGTGAAGTCATGGTTGGTGGTGACCAACAGGTTGGGATGGTAGCCCTTGTTAGCGAAGAAGGGCAAGACTCTGGTAGTGGCACTAGGTGCATTGTTAAATGCAAACTCAGCCAGGGGTAGTAGCTTGGCCCAATTGTCTTGCTGGTAGTTGCAGTAGACATGGAGATATTGCTTGAGGGTTTGGTTTGTGCACTCAGTTTGGCTGTTGCCTTCAGGGTGGTAGCCCAAAGTGAAGTGAAGGTGCATATTCAAGGCCTTACCTAGGGAGTGGAAGAAGTGGGACATGAACTCAGGGCCTCAATTGGAGGTGACATGAGCAGGTACTCCGTGTTTGGAGAAGACATGGGCAAGGAGGAGCTTGGTGAGGTTGGCAGAGGTGACAGAGTTGTGTGTCAGGATGAACACCACTTGTTTGGACAGTCGGTCCATGACAACAAGGATGGTGGAGTAGCCATTGGAGGTGGGAAGATGTTCAATGAAGTCCATCAAGATGGAGTTCCATGGCCTTTTGGGGATGGGGAGTTGCTTCAGAAGGCTGTATGGGCAGTGATGCTGAGCCTTGCTGTGACCACAGGTGGTGCAAGAACTGATGTACTTCTTGATGTCAGTGTGGAGGTTGGGCCATATGTAGTCATGGTGGATGAGCTCGAGGGTGCGGTTCTGCCTGAAGTGGCCGGTGAGGGGGTGGTCATGCTTAAACTGAAGTACTCAGAGGTGAAGGTCATCGATGTCAGGGACAAAGATGCGACTGTCAAGGCAGAGGAGGCCATCAGGGTCAATGGACCATCTTGGAGTGGACAGAGATGGCAGGTGAGTGGCTGATGCCAGATCAGCAGGTAGGGCAGAGATGATGTCAGAGTGAAGCTTCTCAACATCGAAGACCATAGCAGCTTGTAGGACAGGGGCCATGAGGTGGGCAGTACAGAGGGATGATGTGAACTGTTCTTGGGTGAACATAGGATGAAGGTTGTGTGGGTTTACTTGCATGCAGTCCATATCCCCCCCTTTTGGGTAGACGTCCCACCAGTGGGTGAGCACATCAGGTTTGGCCCCCAAGTGGCCAGGCCAGAAACAGATGGCAAGGTTGAACTGAGAGAGGTACTCAGACCAGCGAACCTGTTGATGGGTCAGAACCTTAGATGTGGAGAAATACTTGAGATTTTTGTGGTCGGTGACCATATCAACAGGGGCAGTGGAGCCCTCAAGGTAGTGTTGCCAGTGGCAGAAGGCCTCATAGATGGCCAACAGTTCCTTGTCATGGGTGTCATAGTTGAGTTCTGGAGTGGTGAGGGTGCAGGAGTAAAATGCAACCAGGTGGAGCTCACCGTCAGGGCAGGTGATGGAGAGGATGCCAGTGATGGCATAGTCAGAGGCATCGGTCTCGACAGTGATTGGTGCATCAGGAACCCAGTGAGTGAGGACAGGAGCAGAGGTGAAGGCATCTTTGAGGCAGAGGAAGGCAGAGCAGCACTCCTCGGAAAAGTTCCAAGGAGTGTTTTTTCAGGTGAGGTGGGTGAGCAGAATGACTATTTTGGAGTAGTTTTGGATGAACCAATGATAGAAGTTCGCAAACCCAAGAAATGACTGAATATCCCTGACCTTGCAGGGTTCAGGCCAATCATGGATGGACTGAACCTTGTCAGTGGACATTGTCAGTCCAGACAGGGAGAGGATGTAGCTGAGGTACTTGATGGAGTTCCTGTGGAACTCACACTTTTCAGGTTTGGCATATAGGCTGTGACAGCAGAGGTGTCAGAGTACCTCTTTTATGTGTTTTCAGTGTGACTCCAGGTCATGGGAATAAATAAGAATGTCATCAAGGTAGACCACAACACAGACATTGAGCATGTCTGTGAAGATGCTATTGATGAACTGCTGGAAGGTGGCTGGCACATTAGTAAGACTGAAGGGCATTACCCTCCACTCATAGGAGCTGTAGTGGGTGTGGAAGGTGGTCTTCCATTCATTGCCATCAGCGATGTGGATGAGGTGGTAGGCATGGCAGAGGTCGATCTTACTGTAGACCTTGGCACAGCTCAGCAAATTGAGAAGATCAGAGATGAGTGGGAGTGGATAACAATCCTTTTTCATGATCTTGTTGAGGCCTTGGTAATCAACACAAAGGCAGAGGGAGCCATCCTTCTTCTTGATGAAGAGGATGGGTGCACCGTGGGTGGAAGTGGACTGCTTGATGAAGCTGTAGCTGAGGTGCTCGTCAATGAAGGTGCAGAGAGCCTTGAGCTTGGGTGGGGAGAGGGAGTAGATCATGCTGATGGGTGGAGAGGCCCCCTCCTCAATGTTGATCTTCAGGTCAAAGCTGCAGTGTGGAGGCAGCTTGGTCACTTTTGCTTTGCTAAAGATGTTGGCAAACTCATGGTATTCAGAGGGGACCAAAGAAAGGTCAGGAGGAGAAGGCGAAGTGGAGGATGCATGGAGCAAGACGTCATCAGGGTGCAAGTGCAGACTGAACTGCATGGAGCTGGGGAGAGTACAAGTGTGGAGGTAGGCAGTGGCCCCAATGAGGGAGATGTGCAGAGGAGACAGTGAGTTGGAGGCCTTCAGCGAAGGTGGCAGAGTGTCCAGAGACAGAGTGGAGGGTGTTGGTGTTGGTGCTGGAGTAGTGGTTGACAGTGACAGAGGTGCCAGGGCATAGGCATTCCCTGTGATGGTGGTCAGAATGAGATATGGCCCAGTACCCAATCAATCAACAGATTGTAGTGGTGAAGAATCAGAAAAATAAACTGCTGGGGTGGGGAGTGATGATCTGAGAGGGGAGAGTACTTCCAAAGGGGCTTCTAAAGCCTGGGGAGAGATGCTGTCTGGGGAACATCTGATGCTGTCTGAGACTGTCTAGACACAGAAGAAGGCCACACACAGCCTTCTCAAACTTGATCTCAAACTTGTAACTCAGTACTTCATTGTTTTTTTTCTAAGTAGTTACAGTGGAGTGTAGGTGTGCGAGTGGCTTATATAAGCCACATCACGTGTCTAAACTCGAAACACTAAGTAAATATCTAAGGCAAATGAAGTGAAACAAAAGAAAGTAGAAACAATAAAATAAAACAAATCTCCTAGTAGGGAGAATACTCTCCCTACAGTGGGTGAGCCAGTTGTGTCCTAATACCAACAAGCATGAGGAATCCAACAGAGTAACATAAAAGGGAATGGAGGTGATATCACTGGAAGAAAAGTGGACAGAAAGATCTACTTCCTGAGAGATTACAGCATTTGTGCTACCATCAAACAGGTGAAGTGGAATGGGTGGAGAGACAGGTTTCATAGGTACAGAATGTTTACTTATTACCAAAGGATCTATGAAACAATGGGAGGAGCTGGAGTTGACTAATGTGGAGACATTATCTAATGGAAGGTCTGGAAGGGAGATGGAGGGCATAAGCAAGTTGGGATCAGAAAGAGCGGACATGTTGAGTTGGATGGCAGGCACATGGTCAGGGTCAATGCTTCCTCCAGGCCATGTGGGCTCCCTGGAGGAGCAGACTAATTTTTTGGGTCTTCCTTCTCTGCAGGCGGAGGAGGAGGAGTGGCAGCCACAGCAGCATGGGCCTTTGTGGCATGGGAGGTGGACTTCAGGCAGTCCTTGGTGGAGTGGCTGCCCTCGCCACAGAAAAGGCAGAGGTTATTTTTGAGGCAGTGCTGATGTTTGGCAGCATTGAGCTTACTGTCCTTGCCAAGGAGGTGTGTGATGTCAGATTTGGGCACATCTGACTTCTGACTGTCCTTCTGTTTGGACTTGCCTTTATTGTCAGAGCATGGAGTGGACAAGGATGCTGATGAAGATTTCTTATCATCTGGGGGTTTTCCTGTGGATGGCTTTTTGGTGGAGGGCTTGGTGGAGCAGGATACCTCGGCCTTGCATTCCCAATACCAGGCATATATTGTTTGGGTGAGGTTGCACAACCCAGAGAGGGTGGTGGGGGTGGGCTTGCCAACATGGGCAATTTTGTCTTTGATGCAGTCAGGGAGGCCAGTGTAGAAGCAATGATGGAGGGTGCCCTCGCCATAGTCCTTGACCTGTGAACCCCAACAGTTGAACTCCATGATGTACTTGGTGATGCGGGAAGTGTCCTTCATTGAGAGGTTTTCAAGGTTTTGGACTGCATTGGCCACCACATTGTGTGGGCCAAAGTTGACAGTCAGTTTGTGAAGGAACTCCTGGTAGTTATCCATCCATAATGGACAGTCGAGGTAGTTGTCAGGGTTGAGGAGGTCGGGCTCAAACCAGGCCAGCGCCATGCCCTTGAGGTAGGACTGGGTGAAGGTGACCTTGGCATGGTTGATTTGGAAGGCCTTTGGACAGTCTTGGAAGTTGAGCTTGCACTGCACCAGGAACTCATGGAGCTTCTTCAGGTTGGAGCCATCAAAGGTGTCAGGCTCTTGGACCTTGGTTTTCAGAGTTGAGTCTCCAGAGTGCTGGCTTGAGCAGGCAAGCATGTGAATAGCCCTAGTCAGGGCAAGGAGGGGGTCTTCAGGTGGCTCAGCCAGATCTTTGGGGATACCCCCATTGCTGCTGCCCCCACCATCAGACCCACCATTGGGGATGTCAGGGTGGTTGGGATCAGAAGGGTTGCCACTGAGTGGTGGCAGGGTGTGGAATATGGATCACTGGGTTTTGGAGGGCCCAGCTTGAGAGGCACTTTTGTGTTGAGAACAACATCAGGCAGAGAAGGAGTGAAACTGTTTGATGACCAAGGGCGTGCATCATGGATTTGTGAATGCGAGTGCAAGCCTCTTGGTGGTTTCTCTCTGGGTGCATGCCTGGGTCTGCATGACATAGTTTTAGTATAGAAAATGGAAGAGGACTCATACAAGTGTGAGTATGAATATACTGTCAAGTCTGGTCCTACTCTGATGATCTCTGATGCTCACAGAGGCTGGGGGGCATGTCTGGAGATTGGCCAATTTTGGCTGACAATTGGCTGATGCATACTGACAAAGAGTGACGATGGCTGAAGGGTGGCCAATGGTTGTGACAGAGGTTTGGGAGAGGGTGTTGGGTTCAGCTCATGTGCTGCCCCCTTGTATGAGCCCAGCCCTCGGATTTCAGAGATAGAGAGGAGTCAGTAATAAGCTGACAACAGAGGAGAGGGCCAGTTGAAGACTGCAGAGGAGGGAACTAAGTTGATATTTGTACTGAAGAGACACCGCTGAGTGCAGCAGGCTTATATACAGTGGTTGCACCATCAAGGTGGTACAGTACTGGAATGACAGAACTAACATATGGAGTACAGTAAAATTTCAAGGGACAGAAACATCAGAAAACTTCAGGCAGGGTATGAGCACAGATGACAGAGGCAAGGGACAGGACAAAGAAAAAGTATCTAAAAGGAATAGTGTGGAACAGAGTGTCTTTGGAGCACCCACCGACAACCAATCAGATAATAGGCCAAAAACCTAAACAGGAAGCAACCCTGTGCCATACCATGCAGTGCAGCAGCTATGCCATACCTAGACCAGACCATTGACCCAAAAGGAAAGTGACCCCTAAGTCAAGGGAGGGTGCCACCTGACCAAGAGAGAATAGTCATGTGGTAGTACTGACAGAGGCTGACAGGGTCTGACAGAGGATGGGGTGGGGACATGCCATACAAGTGCTAGAGCGAGTGGATAGGGGCAGAGCAGAGTGGGGGAGAACTGGTGACAATGCAGGACAGGCCAGGACAGAGGCACAGGCATGACAATCATCATCATCTTCTGAGACTATGTCCCCATCTTCAGAGACATAGTCTTGTAATGTTTCATGTGTGGGATGTTCTTGTGAAGGCAATGCTGATGAATTGTGAGTGGCAGCAAGGCAACTTGCTATATCTTCTGCAGTAGGTCCCCAGGTTCTAGATGGAACCCATGCACATGGAATATGTTGAACCATGGCTTCCCATCTGACATACAATGCAATAAGCCTATCCTTGTGTGCTTGTAGGTGATACATATAATGTTCATCTAATTATTATGAGATAGATCATGGTCAGAAAGATACTTACTCACCTGCCTTTGCCAAAGCTACTTGCACAAGACACCACTCCAAAGCAAACCACTCTTGTAGGATGGATCGCTCTCTTGACAACCTTCTTTCTTCCTCATTACAATGATCCACCTCAGGCATAAGTCTGATCCCTTTTCATACAGCCTCATCAGCAAGCCAGCATGGAGTATCAGGATGGCCTTCCCCAAGTCCAACATCCTGCCAAATATCACTGTCAACATCAAGTTGAAAATTCCCTTGGATGGTATGGGAGAAGGGGGAATAGCACCTGGAGGTGCTTTCTGAAGTCATATCATACCCAACAGTTCATCACAGAGGGTGTTATAAGTGGTGACCAGTTTTGATATGGCAGGCTCTCTTTGCTTAATAGATGACTCTACATGTGACTGGATGTGATTTTCTAAAACATGTCAGTGAAAATTCTGATCAGAAGAATGTCCTGGCTCACCCTTCACAGAACTTTGGTATAATCATTCTAGTCATTCCAATTCAAACTTGTGGGCAAAGCTGCTCCCTAATTTGGATCTTCAATGCATGTGCATTAGTTTGGGTTTGAAGCCATTTGTTGTTCCTCAGGAGATGAAGATCAGTTTGTGCTGATACCCCTAATGCACTCTTCTTCTGCTTGAGAGCCTGAGTTGCCTTTGACAGTGAACCCTTTGCTGAAGTGAGCTGCAGATCATAGTCAATGATGTCATTGACATCATCATTGATAAGATCTTCCTCCAGTTGCTCCACATGATTCTGGTACTCCTGTACAGTTTTTTCCAGGGCTAGGATATGGGCCAACTGCTCAGACCCCTTATTATTTGGCTGCCCTACATGGATGATAAGCACATAGTAAGGAGTATGGAGCAAACACTAATGAGGTAAGGGTTGAGTCTGTGAGTCCACCTGTGCAGCCCACTCCTGTTGCAGAGTATGCATTGCATGTCTACATGCAATGTATGGAGAGCCTCCAAAGCTACCGCTTCCTTGCTTTTGCAGAGGGACCATTTCTTGTTCAACCACTGGCCCAAGGAAACAAATGATTTCTCATGAATATGTCAGATCTGGTTGTCAAGGACAAACAGCCTCTGATGATACTAAGGAGGGAATTAGCAATGAATAATACAGGAAAATGAATGCTTGCCCCAGACACCCAGAGAGTAGGAATGAGCATCTTCAGAGAACTCCACAGTTGCTCACATCCCTCCCCATCTGACAAACCAAAGCCTGCACATTTTTTACTACTTGACATGGCCATTGATGGCCATAAGCATGGAAGACAGAAATCCCAAACTTCAATCTGGAGAGTATCCCATCTTCAAGGAGCCCCCACTTACAGCAACTATGCTCCAGTTGACATCCAATGTCATATAGAAGACCAACAGTCAATGTAGAAGGCAGATTATCAAAGAGTTTCTTCAACAATGAGAGGGCATAGTGCTGCTTTTCCCCTGCTGAAGTCATATTGACCATCCAGAGAACTCAATCATGATGGAAAAGCAATGCCATTAACCCTGTGTCTGCAAAGAACTGGGTGCTTGCCTTCTGCTGCCTCTCATCTGCTGCATGGAAGGAATCCCTGCATCCATCCAACACAGAGATAGGCACCTTCATTCCATCCTCAAGAGAGTCCTCTCTTTGTTGACTTTGGGTGTGTTGTCTGGCTGAGATACCCTTCTGTCTTTCAATGAAACTTTCCATCACCATCACCTCTGATTCAGGAATGAATATAGTATTAGTAGGATTTGGGGGATCATGGGCAGCAGCATTCCAAGGATTATTAATCCTCTTCTGGGTGAAACATGCATCCAAGCAAACAATGCAGTCAAGGCTATCAGAAGTCAGTCACCAGCAGTAACAATGAGCTTTCCAATGACTCACTCATCCTGCACAGTCCTAACACTCTGAAAATCAGGTGCACCAAAACAAAGTGGACATTGGTTTTGCAAGTAGTCACTTGATTGGGAACCAGGTTTCTGTTCCTCTGGGAGTGCAGAAAAGGAATGAACATGGCTAGCCACATCATCCTCCACATATATTGTTAATACTGTATACCAGTGGTAGGCATTGCTGAATCATTGACAAAGACTGTCCTGATAATATCATGGTAAGCATCTGGTTACACAAAAGTACTGCAATGAAGAGAAAAATGTACATGCACATCATGCACATGTTATATATATAAACAATAAATCCATACATGACTAGACTAGCAACTAAGTTGAACATACTGGGGGGGAAGAGCAAGCAGCATGTCCACAAACAACTCATTCAACAAAGTAATGTGACAGCATACCTTTGACTGTAGCTTGTATCCTTGTCCATCTAGGAAAATCTCAAGAGCTTCACACCATGCAGTAGTATTTGGGGTCAAATGCACAAACAGTTTCCTCAGAAACTCCAGAACCTGCAGATCAACAGCAAGGGTAGGAGCAGTGGGAGTGGATGCAAATAGTCCATGTTTCATGAGACACACTGGGGTTGGTGTGCAAGGACATGCATTAATTTTGATCTCCTCCAAGCCTAGTGGGTAGTATAAGCTCTCAGCAGTCATGAAATTAAGAGCTGCACATACAGTCAAAGAAAAGACAAGTAACATTGAGTGCATGTGTAATACATGTGCTACACTGACTCAGGGGAATCTGGATGTCTACTGCTACATGGAGATTTTGTGTCACCCAAAGGTACTGCAGGTATGGCTAAATAAGTGCAGGGAGTACATCTTGAGACCACTGGTGCCATTGGTTTTGCTGCTTTTGCAGACCACCTGGATGGGATGGTGATTGAACACACTCAATATGAAGCTCATTCACAGCATTGAACACATCATCTTCCTGATGTGAATGCTGCTGCAGCTGATCAGGAATTGCCTTGGGATCCTGGGTGAACCACTGATGACCTGGAAGTACAAAGATAGGTGGTGGCACAGGGAGGTAGAGTGCTTTTGTTCCTGGTGGATGGTGGTGATGGGCTAAGGGGGGTGGGACAAATAGGGGGTGTGTCGAGTTCTGACAATGTAATGAGCACATGTAATGTCATGAGGAGTGAGATCAGGCATACCTCTGAAGCATTTGATGAGCTCCCAGCTTGGGAGTGGGGGAATATGCCATCCATAGCTTGTGATGCCAGATGCCAGATTGTACTCTAGAGAAGGAAGGTCAACATAGAATATATGGAACACAAAATAAACTGACCTGAAGGGAATTATTTTCTGTAGTATTGACAAGCTGCAAGGCTGGGTGATGTGGGGTGCTCTGGAGAACAGATGTCAATATTGTCCACCCAACACACGAGGCAAACTGACTGGCAGGCAATTGTTCACTGTGGTATCAATGGTTGGCATGGGCAGTCATCATATGCTGCCCTGGAAACAAAGGATGAATACAGTGCCTGGGGAATGGTACAATGAATGGACTGAATGAGAGCTACTTGATGCTGGGTTGGAAACCTGCAAGGCCTCATGACACCTTGGAGGTTTGGGGCAGCAGACAGCCATCTAGACACCTGAAATTTGTGACACAAAGTCAATGAAAATGTACCAGAGACACAGAGTCAACAGGTAGCACTGAGACACAAAGTCAACAGTAGGTCAGTATATACTGGTTTCCACAGATGTTGAGCTGCCATGCATGAGTTATGACTTGCAACAGAGATCCCTGACTTACTAAGTAGACAGGGTGGCAATAATGGAGGGCTAGACTGACAATACAATGCCAGAAAAGATGTGGAAACAAGAGAAAAATTCCTATGGGAAATGTGTCAGAGGCAGTGAGCAGCATGCATTTGCCACTTACTGGTATGGTGTGAATGCCAATGGTCAGTAGAGAAATTGGAAACAAGGAAAGACAGAAATGACCCATCAAAGTAATTAAGGTTCATGCTTGGCCACATGTAGTAGCTTTGAATGCACAGGTGTTTAGTACAGTTCCAGCATTTTACATGACTAAGTCTCATCTGTTGTTGTGAACTGCATCCATGTGCACTGTACCCCTCCTTCCCACTATGCCTACCTTCTCAGCCCTATCAAAGCCTTGCATAGTTGTTTTTTGCCCTGGTGTTTGATCTGGCAGTACAAGTTGTCTGAGTAGCACCACCCAAGCATAGCATAGATAAGCCAACATGAAAAGGCCAAGAACCTTTGGGATTTCAGGAAGGTCAGGTTCTTCCCACTTCAACTCTCCACTCATTAAACATTGTGGGGATGCTATGCACAACCGATCAGGAAAGACATATGAAAAAAGAGGTATGGAATTTATGTACCTCTAGAAGGGCCTGCAGTGACCCTTTCCCTTGCAGACTTGGTCTGCTTCTGGCTCAGTTGCTTTCCACTGCTAGAAGATGGATGTGATGACAAGGACCCAGCTGCTGTGGCTGTTTGGTCCTACAAACAAATATAAATATATAAACATTATGTCTGAGTTTGAATAAGTTCACACACTTCTTTATTCCCAACCTCTACCACCATGAGATCTACATATCTCCTCCACCCAAAGGAATACTATCCTGACTGTGCTTGATTCTGGTCATTCTGCTTCCTCCATTGCCTCCAGTACAGGCCTACATCTCTCTACCATCTCGAGGCTTCATTCCAAGCAGTGTTTCAACCTTCAAAAGTCCACTGGAGGTCATCCTTCCAAGCTTTCCCCTCCCAATGTCTGCCATGCCATTCACCTTATCTCAACTCAGAAGGCAGAAAATGCTGTCCAGGTGACCAGAACTCTCTCCAATATTATCAACCAACCCCTGCACCCAAATACTGTCTGCCAGCACCTGAAAAAGACTGGTATGAAGGCTGTGGTGAAGTAAAAATGACCTATCCTCTCTGCCAGGCATTACAAGGCAAGGCAAGACTTTGCCTATGCTCACAAAGATTGGACTTTGGAGGACTGGAAGAGGGTGGTATGGTCTAATGAGACTAAAATAAATCACCTGGGGTCAGATGGGTGCAAGTGGGTATGAAAAAAGTCAGGGGAGAAGCTGAGTGATAGGCTAGTACATAAAGGGGACTCTGAAGTTTGGAGGAGGTTCTCTCATGATGTAGGGGTGCATGACTTGGGAGGGTGTTGGATATGCCAGGATGGGGACCCTTACCTCCAAATTTTGAAGGATGAACTACAAGATTCCCTTCAGTGTTATGGTCTTCATCCTCCTGACATCATCTTCCAGCAGGACAATGACCCTAAGCACACCAGCAAGCAGGTCAAGGAATGGCTAGAGGAGCAGTATTTTAGGACTATGGTATGGCCTGCACAGTCTCCTGACCTCAACCCCATAGAACATGCCTTGCGTTCCCCCAAGAGGAGGATTGCAGAGCATGAGCACCTCCCCAAGGGACATGGGAGTTGTGGGAGAGGATTCAGGTGGAGTGGAACAATATACCAGCTGAAGAGTGTCAGAAGTTGATTGAAAGGATGCCTAGGAGGGTTGAGGCAGTGCTTAAAGCAAAAGGAGGCTATACCAAGTACTGATATCCCCCAAATACCCCTCACTTTTCAAAAGTGAATAAACCCTTGCAATGATGTACCTGTTTTATAATTGTCATATTTCAACAACTGCTGGACCAAATCACATGACCCTGGGACCACTTTGTAGCCAAGAGTCTATGCTACCACCCATCTCACCAAGGCTAAGCAGGATTCCCACACCATATGGCAATACACTGGACTTAGTACAAAACAGCTAAACATTGCAAGGGTTTTTTCACTCACTTTATACTAACTAGAGTGTTTGTACCAAGGAACATCATAGAACAAGCCAAACAAAGAGAGATAAACACTATTGGCTGCAGCAAACATGCTGAGTCAATGTGGCAAAAGGTGACTAAGCTAAAGCATCTAATGAGCATCTGTGTAACCCTAACCAGAGAGTGACTAAATAAGGAGAACTATGCTAAGGAAAAGTACAGACCATTACACTATCCCCACCTATGGTTCAACTTCCAGGTGAGACCAGATAGGCTGCACAGCAGTCAAAGGGTCAGGTACAGTTGAAAAAGGAAGGTCCATGGTAGAGAGCAAACAAAGTTTCCTAGGGGCACCAGGGTGAAGTTTGTAGAAGTCATTGATTGCCTCCTGGGCATTTTTAAGAGCATAACTAGGCTCCCAAGTGTGATCTTCATCAGGATAACCCCTCCAGTGGACTAAGAACTGTAAACCTCTATGCTTCAAGTGTGAATCAACCACCTTTTCAACCTCAAATTCTACTCCTCCTTTGTCAGTGACCCACTGGGGGCCAGGATGAGATACAGGTTGCCCTTCAAGGGCACCAAGATAAGGCTTAACCCATGAAACATTCACAACTGGGTGAATACACATGTTGCAGGGTAACTTTAATTTAACAGTGGTAGGAAGAAGGTCTGACACTTCATATGGGCCAATCCACTTTTTGGTCAGCTTTCAGCTCTGCCAATCTTTAAGCAAGAGATGGTCTGTAGCTAGCCAGACCTGAGAACCAATGGAGTATGACAGGGAAGGGGAGTGTTTTTTATCTGCCAGAGTTTTCTGATGCTGCCTAGCTTTCCCAAGGCTGTCATGTACATCTTGGAACACCTGGAACCAAGACTTGGTGGTCTCCTCTGCTGCTTCTACCTTAGAAGTTGTTGGCTCAATGCCCATTCATGGTAAATATGAACAAGTAACTTCAAAGGGGCACTTGCCAGTAGAACCAGACATGGAGTTGTTATATGTGAACTGTGCCAAAGGTAGCCATTCCTCTCATCTTTCCTGTTGATGGTTGGCATACATCCAAAGATACTGTTGAATCTTGCAGTTCAACCACTCTGTTTGACCATCTGTCTGTGGATGAAAAGCCATAGAGAGTTTTTGCTCAACTCCCAACATTTTAAATAACTCCTTTGAAAAGTGTGAAGTGAACTGTGGTCTGTGATCTGAAACAATAGATAGAGCGAGTCCATGGTGCTTCCACACATGCATTAAATAAAGCCAAGCCATACTAGCAGCAGTTTCCTTGTCTGTGCAGGGAACAAACTCTGCTTCCTTTGAGAACTGATCAATGACAGCCAACACATGGGAGTTTCCAGAGGAGGACTTGACTCCTAGGTCCATGAAATCAGTCATAAGTTCTTGCCAGGGTCCAACAGGGACTGGAAGTGGCTTAAGTTCACCAGCAGGTGGATTATTACTAGACTTGCTAGTCTGGCATGCTTGACAGTGTTTTACATACTCCTCAACATTGGGTTTCAAGGTAGACCATGTGAACCAGCATGTGATCAACTCCTGAGTTCCTTTAACACTGCAATGACCTGCTAGGGGTGAATCATGAAGAGCAGCAAGCACCTTTTTACAGAATGCCTCAGGCACCCAAACCTTGTCTCCATCATAAAGTAATCCACCCTTTGGAGTGAGTGTTTCAGCATCAACTCCAACTGTTGCTTGATGAAGTTCCTATATTAATGTAGAGTCCAAATAAACCAAGTGAACCTGCTCAGGTTTGATAAATAATGACTCTTCTGTTTTTGCATTTGTGTGATTTTCTACTAAGTCTTCTCAATGAGAAAGAGCATCTGGTCATCACATTGAAACACCAGGTTTGTGGATGATTATACAATTAAAGTGACTAAAATACTGTGCCCATCATGCCTGACAAGGCTGAAGCTGCTGAGACACCATAAACCAGTTGAGATTGTGGTGATCCATCCAAATCTCAAACTGGTATGGGGTAGCCTCAAGCTAATGACACCACTGCTCCAAAGTGTGGATGATGGCTAGCATCTGTTTGTCATGAACCATATAATTTAACTCTGCTCCAGACAACAAATGACTAGAGTAGGCAACAGGTCTCCAGAGACCATCTTTGCACTCTACTGAGAGCACAGCTCTGGTTGCATAATCTGAGGCATCAGTTTCAAAAAGAAATGGTGATCTTGATCAGGGAACATAAGAATAGGGGCCATGGTGAAAGCTTCTTTAAGCATATCAAATGCAACTTGACAACAGTCAGTCCAGCAGAAAGGAACATCCTTTTTCATGAGGTCATTCAGGGGTCTTGCCACTTGGGCAAAGTCCTTAATGAAACATCAGTAGAAGTTTGTGAGGCCAAGAAAGCTGCAAACTTTGCAAACAGAAGTAGGAACAGGCCAATTCTGCACTGCAGAAACCTTGGCAGGGTCCATTCTAACTCCACTAATGCCAATGATCATTCCCAAGAAATCAGCCTTGGTCTTCTTGAAAAGACACTTCCCTGGCTTGACAAACAAGTTATTCTCTTTCAACCTTCTAAGCACCTCCAACATGATCCTGTCATGTTCCTCTTCATCATCTATTTTCATGAATATCACAAGATTGTCTATGTACACAACTACAATGTCCTCCATATCTCCAAAGATATCATTGATCATATTTTGGAATGTGGCAGGCAAATTACAAAGTCCAAAAACATAACCAGCAGTTCAAAGGCTCCATGGTGACAGACAAAAGCAGCTTTCCACTTGTCACCTGCCTTGATCCATACATTATTGTATCCCCACCAAAGGTCCATTTTCGTAAATAATTTACACCCCTTCAACTTGTCAACAAGCTGCAAGATAAGCAGGAATGGATATGAGTTCTTGACTGCATTCTCATTTAAATATTGGTAATCCTGTACCATTTGCTTTTTTCCATCCTTCTTCGGGACAAAGAACATGGGAGACATCTGCAGGAATTTACTAGGCCAGATATACCCTTTCTTGAGTTGTCCATCTATGAAGCCACTGACTTTGGCCTGTTCATCAGGTGAGAGAGGAATCAACCTTCCCTTTTTAGGCACAAACAAGTCCTTTAATTCTATGGCATGGTCCCAAGGTGTCCTAAGAGGCATGCATTTGGATTCATGGATGGAAAAGACAGATAAATATTTGTGATATTCTTTTGGAACCAGTTCCTCAGGGGTTTTGTCAGTTTTCTTAACATCATCCTGCTTGTTGGATGCTACAACAACAATCCAAGCCTCCTGTGCTTGTAACTCCATCTTTTCCATTCTTCTAATGAAGGCCAGCTTCAGCATGAGCTGCCAGCAGCTAAGTGGACATCTCTTCATCAAGACTTTGCTGGTTTTCCAATTGACTTCAGGGTTGTGCATGGCAAGCCACATGTGCCCCAAAATCATGTCATGAGATCCCAGATCTATGACATCAGCTACTAGTTCTTTGAAGTGATTCCCAAACTGAAGTCTAAGCAGTACTTGATGCATAATCCTCCCAGTGGAGTTGGCAGTACCATCAACATTAAATATGTCCACAGCTTGTGGCAAACCAAGCTTTGGTAACCTCTTTTGATCAACAAATTTGGTATCCAAAAAGACTCTGGTGGCACCACTATCAAGTAGTGCCTGCACAGCATGTGTATCTCCTTGTTTGGTTCTAATAATTATGGGAACAGAAACATGATCCTTTAGGTTGAGCATGTGAACTTGGGATTTTGGTGGTACTGTCACCTGAGCATCACTAACTGACTCACATCCTACCATACAAAAAGAAGACACATTTTTTTGATTTATGTAGGCTGAGGAATCAAGTGAACCACATTTAACATCTGGTTCTGAGCCCAACTGGGACCCCACAGCAGACAGTACATCAGAGTCCACATCGAAGTCCCCAGTATCTACAGAGAGAGGCAAAAACCTATTTACAGTGACTATGTCCAAGAAAGAAACCTTTTTCTGTGTCTTTGTATTTTCTACTTTTGTATTTATTTTACTATTTGAAAAAGAGGAGATGCAAGAAGAAGAAGATTGTCCAGTACCAGAAGAGACTGCAGGACCCAACTTCACTGCAGCTCCAACTCTTTTAACTGACTTATATGAGCAATGATCTGTTCAAAGCTCATCCCCTCCCACTGCAAGCATTTCACAATGTTTCTTCAGAAAACATGCTGAAAAAAGGAAGGGAAGAGATACTCTTTTATTTTAGGTGTTTTGAAAGAAAGAATGCAAAAATAATGTTTTATTTTCTGTCAGAAAACATGAATTGATGCTAATGCTGATTAGTGTAGAAGCCAATGGACATTACCATTAATCTATGTTTCTGCACAGAGAAGATCAAGTTTAACTATATTTGGCTTTTTTGTCACAAATCATCCAAAATAAAAGAGTATCTCTTCCCTCCATTTTTTCAGCATATTTTTTGAAGAAACATTGTGAAATGCTTGCAGTGTCCATTGCTTTAAGGCAGGGGTCTGTGCCTTCAGATTGGACCTGCCAACCTTTTCCTTTTCCTTGCCCTTGCAGGTAGTTAGGTCTTATGTGACCCATTTGGCCACAGCTGTAACATTTGTACTTAGAGAAGTCTTTTCTTGTGGCACTTCCAAAGCTGCCTTGTGTGGTGCTCATGTCCATGGGTGTGCCACCACCTGACATTACACCAGCAGAAGGCTGGTTGTAAGAGTTGTTCCAGTGGCTGCCAGAACTAGTTGAAGCTTGGAGTCTTACAGCCTCAAGGGCAGCTCCCATGTTTTGTACCTCAGGCTCATAGAGAGCCCAGGTGTTTTGTCTTCTACCCTGAATGTAAATCTGTTGCAAGATTTCAGGGCAGATAGCTCTTTTGAGCATCCAGATTGCATAGTTGTTGGATACCCTGGATGTGGTCCTTAGTGCATTGAATTTTTCCAGGAACTCTTTGGTTCTGGCACTCCCTTGTCTCATGTTGGCCAACTGCTTCTTGGCCCAGTTCACATTATGTAGAGGGTGGAACCTCCTTTTGACTTCCATTTTGACCTCCACAAAGGTAGGCCATGCTTGTGCTGCAAGACATGTATCTATTTGGGCCCTCACATAAGCCCCAGTGATTGGTCCAGTCATACGAGACCAGACAGCAAGCACATCCTCTTGGTGCATGGAAAACCTAGCCACTGCCACAAAGGCACACATTTTCGACCACCACTCCTCAAATTTTGTAATTGAGCCATCAAACTGGCCTGGGTCTGCTATTCCCCATTTGGTGGGGTCTACTGGCTGTTGCTGCTGCTGTTGGTGCAGCAGGTTGGCAGTGACAGTGGTGGTGACCTGTTGGCTGACCATCATAGACAGCTGCTGCATAAAGTTGAGTATTTTGTCCATTAACCCATGGGGGTCCAAGCTCAACAAGGGTTACTGAGAGAGGGGAAGGAGGGTGGAGAGTTTGTCTGTTTCATAGGTTGTATGAAATGTTGTAGGGAGTGAGTACTCCCCACTAGGATATTTCTCTTATTTTATAGTTTTTACTTTTACTTTTACTTTATTGTGTTTACTTTCTTTTCTTTTGCTTTTATTCTTTTACCTTAGACTTTACTTAGTTTTGAAGTTAGACACATGATGTGGCTTATATAAGCCAGTGCATACTTACACTTCACTGTACTTACTTAAAAAAAAAAAACAATGAAGTTCTGAGTTACAAGTTTGAGTTTGAGTTTGAGAAGGCTGTGTGTGGCCTTCTTCTGTGTTCAGACAGACTTCAGACTGCATTAGATGTCCCCCTCAGACAGTATTCCCTTCCAGGCTATAGAAGCCCCTTCGGAAGTTCTCCCCCTCTCAGATCTCTCATCCATCCTCATCTCTTATTATTCCAATTCTTCAATGTGTAAGACAAAACCTAAAAGATTTGGATCTTCCTCTTCAACTTGGGAAGAAAGATGGGGAGCAGGGGTTCCAAAGATCTGGCACTCAAGTGAAGTCACCAATCTGGCAAAAAGGGCAGGTGAAGTAGGGGACTCCTGCTTGACATAAGGCAAAAAATATAATACTAGAGCCAATGACTCCAACTTCTTGACATGAGGAATTTTTGAAAAACTTCTGTGATTTTCCCTGGCCTCTGTGCCAGTACTCTGTCATGACCATAGTATGCTAGGTAAAGCTAGTAGGCATACAGTAGTATGCTTTCTACCTCCCAAACATTGGGGCACTACTTTACACTATGTGCTTCCACCCCCTAATGTGGGTTGCACCTTTGCACTACCCTTGACAGATAGCAGGACTACTAACTACAGTTTCTTCTTCAAATGCAACCACCTGCTGATAGGTGGATGGGACTAAAGGCATTGCCCCATAAAGAAGAGAAACAAAGAAAACAAAGCTCCTTAACCCTGGAGTCTGGGTATAGTTTCCCTATATGCCTGGGAGCAAGCAGAGTAAAGAAGTTGTGATAATTAAGTTCAAGTGTAACACTGACAACAAATGTTGCAACTTGGTTACTCCTATAAACTGATAGAGACTCAAGGGAAAGAGTTATTGAAGCAGCAAGCAACAAATGAACTCAATTGGAGTGTACTGTGACAAAAGAGCCCAGTATTTATACTACCTAGAGTGTTTGTACCAAGGAATGTCATAGAACAAACCAAGCAAAGAGAGATAAACACTATTGGCTGCAGCAAACACACTGAGTCAATGTGGCAAAAGATGACTAAGTATGGCATCTATCTGAGCATCTGTGTAACCCTAACCAGAGAGAGACTAAATAAGGAAAACTACGCTATGAAAAGATACAAACTGTTACACTTGGACCATGTATCATTGTCATCCAACAATGATCAGCCAGATCATCCTGCATGACTTGTACTCCCCACCCCTGATGATGACACCAACAGTGTGGCCCTCCCTATGATCCACTTCTGGATACTGCCTGTTCAGAAAGCAAGACTGCTTCAACATATGACATTGACCATTACTTTGAGTGGGAGAAAGATAAACCAAGTGTCTGCAGAGTTTGCTTGTACAACAAGGATCAAGCCATCCTCAGCCTCTACCAAGATGTGATCAAACATCTACTGGTCACTCTTCATGATAATGAAATCATAAATGACTTGGAAGATTCCAGCCATCCATCTGTTGTTCTTCAGGCTGAAGAATTAGAAGATAGCAAGTGTGTTTGGCCTCCTTGGCCATGGCCACCATGGAATGGTGATGAAGGTGATAGCAACAATGGCAAGGACCACAAGCCAGCCCATGATCCATTCTTCTGAGCACATGAGCCTTCACAGCAAGTCATTAGGTTCGAGAGTGACATTGCAGAGGCAACTTTGGATCTGTGAATTCTGTTCTTTCATGATTCATGTGACTGCTCACATTCTTCCAGTGATAAGTTGCAGCAAAACCCATTTGGGACTTATAACCCCACCAATATCAATGCCCTAAAGGCTGCCCTTCTGCAAATAACCCAACTATTTTGTGACATTCACTCCTCATTTCTTCCCCAGCCATGTTATCATTACATATAAGCCCTATCCCTCTTCCCTGTCTGAGATACTAAAATGCACTCACTCAAATGTCATTGAAGCCTATCTTGTCATCAGAGCTGCATTAGAGTATGCCCCAAATTTGGGTACAACAACTGAAGCTTGGAAGGCAGTCAGGCAATTGCAAGAGAACTTGGACAGTCTTCATCCTGGAGCAATAGGTGAAAGGACAGAGTTCTGCTGCATAAGGTCAAATATGCTTTGGGTTTTGTGACAGGAAGGTACTACAGTATGTTAATGCAACATTCCATGGGGACTTGAGAGAGAAAACTTCTGAAGTTATTTGCAGTGAGTGAAGCTTTGTGTTCATGGTGGTTAAATAACACTCATGCACTAGATATCATAAATGCATTTGAGCAGTCTCTGGAGCACATTGACTGGATGGATGAAGAGTCTGCTTGAGGGGCAGAGGAGAAGGCCGAAGTGATCTGCAGAAAGATCAGGTTTCCTCTTTCACCAGACACTTGGGACCCTTGTTCCCTTGTGAGCTACTACACACTCATCAAGATTCACATGGATACATTCTTTGAGAACATGCTGAGTGCTGCATCAGTCTATCTCCTAACATCATTGACCAGGGTATACTGTGGACAATGGTAAAGGTGGCATCATTCATGTCAATGTACATAAGTACCCTTGGAGACATAGTGTTTCACCTTCCAACCACTTATTAATTATCCTGTGTTTTCTAGGGAACTTGTGAGTTCTTTCTTATCAGTCAATGGAGATGATCAGATTGCTCACTTCAATTGGAGGAATGCTGGAGAGAACATTGGGGATTCTGGTCTTGTCCAGGCCTATCATTCTTGGAAAGCTCAGTATGAAGACTCATATGATGCTGGTAACTAGTATCTTCTGCCAGGATTGAAATACACAAGGTATTGGGGACTTGTTCTATCAATTCCTTCTTGTGCACTTACTGAGTACATTTGCAGAGACTAGCTCTTTTTTATATCCTTTGCTCAAACATGGGCAATGAATAATAGGCATGCTGATGTTGTGTGTATACCCTGCTCATCACCTGGTGAATATAAATGTGTGTATAATTTTGTAGATACAAAGGGTTTGTTCTGATCCACATCCCCCAAACTGGTACTGCACAGATGGCACCATTTATAACATCCTGGAGTTTGCAAAGGCCTTCAAGTGTCATGCGCCATTTCTACCTTTTCTTTTTCAGATGCTTACTGTATGCACTTTTGTTTGAGCATGCCCATCATCCCCATTCCTGTGTCCTCATGACATCTCTTATTACACTGCTGCCCACCTTAGGGGCAAGTGTATGGACTCTACATATATGATGTGGTTGCTTATGTATGTCTTCCTCTTTGGTCTTTTTACCTTTACACTTCTCACCACAGATCCCAATGGGATCTGGAGGCTTCCTTTTTACTTATGGGTCTGCTTTCCAGCACACATGACTCTGTTGCATCACACTGAGGAACCCCTGTTTGCCTTTGACAAACAGTCCATTGTCAATAGTCACTCTGACTCGACATGCAGAGGGTTCCTGTTTGCAACCCCATCTTGTTTTTCTCCTCATGTATACAGGCATAGTATAGATGTAATCTGGCCACCTGTGGGGTATATAAACCCCTCAGATGTGACCAGGATTCCTTGTACCTTTGCTACCAAGTTACCTACCTAGCAAGTTGAGCTTGCTCTCTATAAGCTCTTGCTTCTCCCATATCGCTAGGAGTGTTGCTCTGCTGCTGGGACAATCTTTGGCTAGAACTGACTATTGTCCAGTCTCAGTATGACTTATCCTCCAGCCTACAAGGTGGTAATCAAGACTGTCCCTGTCGACTATATCTCTGTATCACTGGTTGATATACCTGCAAGAGGTCCACCCCAAGCCAAGGCTTGCCTATTGCCTGTCTATTGGTGTACTTAGTCAAAAGGCTAACAGCACATGTCAGTCGTGGCCTTGAACAAGCAACAGTGATCTTTGCCACATGACATCAAGTGCCCCAAGAATTCCAAGGTTGACCAGATTTCTAGCCTCTTGATGGGTGTCATGCTGACACTGTACCTTCTAGCTGAATCCACCACAAGAAGAAAGATGCATATTTTGGTCTTGACAGCTTGTGGACTCACTCCAGTAACACATGGATACTTTTGTAATGTACTTGTTTTTGTAACACCAGCAACAAACATCACAACTTGGTTACTCCTCAAACTGATGTAGACTCAAGGGAAAGAGTTACTGAAGCAGCAAGCAACAAATGAACTTGATTGGAGTGTACTATGACAAGAGAGCCCAGTATTTATACTACCTAGAGTGTTTGTACCAAGGAACATTGTAGAACAAACCAAACAAAGAGAAGTAAATGCCATTGGCTGCAGCAAACATGCTGAGTCAATGCAGCAAAAGATGACTAAGTTAGGTGTCTACATGAGCATCTGTGTAACCCTAACCAGAGAGTTACTAAATAAGGAAAACTATGCTACAAAAAGATACAGACCATTACACTATCCCCTCCTAAGGTTCAACTTCCAGGTGAGACCAAACAGGCTGCACAGCAGTAAAAAGGTCAGGTACAGTTGAAAACATAAGGTCCATGGCAGAAAGAAGGTGAAGCTTTCTAGGGGCACCAGGGTGAAGTTTGTAGAAGTTGGCTATTGCCTCTTGGGCATTTTTAAGAGTGTAACTAGGCTCCCAAGTATGATCTTCTTCAGGGTAGCCCCCCCAGTGGACTAGAAACTGCAAACTTCCATGCTCCAAGCATGAATCCACCACCTTTTCAACTTCAAACTCTACTTCTCCTTCATCAGTGACCTGCTGGGGGCCAGGATGGGTTACTGGTTGCCCATCAAGAGCTCCTAAATAAGGTCTAACCTGCGAAACATTCACAACCAGGTGAATACACATGTTGTGGGGAAGCTTTAATTTAATGGCATTAGGGAGAATGTCCAAGACCTCATACAGGCCAATCCACTTTTCAGTCAACTTTCAGCTCTGCCAATCCTTCAGTGAAAGATGGTCTGTAGCTAGCCAGACCTGAGAACCAACAGAGTATATGATGGGGAAGGGGAGCATTTCTTATCTGCCTGAGTTTTTTGATGCTGCCTAGCTTTCCCGAGGCTGTCACATACATCCTGGAACACCTGGAACCAAGACTTGGTGGTCTCCTCTGCTGCTTCTACCTTAGAAGTCATTGGCTCAATGCCTATTTGTGGTAAATACAAATGAGTAACTTCAAAGGGGCACTTGCCAGTAGAACCAGACACAGAGTTGTTGTATGCAAACTGTGCCAAAGGTAGCCATTCCTCCCATCTTTCCTGCTGATGGTTGGTGTACATCCAAAGATACTGCTGAATTTTGTGGTTCAACCACTCTGTCTGCCTGTCCATTTGTGGATGAAAGGCTGTGGAGAGTTTCTGCTCTACTCCCAACATTTTAAATAACTCTCTTGAGAAATGCAAAGTGAACTGTGGTCTGCAATCTGAAACAATAGATAGAGGGAGTCCATGGTGCTTCCAAATGTGCATTAAATAAAGCCAAGCCATACTAGCAGCAGTTTCTTTGTCCATGCAAGGAACAAACTCTGCTTCCTTAAAGAACTAATCAATGACAACCAACACATGGGAATTTCCAGAGGAGGACTTGACTCCTAGTCTCTAGATCCATGAAATTGGTGGTAAGTTCTTGCCAGGGTCCAGCAGGACTGGAAGCAGTTTAAGTTCACCAGCAGGCAGCTTATTACTAGACTTGCTAGTCTGGCATGCTTGACAGTGTTTAACATACTCCTCGACATCAGGTCTTAAGGTAGACCACATGAACCAGCATGTGATCAACTCCCGAGTTCCTTTAATACCACAATGGCCTGCTAGGGGTGAATTGTGAAGAGCAGCAAGCACCTTTCTTCGGAGTACCTCAGGCACCCAAATCTTGTCTCCATCATAAAGTAAACTGTCCTTAGGAGTGAGCATTTCAGCATCAACTCCAACCATTGCATGACAAAGTTCCTCTAACAATGTAGAGTCCAAATGATCCGAGCAAACCTGCTCAGGTTTAATGAGTAACAATTCTTCTGTCTTTACATTTTCTTTATTTTAAGTCTTCATGATGAGAGAGAGCATCTGGTCATCCCATCAAAACACCAGGTTTGTGGACAATAATACAGTTAAAATGACTGAAATACTTTGCCCATCATGCCTGACAAGGTTGAAGCTTCTGAGGCATCATGAACCACTTGAGATTGTGGTGACCCATCCAAATTTCAAACTGGTACAGGGTAGCTTCTACATAATGACACCATTGCTCCAAAGTGTGGATGATGGCTAGCATCTCTTTGTTGTAAACCATATAATCTAACTCTGCTCCAGACAACAAGTGACTTGAATAAGCAACAGGTCTCCAGAGACCATCTTCACATTCCACTGAGAGCACAGCTCCAGTTGCATAGTCTGATGCATCAGTTTCCAAATGGAAATGGTGATCCTGATCAGGGAACATACAGTGAGTGAAAAAACGTGTGCAATGTTTGGCTGTTTTGTACTAAGTCCAGTGTAGCGCCATGAGGCGTGGGAATCATGCTTAGCCTTGGTGAGGTGGGTGGTAGTACTCGCTCTTGGCTACAAAATGGTCCCAGGGTCATGTGATTTGGTGCAGTAGTCCTTGAGATATGTCCATTATAAAACAGCTACACCATTGCACACATTTATTCACTTTTGGGCTGGAAGTAAAATCTGAGTCAAATGAAGAGATAATTGTGGTTGTTTGGTCCTACAAACAAAGATACACATATAAACATTGTGTCTGAGTTTGAACAAGTTCACACGCTTCTTTATTTCCAACCTTTACCACCATGAGATCCATCTCCTCCACCCAAAGGAATACTATCCTCACTATGCTTGATTCTGGTCATTCTCCTTCCTCTATTGCCTCCAGTACTGGCCTACATCGCTCTACCATCTCTAGACTTCGTTCCAAGGAGTGTTCCAGCCTGCAGAAGTCCACTGGAGGTCGTCCATCCAAGCTTTCTCCTGCTAATGTCCGCCATGCCATCCACCTCATCTCAACTCAGAAGGCAGACAATGCTGTGCAGGTGACCAAAACTCTCACCAATGTCATCAACCAGCCCCTCCACCCAAATACTGTTCGCCAGCACCTGAAGAAGACTGGTATGAAGGCTGTGGTAAAGCGAAAACGACCTATCCTCTCTGCCAAGCATCGCAAGGCAAGGTTGGACTTTGCCTATGCCCATAAAGATTGGACTTTGGAGGACTGGAAGAGGGTGGTATGGTCTGATGAGACTAAAATTAATCGCCTGGGGTCAGATGGGCACAAATGGGCATGGAAAAAGCCAGGGGAGAAGCTGAATGATAGGCTAGTAGAGGGGACACTGAAGTTTGGAGGAGGGTCTCTCATGATGTGGGGCTGTATGACCTGGGAGGGTGTTGGGTATGGCACCAAGATTGATGGTAGGATGGACAGAGACCTCTACCTCCAAATTTTGAAGGATGAACTACAAGATTCCCTTGAGTATTATGGTCTCCATCCTCCTGACATCATCTTCCAGCAGGACAATGACCCCAAGCACACCTGCAAACAGGTCAAGGAGTGGCTAGAGGAGCAGGATTTTAGGACTATGGTATGGCCTGCACAGTCCCCTGACCTCAACCCCATAGAACATGCCTGGGGTTACCTCAAGAGGAGGCTTGCAGAGTATGAGCATCCTCCCAAGGGAATACTGGAGTTGTGGGAGAGGACTCAGGTGGAGTGGAACAATATACCAGCTGAAGAGTGTCAGAAGTTGATTGAAAGCATGCCTAGGAGGGTGGAGGCAGTGATTAAAGCAAAAGGAGGCTATACCAAGTACTGATATCCCCCAAATACCCCTCACTTTTCAAAGGTGAATAAACGTGTGCAATGGTGTAGCTGTTTTATAATGGACATATCTCAATGACTACTGCACCAAATCACGTGACCCTGGGACCATTTTGTAGCCAAGAGCGAGTACTACCACCCACCTCACCAAGGCTAAGCAGGATTCCCACGCCTCATGGCGCTACACTGGACTTAGTACAAAACAGCCAAACATTGCACATGTTTTTTCACTCACTGTAAGGATAGGGGCTGAAGTGAAGGCTTCTTTAAGTGTATTGAATGCAACTTGACAATGATCAGTCCAGTGGAAAGGAACATCCTTTTTCATGAGGTCATTCAGGGGTCTTGCCACTTGGGCAAAGTCCTTAATGAAATGTCAGTAAAAGTTCACAAGGCCAAGGAAGCCATGAACTCCATGAATGGAAGTAGGAATGGGCCAATTCTGCACTGCAGAGACCTTGGCAGGGTCCATTCTAACTCCATTAACACCAATGATCATTCCCAAAAAGTTGACCTCTGTCTTCTTGAGGAGACATTTCTCTGGTTTGACAAACAAGTCATTTTCCTTCAACCTTCTAAGCACCTCTAGCACAATCCTGTTGTGTTCTTTTTCATCATCCATTTCTGTAAATATCATAAGGTCATCAATGTATACAACTACAACATCCTCCATGTCTCCAAAGATATCATTCATCATATTCTGGAACATGGCAGGTGTGTTACAAAGTCCAAAGAACATAACCAGGGGTTTGAAGGCACCACAGTGATAGACAAAAGCAGCTTTCCACTCATCACCTTCCTTGATCTGTACATTGTTGTAACCCCAATGAAGATCCATCTTTGTAAATAATTTACATCCCTTCAACTTGTCAACAAGCTGCAAGATAAGTGGGAGTGGGTACAAGTTCTTGACTGTATGCTCATTCAAATATTGGTAATCCTGTACCATATGCTTCTTTCCATCCTTTTTAGGGACAAAGAACATGGGAGATGTCTGTGGCAATTTACTAGGCTGGGTATACCCTTTCTTGAGTTGTCCATCAATGAAGCTGCTTACTTTGGCCTGTTCATTGGGAGAGAGAGGGATCAACCTTCCCTTCTTTGGCACAAATGAGGCCTTTAGTTCTATTGCATGATCCCAAGGTTTCCTAAGTGGCATTTGTTCGGATTCCTGGACAGAAAAGACAGATAAATATTCATGATATTCCTTTGGAACCAGTTCCTCAGGAGTTGGTTTTCTTACCATCCTCCTGCTTGTTGGATGCTACAACAGCAATCCAAGCTTCCTGAGCTTGTAACTCCATTCTTTCTATTCTTCTAATGAAGGCTGGCTTCAGCATGAGCTGTCAACAACTAAACAGACATCTCTTCATTGAGATTTCACTGGTTTTCCAATTGACTTCAGGGTTATGCATGGCAAGCCATGTGTGACCCAAAATCATGTCATGAGATCCCAGATCCATGACATCAGCTACTAACTCTTCAAAGTGATTCCTGCATAATCCTTCCAGCAGAATTGGTGGTACCATTGACATTAAATATGTCCACTGCATGTGGCAAAGTGAGCTTCAGTAACCTCTTTTGATCAACAAATTTGGTATCCAAAAAGACTCCAGTGGCACCACTATCAAGTAGCACCTGCACAGCATGTGCATCTCCTTTCTTGGTTCTAATAATTACAGGAACAGAAACATGATCCTTTAGGTTGAGCATGCAAACTCAGGATTTCAGTGGTACTGTTGCCTGAGCATCACTAACTGACTTGGATCCTACCATATGAAAAGAAGAAACATTTTTTGTATTTTTATAGGCTGAGGAATTAAGTGAACCATGTTTTATGTCTGGTTCCAAGCCCAACTGGGACCCCACAGCAGATGGTACATCAGAGTCCATATCAGTGTCCACAGTATCTACAGAGAGAGGCAAAAACCCATTTACAGTTACTATGTCCAAAAAAGAAACCTTTTTTTGTGTTTCTGTATTTTCTACTTTTGTATTTATTTTACTGTTTTTGGAAGAAGAAGAGATGTAAGAAGAAGAAAACTGTTCAGTACTGGAAGAGACTGCAGGACCCAACTTCACTGCAGCTCCAACTCTTTTAACTGATTTATATGAGCAACAATTTGCTCAAAGCTCATCCCCTCCATTGCTTTAAGGTGGGGGTCTGTGCCTTCAGATCAGACCTGCTGACCTTTGCCCTTGTTTTGCCCTTGTGGGCAGTTAGGCCTTATGTGGCCCATCTGACCACAGCCATAACATTTGTATTTTGAGAAGTCTTTTCTTGCAGCACTTCCCAAACTGCCTTGCATAGCACTTGTGTCCATGGGTGTGCCACCACCCAAGGTTACACCAGTGGAAGGCCAGTTGTAGGAGTTGTTCCAGTGACTGCCAGAACTGGATGAAGCTTGGAGTCTTACAGGCTCTAGGGCAGCTCCCATATTTTGTACCTCAAACTCATAGAGAGCCCAGGTGTTTTGTCTTCTTCCCTGAACATATATTTGCTGCAATATTTCAGGGTGGATAGCTCTTTTGAGCATCCAGATTGTGTAGTCATTGGATACCCTGGACATGGTCCTAAGTGCATTGAATTTTGCCAGGAATTCTTCAGTTCTGGCATTTCCTTGTCTCATATTGGCCAGTTGCTTCTTGGCCCAGTCCATGTTGTGAAGAGGGCAGAACCTCCTCTGTTTTGACCTCTGTGAAGGTATGCCAAGCTTGTGCTGTGAGACATGTATTGATTCAGGCCCTCGCATAAGCCCCAGCTATTGGTCCAGTCATATGAGACCAGACCACAAGCACATCTTCCCAGTACATCGAGAACCTGGCTACTGCCATGAAGGCATGCATTTTCGACCACAACTCCTCAAACTTTGATATCAAGCCATCAAACTGACCTGGGTCTGCTATTCCCTGTTTAGTGGGGTTGACTGCCTGTGGCTGCTGTTGCTGGTGTGGCATGTTGGCCACAACAGTGGTGGCAACCTGTTGGCTGACCATCATAGACAGCTGCTGCATAAAATTGAGCATTTCATCCATTAGCCTGTGGGGGTCCATGTTCAGTGAGAACTACAGGAAGGTGGGAAGGAGGGCAGAGAGTTTGTCTGTTCCATAAGCTGTATGAAACATGTAAGACAAAGCCTAGGAGATTGGGATCTTCCTCCTCTTCGATGTAGCAGGGGTGAGAGGAGTGAGAGACTGAATGAGGGGATAGGGGAGAAAGGGTGCCAGGGGTCTGGTCAAGGTGGCCTGGTTAGCGTGGTAGAGCACAGGCAAATGGTGCTTAGTAAGGAACATGACATTGTTTGTCCAGACACTGTCGTAGGCAGTGGGCATTGGTATCTACTCTGGCTAGTCCATCTGGTGACAAGAGGGGAATAGCAACCCCAGGAACAACAGCATGCACAGCATCATTGATGTTACAAGAGGTAGTGAAACTACATGGACTGGGCAAAATGAAAGTGGACACAGAACCAAGTGGGGGCACATTAGGCACCACAGAAAGCAGCTTGTCAGCTCTATCAATGGCAGATGAGAACAATCTAGACCTATACACTCCATGCAGACCAACTATGACAACCCAGTACTCATGGGGCAGAGGAAAGCAATGAAACACAAGCACAACATTGAACACACTTGACTACCAGCTATGGCTGGCCAAGTTTTCTCCAGCGTGGGGAGAAGGAGCCTTCAGAGAGAAAGTAGAAAGGGAAACTGGTCCAGGCATAGCAAACAAACAAGCATCCTTGCAACCGGCAACCCCAGCCATATCTTACCAGATCATAAATGTCAATGAAGTGGTGAAGGTGGTTCCAATCTTCCGAGGCGACTACTTGGGCAATGAAGAACCAGCAGATTGGTTCACAGCATTCCAACTCTTGCTCCCTTTGACTTGGTCTGAAGCAGCAAAAGTGGACTGGTTTGGAATGCAACCTGCAGTAGGGAGCTATGTGGACCAGTGGTTCATGAACCTATCATCAAGGGAGAAAGTAGATATGAACATGCTAAAGGCAGCGTTCTTCAAAAGGTGGCTGCCAGTCAAACAACCAAGCTGGATGAAGGCACAGCAGAAAGAGCACATCAGAGCCCTGAAACTACAAGAGGATGAGGTGGGAAAGTGGATACAGACAGGCAGAGGAGGGGACTATGGGCATGTGGTTGGGCAACAAAGGTGATGTGGGCAGCATTAGGCATGGGGGACATCGAGGGCAAGCTGATTGAGTATGCCATTGAAGAGGCACCATCGAGCCTCCAGAATGAACTGGAGGATGAATATGAGGATTGGGAGGAGTTCGTGGAAGCTGTGAGGAAGGTTAAGGTGAAGAAGCTGCTGAGGAGTCAAGAGACGAAGAAAGGGGAGCAAGAGCTTCGAAATGAGGTCACAGAACTCAGACAACAAATCAGCCAACTCACAATGCATCACTCAGCCCAGACATACCCACTGAGAACACCGATGCATACTGATGGCAAAGGAGCACAAACCAGCTATGTGGGGCAGTACACACAGGCAAATGTTCTACTGGCAGTTAGCAGAAACTCCACCATGCTGAGAGTTCCTTTAACAAGAAGTCAGATACTGGAGAAGGTGGTGGCAGTACCTCACCATGCTAATACAGAGGCAGGAAAGTGTTTGTACGAGGCTGACATTCAAGCGTGGCACTGTGCATTTGGGGAAGAAACGATGCCATCCCTTGAAAGACCATATCCACTAAAACCTGGCATGGCTAGAGCAGGGTCAGGAGAATGCTTCAGCTGTGGGTTAGTCATGGACCCACCACATGTCAGCAGTACATGCACAACCAAGGAGATGTTGCAGTTACATGAAACACAGTGGCATCAGCTGGTAGCAAGCATGCTGAGGAGGATCACACAGGCTAGAGCCAATGTGATGCCAGTGCAGTATGTCCAACCAGCAGTGCACCAAGAAGAGGTTGGGGGGGAGTTGAATGATTCACAGGTGTACACCATAGCAACAGGTGAAGAGTGGCACGTGAGAGGAGAAGAGTTGGGAGACCAACAGGAAAACGCATGGGGTTGGGCCATAGAGGGAAACTACTAAGGGCTGTGGGAGAAGACAGATCAACGTCAGCCCCAGGTAGTATTCCATCTCACTGTGAAGAACAAGAGGTGAAAGAAGAGGGCTCACTGGAGAGCAGGGTTGAGCAGGTCATGGAGGAGGTAGACGAGGGAAGAGAAAGGAGGGAGGTAGAGCAGGTCCAGCAGGGGAACCATGCAAGTAACATACAGGGCCCAGGAAATATAATCACTGACATCTACGTGCTGGATACATCAGGATGGCAGGCAAAAGTGCAGGTGGGACAGCCATTCTTAACCATAACAAGTGTGGGAGGACCATGGGGTGAGAGAGTCTGGTTCCTCGCAATGGTGGATAATGGCACCATGATAAATGCAGTTGATGCAGAGACATACCACAGGGTGCGAAGGAGAATGAATGTGTTAGACCCATCACAGAGGACGCTGAGGATGGCAGATGGATCACTAACTGCATCCTCGGGCTCATGGACAGGCACCCTGCAGTGGGGAGTGGTGAAAGTATAAATGATGTTTGAGGTCTTTCCGAGCAAGGGCTCATGGAAAATGCTCATAGGAAAACTGCTGCTGGACCAACTACGAGTGATACATGACTATGGAAGGGATGTGATATGGATACCAAGCAGAGATGGGTATGTTGAGGTCAAGAACTGCACGGGCAGGAAACTAAGGGATGATGTGCTGCCAGCAGGGGATATAAAGGGAAGGAAGGAGGTATGAAGACAAGATGACGAGGAGAAGGAAGGAAAGGGAGAAAGCGTGGTGGGAGATGAAGAAAGGCAAGGAGAAGAGAAGGTGGGGCATGTGGAGGTGGAAGGTTGGTGTGTGGAGACAGAAGGACATGAAGACGTGACGAAGGGCTGTGGGCTAGGGGAGCCAAAAGACAGAGGAGGGTCAGACAGGGTGTTCACCAGACTGGAAGCAGAGGGACTGTTTCACCCACCGAGGATAGAGGCAATATGGAAGGCAGTTCGCTGTGGACCATTACCACCAGACAAGCTCAAGCAGGTGCAAGACAAGATCACCGAGTTTGTGGACACATTTGCACTATCTGTTAAGGAAGTGAAACTGGTGTCATTTATGAAGTTCAGGCTAAATGTACCCAAAGACACTAAGTTCCCGTTGAAGGTCAGCCAAAAACCTCTAATGCAGGCACAAAAGGAGTGGTACTTACCAGTCTTGGATGAGTTCAATGAGGCAGGAATACTACACGACATCAGGTCAGACAAGGTGAAAGCAGTACACCCCATGGTGCTAGCACAGAAGGCACATGGTGCACTAGGACTCACCATGGACGAGATCAGATGCCTGGTGGATGAGCAAAGTGGAGCGGTGCACAGGCAGGAAGATCACCAGAGGCCAGTGATGGGAGCAGCAGAGGTGGTGGAAGAGAAGGGTCAAAAGAAGGCACCAAAGTGGAGAGTGTGCCAGAACTTCCACATTCTCAACAAGGTGACAGAGGTTGCACCAATGCCACAAGGCAACATAAGAGCAAAACAGCAAAGGTTGGCAGGGCATCAGTATGTGTGTGTCATGGACCTGGCATCTGGGTTCTATGTGATTGAGGTTGAGGAAGAACAGCAGCCATATCTATGCATCTACATGGAGGGCAGGGGCTACCAGTGTTACCAGCACATGCCCATGGGCCTATTAGGATCACCCACATGCTTTGCAGACATGATGGCCACTGTGTTCAAGGGGTTAGCCATGCAAATTGGCCTGGAGACATTCATCGATGACAACAGCTTGGGGGGTGACAAGTTCAATGAGCTACTAGAAAGACTGCACATATTCCTCATCAGGTGCAGAGAGATGGGCATCTCGCTATCACTGCAGAAGATGCAGCTCTTCATGTGTGAGGTCATGTTTGGAGGCACATGGGTAGGATGAGATGGGATCAAACCGGATGTTGCAAAACTGGAGGTGGTTGCTAAGTGGCCAACTCCAACATTGTTGTTAGATCTAATGAGGTTCCTAGGACTAACAGGATACTTTTGCTCATTGGTCAAGGATTACACATGAATAGCAGCACCATTAAGAGATCTACAGCGGAACTTGGACCTGACAAGCTCAGATATCAAGGCAAGCAAACGAAAATACAGACAGTTCCTCAGAGATCATTCATTGCTATGGTACTGGACACTGTGACAAGCAAAGGCATTTGCGAGGTTAAAACAAGTCCTGGTATCTGAACTGGTGTTGAGAGCACCCAAGTTTGATGGAACACCGTTCATACTCACCACAGATGGATGTAAAGATGGCTTTGGAGCAGTACTGTCGCAAAGGTTCACTATGATGCTGGCGAATGGGGAACAAGTCACCAGAATCCATCCCATAGGCTTTGCATCTAAATGAACATCCAGCATAGAAGAGCGGTATAAGCCTTACATATTGGAGTTTGCAGCACTGAAATTTGGAATAGACCACTTCAGCGATACACTTTGGGGCTTCCCAGTGGAGGTCGAAATGGACTGTATAGCCCTACATGACATGCTGTGCAATGACAAACTATCAGTGGTACATGCAAGGTGGAGAGATGGGATCTCAGCATACCAAATAGTGGATGTACATCATAGACCAGGAAAAACCAACACAGCAGCGGATATGCTAAGCTGCATGTTTATGGACAAGCTGAGGACAGAAGGAGATGGCAGTGAGTGGACAGTCAGCAAAGACTGGGAGTTGTCCAGAGGGGTCATCAATGACCCATTCACAATTGTTGTGGACCTGGGTGTCACTGCACTAAAGGAATGGTTTGCTGACAAGCCCATGTTTCTAGAGGTGATAGATGCCTTACACAACCTCAAGTACAACTCAAGTGAAAGGGACCGACACAGAGCGCAGCACTGAGCAGAAGGGTATCACATAGAGGATGGTTGCCTCTGGAGAGTTTACCTGACGAGATCAGTGCGGGCAAGGCCAAGAGTGGAGTGCATCCCATGAATGGAAGTGGTGGGGTTGGCAGAAGAAGAACACAAGACAAACAGGCACTGGGGACAGGACCTGGTAAAGCTGAGACTGATGGACAGAATCTACAGCCTGAAACTGGACCAATCCATTCATCAAGCTCTACTTCAATGCTTGCAATGTAAAAACTTTGGTTCAGCCCATCTCCATGCCCTGTTGTACCCGATTACAAGGAGGCATCCGTTCGAACTGATGGTTGCAGATTACCTCTCACTGCCGAAAGGAAAGGGGGGCTATCACACAGCCCTCCTGATAATGGATATGTATTCACAATATGTGTGGGGGTTCAAGCTGAAAGTTCACAGAACAGCAAAGACAACTGTTGACAGACTGAAGGTAATCATGCAAACATTCAAAGCACCAGAAACATTCATGACAGATGGTGGATTGCATTTCAAAAACGGCGAGGTAAAAGCTTGGTGCGAGGCTAATGGAGCAAAACAGCACACTGTAGCGGCCTATGCACCATGGATTAATGGATTGCTAGAGAACACTAATGGCAAACTGTTAGGCAGGCTAAGAAGAGCATGTCGCCCAGGCTTGGGGGAGGATGATGAGGACAACACAAAGGCTGACAGCATAGCCAGAAACTGGCCTGACCACTTCAAAGATGCCATCAGGCAAATCAATGAGTGAGTTGTACCCACATTCCAGTTGTCACCAAAGGAACTACTCCTAGGGTTCGTGGTCAATACAGCAAGAACACCCATCGAAGAAGTGGTCATAGAACCAGGCACGAGGGCAGTAGAAATCCAGATGGTGTACATAGAGCAGCAAAGACTTGATGGAGTGGCTTGGGTGGCACTACATGCAGTAAGGAGAAAAGCTGTGTTTGATAAACAGGTACTATGCTCTGCTACAGGTGAGGTGGTGTTCGAAGAAGGGCAGCTTGTGCAAGTATATGACACTACACATGGGATGATGTTCGCCAGCATGACAAAGCTCCTACCGAGGTGGTCAGCACCCAGATGGTAGTCGGACAAGTGGGCAACTCATACAAGTTAACAACATTAGAAGGGTTCCCGGTAAGCGGACTGGTGCACGCTCGCAGACTGGTGCACACTCGCAGACTGAGGCTGTTCATACCAAGGGATGGGACAGTGCTAGTGGCGGAGCAGCAGGCAGTAAGAGAGGAGGACAATGCAGATGAGAAGGAGGGTGGTGCAGTGGTGCTGCCACTAGAGAGTGAGGAGGAGGGAGAGTAGTGTTATGCTTAGCCCCCGCACCTTCTGTTTCCAGCCTCGAGTTCTCATTGCGCATCTTCGGCATCCCAGCCGTCATCGTCCTCATCGTCTCCCTCGTCGGTTTCCTCCTCGCATTCCACGTTATTGGCACACGCCGGTCTTCTGGCGTATACCTTTGGTAACCGGTCTTACCGGTTACTTCAAGTTCCCAACAGGCGCAACCCTGCCATCGCCTTTCGTTACGTCACGGACTCCTCAACAGGTCCACATTCAGCTTCCGTAATACTCGCGACTCGTTTCCTTCTTAATGACTCATCATTTCCTCTTTTGTCCATTGTACTTTAGCTGCGCCATGCGGTGCATTGTTGCCTTTCCGCTTCGAGCCCGCCTTGGGCCCTTTGCTCCATGTACTGCCTTTCTTTTACTCGTTGTGACTCGTTACGGTACGGACTCCTTCCTACATGGGCCTCCGCCCCTCTTGCTCGCAGGCTGTTGGCCCATTACGATACAAGTATATAGGTTGCTAGGGTACCCTTGTATTTCCCTAGCTTTTACCTACCTTGCAACTCGCTTCATTTATTTCCGTTCTTCAGGAATACGAGTGAACGCGACCAAGGGTGCCTAAGGTAACTACGCACCGAGGTTAACTCTCTACGCCGTCCTCCCTTCTACACCATTCTTTGGTGCTACACGAAGTTGGCCACCGTCATGTTCTGCCACTATGACTCCGATACCTTTCTTAGGTATCTACCGGACTCGCAGCATAACAAAAGGTAAAAGCTCTATCGCAGCTGTGACTGTTTTTCAGACATGATGCCTGCAAACTTCTACAACCTCAACAACGAGTTTGGCCATTCCTTTGGCCTGAACAACTTGAAATATATCAAGGCACGATCCTGACTATTCTTTAGTCTGACTGAACGTGTCTAGCCATCACTCTACCTTCTCATCTACACCTTACCGACTGCCCACGGTGTCGTCCCAACCACTGCCGCCACCTCCTCCTTCGGATCTTGGTGCCTGGTCTTTAAAAGGCAAACATCGCGCCATTCCTGAACCTCTACCTCGAAAGCTCTCCGGTCGTAAACCTACTGGAAGCAAATATGAACGTCACTATCCCGATCAACCCCGGTCTCCCCCTCCATCGTCCTCCCTTCGCAACCCAGCCCTCCTGGGAGCTTACTGAGACAATGACCCGGAGTCGGAAACTGACAATGAACCCCTCACCTTCGACGACAAATCCGAACTCGGATCCATAGTCGGAGACACCCACGTTCCGGACATCGATGAAGAGAATCTTATCCATGTCATGTCCCATGCGACGGAAGCCCTGAATATCGGATCTATGTCCGGTTCTGGGCAGGAAGCCACGAAGCCCTCTACCGGACCAATGCCACTCTTCAACCACAAGCCTACGGCTCAAGAGATAGAAGAAATCTGCGCCCGGTTCGCCGCCGTGACTCTAGCTCGCAATGATAATGATAGGCCCAACGGAGGCCGTGAGTTTAATCTCAACAAACCTCGCACGTATAACGGCAACCATGACCTGTTCTTCACGTGGATTACCCAGGTCAAGGGATACTTCCAGATTAACCAACACATATACTCTACCGACCACCTTCGAATCGGTCTAACCTTATCTTTCATGACCGAAGGATCTGCCTCGGCTTTTGCCGAGGTGTATATTAACGAACACGATCGAAGTGGAAGGTTAACTTATAGAGATACATGGGAAGAATTCAAGACCAAGTTATGAAGCACCTTCGTTTCTGGAAACCCGGAACACAAAGCCCAAATCAAATTGATATCTCTCTCTCAAGGGAACGATCCGTTCGAAACCTATGTCTCCCGCTTCCTCTCCGTCTTCAACCAAACCGGTTATAACGACGACAACTTCAATGGAGCCATATTCTTTGGTCAAGGTCTGAAGAAGGAGATTCGCGATTGGGTTCTTGATCACAAAGAACCCACTATGGTTTCGGAATGGATCGCCTATGCTGGACAGGCCGTCAGCAAAATTGAACAAAAACGTACCCTTGATAAAAGAAGGACGGCTGACACTCATCCACGGTACCATTTCCCAACTCATCCCTCTCGCGACCCCAATGCTATGGATGTTGACAAGAGACGTCCCAGAGAAAGAAGCAGAAAGAGTGTTCGATTGGTACGGTGCTTCAACTGTGCTGAAGAAGGACATTTTAGCAAGGACTGTCCTAAGCCGAAGAAGAAGAATGTCAAAGAGGTAGTTGCCGACGATGATGAAGATGACCCACAAGAGGGTCAGAAATCTTCAAATGACAAACCCGACAAGAAGGGTTTTTAAAGGGGCATTCCGAGTTTTCCTCGTATGGTTCGCCCATGACTAAAGATGTACTGAGTGCCCAAGTTTCTTGTAATAGTATCGCAGATGAATCTAGCATGTGTGCGCGATCGATCTATGGAACTCTGGAGCTACTCAACTACGGTAATGCGAGGATCCCCGCCATGATCGACAGTGGCACCGAAGTCAACCTTATAGGAGCCTGGCTGGTCGCCAAACTATGGCTACGGACCTACCCGATCAAAAGAACATGGGATATTATGGCTTTTGATGGTCACGTACGGTATACCATCACGAAGAAAGTCTTTTTAAAGTGTCAAAATCTCGTTAAACCGATTCATGAATTTCAGATACTTTGTTACATCGGTCCTATGGAAAAGGATCATCTGATCCTAGGAATGCCATGGCTCAAGAAGGAAATGCCAATCGTAAATTGGCGAACGCATAGGGTGGTTGGATGGGGTGGTTCCCCAGAGGAACAACCGCCGAAGAAGAAAGAAGTCGATAAACATGAGGACAAGATTGCCTCTGTTAATTGCACGACTATTTCAACCCGGTTAGAGGTCAACGCCAGACCTCACGAAATTCCGGATCTCCCGAAACAATACGCCCAGTTTTCCGAAGTCTTCTCCGAAACCGATATCCCGTTACCCCATTTCCGTCAGGGGCTCGATCATGAAATCAAGACTAAAGAGGACTTCCGAAAGGACAACAAGGCGTTGATGAAGAAAGCGACTCTCTATCTGATGTCGCCGGAAGAACGGAAAATACTCGACGAATTCATCGACGAAAACCTGCAGTGCGGAAAAATCGTACCATCGGACTCACCGGTGTCGGCCCTGGTATTTTTCGTGGCAAAAAAGGACAGAGCTAAACGTTTAGTTCAAGATTATCGATATCTGAACTCCCATACCATCCATGACTCCTACCCGTTGCCCAATATACCGCAAATGGTCGATGAACTCTGCGAATCAAAATACTTTGCCAAGTTCGACATACGATGGGGCTTTACCAACGTAAGGGTGAAGCCAGAAGACCAATGGAAGGCAGCGTTCCTGATGCCAAGAGGACTCTTCGAACCCACAGTAATGTTCTTCGGGCAATGTAACTCACTGCCAATGTTCCAGCAGTTCATGGATACTACCTTCGCTAGCCAGATGCATAAATGACAACTCTGTGCATATATGGATGATGTGGTAGTACATGCCAAGACCATCCCAGAGCTTCGCCAATACGTCGAAGAATTTCTCGCCACTTGCCAAAAGGAACGTCTACATCTAAAGATCACTAAATGCGTCTTCGAAGCGGAAGAAATCGAGTTCCTCGGAATGAAGATATCGCAGGGAAACGTCCAAACCGTATCCATTAAAACGGATGCGGTGGAAAGTTGGCCCACTCTGCATAACCTGAAAGACGTATGCTCCTTCCTTGGTTTCTGTAATTTCTATCGCAGGTTCATCCCGTCGTTCTCGCAATTGGCGAGACCGCTACATAATTTGTCGAAGAAAAACACCCGTTGGCGATGGACTGACAAGGAAAATGGAGCTTTCACGAAGATCAAACAACTGATGTGCTCGGCACCCGTACTTCAAATCCCCGATCATAGAAAACTGTTTGCTCTTTTTACGGACACATCCAAGGTGGGAACTGGAGCAGTACTAGCACAAAAAGGCCCCGACGACGAATGGCATCCTTGCCACTTCTTGTCGGAATCCCTCAAGGGCGCTGAACAGCGCTATCAAGTCTTCGATTTAGAAATGCTCGCAGTCATATGTGCGTTGGATGCTTTTCGACACTATTTAATTTTGCCAGTAGCCCCTACGGTGGTTTTCACGGACCACAAAAACCTAACCTACTGGCGACACCCTCAAAAGCTTACTCCCCCGACAAGCACGATGGCTAGACACCCTTCAAGGATATTCACTCGTCTTCTCCCACAAGCCAGGGAAACTTATGGGCGTACCGGACGCCCTGTCCAGAAGACCCGATTATGGCGAAGAACCCGCCGTCACAGCTGCTGCCCTTCCCGATGCCATGTGGCTTGAGGGGGGGTGAATTCCGACAACACCGACACCGCACCTGCACAAATCGCCATGATGACCTCGGAAATACGCTGCACGACGGATATGCCAAAGGTAAACCTAGGTTGCAAGGGGGTATACCTAATCTCACAAGAGGTGTACAAACGTGCCACAAGCGAAATGCCAAAGGACGACACTCTTGCCAACGAGAACCCCGAAATTCAGAAGCAGGCGGATGGTACAAAACAATACAAACAACGACTCTACGTCCCTCCGAAGGCCAGAAAGCAGTGCCTTCACGACAACCATGACCACCCATCAGCAGGCCACCCCGGAATCAAAGCTATGACGAAGAAGATGAACCGGGAGGTGTGGTGGCCTGGAATGTGGAAAACGATACGCAAATACGTTCGAGGCTGCCCAATCTGTCAGGCGAACAAGGTTGTAACGCATCCGATCACACCACCAGTTATGCCCAACGATACACCACAAAACCCCCTCCCTTTTCAACAGATCTCCATGGACCTAATTACCGATCTCCCTGAGTCAGAAGGATACAACTCAGTCCTGACTGTTGTTGATCAAGGGCTTACTAAAGCGGCGGTGTTCGTGCCGACCAACAAAACCATTGATTCCGTAGGCCTGGGCAGGCTCTTTCAACAATATATCTATCAATGGTATGGTCTACCAGAATCAGTCATATCTGACAGAGGTCCACAGTTCATGTCGGTGTTCACTAAAGAGCTGTACAAGTCACTCGGCATCTGTAGTAAACTCTCGTCCGCCTATCACCCACAAACAAATGGAGAAAGCGAACGAGTAAATCAAGAACTCGAAACCTATCTATGATGTTATTGCGTGGAATTGCCTAACTCTTGGGCTCGAAAACTCCCTGACACCGAGTTCGCTCACAACTCTTGAATTCATTCGGTACACGGCCAAATGCCTTTCTTGCTTCTCTATGGTTTCGACCCCGCTCCATACCCGACTGCACGCCCTACGCCCGCACCATCAGTGGACGACTGTCTCCAATCGCTTGCAATCAATCGCGATGTTGCTCAACTTAGCCATAAGAAGGCACAAGAGCTGATGTGATCAAGATCGAAAGGAACATACGTACCACCAAAGGAAGGCAATCAAATGTGGCTGGACTCTGGCAATCTCCGGACTCAGGGACAGTCGTCGAAACTGGAGCTGCATCGCCTTGGCCCATTTCCCGTTATGGAGGTAATCTCACCGGTGGCTGTTCGATTGGGCCTACCGCCCACTTGGAAAGTTCACCCGGTGTTTCACACGTCGTGACTTTACCCCTACACGGAAACTGATGAATACGGAAGTACGCCACTGCCTCCGCTCCCAGATCTTGTGGACGATGAAGTCGAATGGGAAGTGGAGGCGATACTCAATCATCGGAGCAAGGGGCGCAGAAAGGGGTGCGAGTACCTTGTTAAATGGGCCGGGTTCCCTCACTCGTCAAACACGTGGGAGCCTGAAGAAAATATAAAGGACCACACTGAAGAGGTCCTCGATCAATACAAGCTCGCGCGACACCTCAACTAAATGGCCAGCCCCCGTTCTATCAACTCAGAAAACCTTGGTTCTGATTACTTCTCGTATGACGATGCAACCCTTGACTCCTATCTCGCTGATGACCTCATGGAGGTTTCCTCACCCACTTCCACGCACTCCCCCTCCGGCACACATATGACACATTGCGAATTCCTCGCCCTGCTACCCACCGGAACTACCGTGTCTACCGACGACCAGACTACCGCATCAAGTCAACCCATTTCTGACACCCCCAACTTCCGCCCTCTCGGAGGGCTTACGCTTCGCCAAACCAAACCAAACAAGGGCAAAGCCCGCCAACGACCCCCCACACCGTTACCCTCAGTCCCAGTCGTCGATCGTCTCGCAGCCGCATCCTACGACGATGGACCTTTGACCGAACAACTCGACTCCTCCCGACCGCTACCCGCTCTACCCCTCCCCAGCGCCGTACCACACCAGCACGTATCAGAAGGTCCCGGACCTTCCAACGCTACCGAGCAGCCACTCCCAGGGGTCTCCATTATGGAACCCACGACATCACAGTTCTTCGACTATTGTTGGCTGCTTACGAAGTACAACCCAGGGGACCCACTCATTGGGGTCTCACGAGAACAGGAGCAACGTCTATGGTTGCTGTGTCAAGTCTTCAGAGGATCAGACATAGTTGCTTCATATGTCCCAAAGTTCCTTGATGTCACCACTCGCATTCCAGACTCGACCGGCAACACCTCCTTCCTCGAAAATACCCTTCATGCTGCCATCTCTGCCATGGGCGAAGTACAACACAATGCCGTGCAGATCCTACATCAGGATCTGGGCCCTCTTGTCGCTAACTCCTTTCATCATGCAACAGCTGATCGACCTGGAAGAACTGGCCTGGACGTCCTATGCCAAGTGGCTGCTGCTGCAGAGGCAGGAGGATTGGGACTTCATCGAGCTTACTCGCCACTGCCCCGTGAGTGGGGTCGCCATCAGACATCGCCGTGGACTGCCACTGTCAACCTCGGAAACCGAATGACTGACGGAATTGACCCGACAAGGCTTTCCATCCCTGAACTTAAGGTTGAGACGACTACTCAAACCTCAGAATCGGAAGAACGAACAAAGGAATGTGTCTTCCAGCAAGCAGCCGCTGTCCTGACCCAATACTCTACGACAAATGCCACCATCTACGACTGGAAGGATTTCCTAGATAAGTCATGCGAAAGCGCCTGGGGAATCGCCGATCAGCAGCCCTACAACGCTGTACATACCAGGAACCCGCTCCCGTCGGCTCCCTTCATCGCCTTAGAAGTCAAAGAAAAACTTCAATTCTATTTAGGTGGTCGTATCCAGGTGCCCGTTGATCACCCCCTCCATCCTTTTGCCTGCTACGACTGTGGGTACATCGGTCACTGGTCCTGTGGCCATGGGTCAGGCTCTCGCTGGACGACTGCTGAACATGCAGCCATACTCTATCCCTTCGCTCCCTCGTCCTCTCAGCCATCTTCCTCCATTAACGTGCCTTCCTCGTCATCCTCCTCTGGCCGCCGTACATCCTCGCCGCGCATCCCTCATTCCCGTCGATCAGGAGCTCGACGAGCTTGAGAGGGGGGTGATGTTACGCTTAGCCCCCGCACCTTCTGTTTCCAGCCTCGAGTTCTCATTGCGCGTCTTCGGCATCCCAGCCGTCATCGTCCTCATCGTCTCCCTCGTTGGTTTCCTCCTCGCATTCCACGTTATCAGCACATGCCAGTCTTCCGGCGTATACCTTTGGTAACCGGTCTTACCGGTTACTTCAAGTTCCCGACAGGTGCAACCCTGCCATTGCCTTTTGTTATGTCACGGACTCCTCAACGGGTCCACGTTCAGCTTCCGTAATACTCGCGACTTGTTTCCTTCTTAATGACTCATCATTTCCTCTTTTGTCCATTGTACTTTAGCTGCGCCATGCGGTGCATTGTTGCCTTTCCGCTTCGAGCCCGCCTTGGGCCCTTTGCTCCATGTACTGCCTTTCTTTTACTCGTTGTGACTCGTTACGGTACGGACTCCTTCCTACATGGGCCTCCACCCCTCTTGCTCATGGGCTGTCGGCCCATTACGATACAAGTATATAGGTTGCTAGGGTACCCTTGTATTTCCCTAGCTTTTACCTACCTTGCAACTCGCTTCATTTATTTCCATTCTTCAGGAATACGAGTGAATGCAACCAAGGGTGCCTAAGGTAACTATGCACCAAGGTTAACTCTCTATGCTGTCCTCCCTTCTACACCATTCTTTGGTGCTACACGAAGTCGGCCGCCGTCACATTCTGCCGCTATGACTCCAATACCTTTCTTAGGTATCTACTGGACTCGTGGCATAACAAGTAGTGATCTAAGGTTCTAGATGAACCCAGAGGTTCACATTGGTAGAAGGGGGCACATGTAGCGGGGGCGAGAGGAGCGAGAGACTGAATGAGGGGATAGGGGAGAAAGGGTGCCAGGGGTTTGGTCAAGGTGGCCCAGTTAGCATGGTAGAGCACAGGCAAATGGCGCTTAGTAAGGAACACATCATTGTTCATCCAGACACTGTTGTAGGCAGCAGGCATTGGTATCTACTCTGGCTAGTCCATTGATCAAGGGGGAGAGGTGAGGAGCAGGTGTTCCAAAGATCTGGCACTCAAGCAGAGTCACCAATTTGGCAAAAAGGGTGGGCAGAGCAGGGGACTCCTGCTTGATGTAGGGAGAGAAATGTAATACTGGAGCTGACAACTCCAACTTCTTGATGCGAGGAATTTTGAGACCTTTTGTGATTTTCCCTGGCCTCCATGCCACTACTCTGTTGCAACTATTGTAGGCTAATGGTAAAGTTAGTAGATATACAGTAGTATGCTTTCTACCTCCTGGACATTGGGGCACTACTTTACACTATGTGCTTCCACCCCCTAATGTGGGTTGCACCTTTGCACTACCCTTGATGGATAGCAGGACTACTGACTACAGTGTCTTCTTCAACACAGCCACCTGCCAATAGGTGGACAGGACTAAAGGCATCACCCCATAAAGAAATGAAATGAAGAAGGACAAAGCTCCTTAACCCTGGAGTCCAGGTGTAGTTTCCCTATATGCCTGGGAGCTAGCAGAGTAAGGAAGTTGTTGGTAATTGAGTTCAAGTGTAACACTGGCAACAAACATCACAACTTGGTTACTCCTCAAACTGATGTAGACTCAAGGGAGAGAGTTACTGAAGTGGCAAGCAACAAATGAACTCAATTGGAGTGTACTATGACAAGAGAGCCCAGTATTTATACTACCTAGAGTGTTTGTACCAAGGAATGTCATAGAACAAACCAAACAAAGAGAAGTAAATGCCATTGGCTGCAGTGAACATGCTGAGTTGATGCAGCAAAAGATGACTAAGCTAAGCATCTATGTGAGCATCTGTGTAACCCTAACCAGAGAGTTACTAAATGAGGAAAACTATGCTATGAAAAGATACAGATCATTACAATTTTGTGTATGTTAGCTTCTGCTCTTGATGTATTATTGACCCAGACAAGGCTCTAAGAGGTTCTACATATATCAAGGTAAATGGTAGTGACCATCAGAGGACACCTTTGGTACTGGGAACATCCTTGCCACTGCTTCATTCAACTGCTTGTCTGATAGCCAAAGCAAGTGCCTTGAAAGCCAATTCACACCTGCAGGATTGCTTAGTGAAGCTCATAATGTGGGCATAAGGTCATACCAATGGTGGTCATTCTCTCCCCTAAGCATGTCCACATGCAGAGTTATGCCAGCCACCATTGCAAATGAGTAGAAAATGTGGGGCACCATCTCTGTCAATAGGTCTCTAATCTTTTCTTGCAGCAAACCAAGATCCATAAGACAATAGGGATGGGAGCAGATATCAATCACCACTCTTGATGATGCCTAAGTCCACATCATTGATTCATATCAACTCTCGTGATATGATTATTCACATTGCACTTCATCAAGGGGAGCAAAACCTGTTCCATAATGACATATCCCATGAATTTCACTGAGTGCCTGCTTGAAGGCAGTTCCAAGGGTGATCATGCTGTCTTGTGCATGCCTAAATGTTGGCACAGGTAATTCATTGTAGTGGAAGTGATGGGTACTTATCTGCTGTGTGGTGGTCATTGATCCAGAGGTCACCTTTACAGTTCATTGTCAAAGAGAATCTGCTATGTTTGGCCAAGGCATGGTACATCTGTAGACAGTAGGGTCACAACTTGAAAACACAATGACACATCAACATGTATAACTCACATGGTCAAGGAATCCTATACCCATGGATATGTCAATCATCTGGGCATTACCTGACCCAGGTGAGAAGTCAAGATCAATGCTGACAGTGATTTGTGTCTTGTTGGTATTTCTTGAGACTGATGCTTGCCATGGTGTGTCAACGTAGTACAAGTACAGTCAGCCAGGCTTGACCCATTTATGGCAGAGGCTCCCCACATCAGACTCTGACATTGTAAACTGAGATAACAGTGTAAGTGAATGCAACACAACACTGCATGTCTACAATTAGGCCAGGGATGGCAGCAACTTTGAGGGTGATGTGCAAATCAACAAATCCTGTGATGGACTCAATCACAGGCCACAGGTGAATGGTGGCAGGCACTGCAATACAAGAGAGAACAGTGAGAACCCAGGCTATGACATACTTGATGCAGGCCATCTATGGCAAGTATACCATACTTTCCACTGAAACCTATGTTCATTCACTGGTTCAGACCAGGAAAATGCTGGAGATATTGACCTCTCATCTGAGTACCAGTGAGGCTCGTTTCCTGCACCATACACTACTACCTCATCTCCTGGTGTGCCCCATTAGACTTCATTCAGCAAGATATGAAACAAATTGGTTTAATGGACTCTATTCTTCACAACTTTTACATTCCACCTGTCATATTTGGTCCAACTGTGGTTTTCTTGAATGCTCTTTGCTGCTGTGCCCTAACCTTGTACCAAATTACCAGTAACCTACCAGCACAACAATGGATCAGGGACTAAGACAGCAAGCAATGCCTTACATCAATACAATGGTATGAGTCTCTGTGTTCATAGACACCTGGGCACTGATGGTTGTGTTGTCACTGGCAGGTTCATAGATGGAGAGGTCAGCATCTTGTTTTTATATTTGCTCCTTGCATTTAGCTCTTCTATCTCTGTATAGATTTCTTGTGAGTGCTTGTTCTTCTCTCTGTTGTTGTACAAAAGATGTTAATTTCTTTTAAAATGAATAAACAAAGATCTGTAAGTTGCCCATCCTGACTTATGTCCCCCTGTGACTGTAAGTTCTGCTAGGCAAACTGGAGACAAATACTACTACAAGAAAAGTTCTGTATCACAAGGCAAGGGCTCAATGCTGCTATCCAACAAATACAAGCATCTCTTCACCAACAAACAAATTGTCTGCATAGAGTACCAAGATTTGCCTGACACTGATGAACAAGAGAGAGATTTCAGGCATTTTCTCTGCTCCTGCAAGTTTGACTCTGTATGTGATGATGAGTGTACCCACTCCAGAGGGTCCAATTGGGATTGGCACTCACACCAGCAGGTCAGTATGCCAAACTGCTCCCAATTTACCATTGCTAAGATAACCTACACACATCTCTAGAGAAACTCCAGGTTATCAACTCCTCAATGGCAACAGTCATCTAGCTGATCCAAATACAGTACCTTGAATCCAATAGCCCACTTGCTGGAGATGAGTTCAACTGGGACTGCTTGTGTGGCAGTGACTTCTGGTGTATTCCTCAAGCTTTATACCTCATTTCCAAATATCCACACCAAGCCTCACTCGAGTGGGTTTTGCAACTCAAGAAGTGGTTGTGCAGGTGGGTTCTACTGACAGCCACTGTTGCAAATTCTGGACAACCATCAGTAGGCTTGAAAGGGAGCTTGCAGACACACACATAGGGGCTCATAGAGGACATTCTGGGATTTAATGATTCTCAGGCAAGTCAAAGAGGCTCGAAGCAAGGGCCTGCCTGTTCCAGTGCTTCTGATGGGTGAGTCCAGTGTGCAACATCATGAGGTCATTTGTGCCTAATACCTTATGCAGGTTATTATGTACAACCCTATCCTTGCATATGAAAGAGACAAAGCTGTACAGGATGCTCACACAGCCAGTGCTAATGGATACATTATAGTGAGTCTCTCACCTGAGGAGGCTTCCAGATTCCATCAGAAATGCATGAATGCTGGGTGAGCACATGGCAATGAATCTGAGCTAAAGAAGATCCTGCCAATTGAGCAGCACAATCACCCCCACCTCATCCTTCACAGAGACCATACAGGCAATGCAGTTGGCCAGGTACACATATGCCCACTATCATTAAACTTTTAGGCTGAACATCAGTTGAGATCTTCCCTGGCAATGACTACATCATGCTGACTTCAAGAGGGCAGACAATCCAGGACAATGAATATTGTTCCTTTGTCCTGGACTTGATGCTTAGAGGCAATGTGCAATGTGCATATTTCCCTCTCTCTGATTTTGACCTAATGTGATTTGGCTCAGTTCATCCTGAAGGGTTGGGAACTCTTCCTGAAGACATGGCATGCTTCCATGTGGCAGAAATAATATCAGCACTTGCACACTTCCATGAGCACCACATCATGCACCAGTGCATTTGGATGCTTCTCACAAACAGTTTGCATCTCACTTCTCCCAACACAGTGACTTAAAACTAGATAACATCCTCCTTGATTTCACCAGTCATGCCCATCTGACCAACATCAATATTGCTGTCCATGCATGGCAGTAGATAGTGCCACATAGCTGCTGCTACAATCCCAAATTGCATTATGATTTACATCTGACTGGCATGAAATCAAAGGGGAGTGCAAGAGGACAGTAACCTAAGTAAATTATGGAATAGTAATGCATACTTATGGGTACAATGATGCAGCAAAATCAGCTATGGAGGCACCCATTTTCTATGGGAGGTGACTCCCATTTATGGCATACAAAGAATACAGATAGGTCCAATTCCCACTGGGAATACTGATTTCTTGTCACTTGCTCCACAACCCACATACATAACTCCTGTTTACTAGCTTGTTCCCATGCCTGCCTTGTTTAATAAGTGCTATTGGTTGAAAGAAAGGCTTGGTTTGGGTTCATATGTACAGTAACACTTGCACTATCTAGCTTTGTAGTGGAAAGGCTGACAACTTTTGAGGCAAAGTCTTTCATGTTTGCAATGTACACACTAATGAGGAGTTTGCTGCCAAGTTTTCACCAGCCAATGACACAGACTCAATTCTGCAACATGAACATGAAGTTCTTTCTAAGCTTCCAGGCATTGCTGGCATACCTCACATTACTTTGTTTGGGAAGGAAGCTTCTCACAGCATAATGGTCTTTGAGTGCCTTGGGCCTTTGTTAGAGGAGGTATTCCACTCATGCCACTGGTCTTTTTCACACCATACTATTGCTGCAATTGGTGAACAGTTGGTGCAGTGTTCATTTCTTTTTTCTTTCTTTCTAATAATGTATAGATTCATTGCCTGCAGAACATACATTTGTGCAGCTATATTGATTGGGATGTCAAACCCAGCAATGTCTTGATTGGCACTGGTCAAGATGCCTCTGCCATTTACCTTGTAGACTTCAGCATTGCAAAACCATACTGAGACCCCCACATGCACCTCCATAACACTTTTGGCAAATGTGGTGGCTTCCTTGGTAGCCCTGCTTTTGCCTCCATCAACACTCATCTTGGATTTGAAGCAGGAAGGCAAGATGACCTAGAGTCTCTTTCATATCTACTTATCTATTTGGCCTGCAGCTCTCTTCCATGGCTAGGCCACACACCATGCTTGGAGAATGATGCAATCATCAATATGAAGAGGGATATATTTCAATGTGGTGACATTCCTGAGGTACTTTTAACCCTGCTCTCCTATTCCCAATCTCTCCAGTTTCTGCAAAAGCTGGACTATGTCTACCTTCAAGTGCTCATGAAGAGCCTTTGCACTGATCCACTCTGTGATTCATGGCCTGAATGGCTTTGCAGCGATGGAATGCTATCTATGTCTATTGTCATGAATGACATGCTGGCTTGGGGGTGTGGAAGAGAGAAGCCTGTGGTAGGGAAGAGACCTGCAATGGGGCATCAAAGGTATCTGTCTACATACTCATTATGCACTTTTGCCTCATGACTGATCATATGCTGTTTGTGTTATTGCCAGCAAAATGGTTGCCATTTGCTCCAGCAGTCCTGCTGCCATGCAGTCTGTATGATGCAGCAAAAGGATTGCCTGATGCTTGGCTGTTGGACTGCAGCAGTGACACTTGTAAGGTTATACACTCAGGATCTGAAGCATTCTATGGGCCATCCAGTCAGCCTGCATGCTAGGGCTAAAGCCCTCTGTACCTCATTTAACTTTGTTTTACCATGATATGTAGCTTGCAAAATGTTAGTATTTACTGTTCAGACTGATGTACACTTTTGCCATATCATGCTTCTGCCATGTTGCATGCCTTGCTTGTAGGATCACCTGGCACTGAACAAATAATAAGTCATGCTTGGCCAAGTACTGTGAAAGGATGACAAGTAGATACTATTGCAATCTCACAAAGAGTTGGGCAGTGCTGGAGGTTGTCATGCTACATCAAGTGAATTTTGTGATGCACAACACAGCTGGAGCTGAGCTTGAAGCTGTGGTTCAGTTCAAGCTGTCTAAGTTTAGGGTTGGTTACAGGACTTAAAATAAATGTTTATTTTCCCACAGTTTAACTTACATAATAGCTTGGCTCAGTTTGCAAGCTGGCTGGAGCCTGAGCTGTGGCAATGCTATGGCAGGTGAATCACAAAGTCCAAAGAACATAACCAGCAGTTTGAAGGCTCCTCAGTGACAGACAAAAGCAGCTTTCCACTTATCACCTTCCTTGACACATAGTTCAGTCAACAATAGTCCTGAAACTGGGACACCTGACATGTACATTTTGGCCTAAAAGTGGGATTAGCCAATGTCAGCTGACCAACCTTGAGATGGGTTCAGCCAATGCCCTGAAAGTGGGATAGGCTGACCAAGGTGGGGGATGGCCCACTCCTCTGAAAGTGGGGTAGGCTGACCTAGGTGGGGGATGGCCCACCCCCCTGAAAGCACTTCAGTCACCCCCCTAAGGGGACCTATTAGGTTGACATATTCTTATAGATGTTTATACCTAAGAGGTGTCAACTGCCTGGGTATTCCCAGCTGCAACTGGAGATTCTCCAGAGCTGACATATCAAGGGATTTTCTCCAGCACTATTATATCTGGGCCACCAATATTACAGAGTTCCTGGGGTCCATGTTGGACTTTCTCCAACCTATATAGGGCCTCCTGCTGGGGGTCATTGGGCTTTCCCCAGCACAAATGGACCCTCTTCCAAGGGGGTGGTGGGACTTTCTCCAGCATAAATAGACCTCTTCCTAGGGAGTGATGGGACTTTCTCCAGCATGAATGGACCTCTTCCTACATGTTCTGGGACTTTCCCCAGGCTTTCTCCATACTAAATGAACCTAGTTATGGCATTCCTCCAACCTAAATAAGCCTATCCCCAGGACTTCTGGGACTTTCTCCAGACTAGATAGACCTAGCTGTGGAATTTCTGTGGCCAAAACAGACCTCTTCCTAGGCTGTTTCTGAATTTTCCCCAGGATAAATGGACTCTGGCTATGGGATATCTCCAGTGCAAATAGACCTCTTCCCAGGTACTGTGGGACTTTCTCCAGGGTGAATATACCTAGCTGTGGAGTTTCTGCAGCAAAAACAGACAATTCTGGGTTGTTTCTGGGTTCCCCCAGGGTAAATAGACCACTTTCAGAGGGAATTTGGGGACAGGATGGTCAAATTGGGGTGGAGGATCTCCAGGGGGACACTTGGAGATTACCCAGGGCAGTAAAATGGGATTGGAGATACTCCAGGGTGGTCATATGGGGTTGGAGATGCTCCAGGGTGGGCAGTTGGAGATTCCACAGGGTGGTCAAATGGGAATGGAGAATCTCTAGGGGGACACTTGGAGATGCCCCAGGGTAGTCCAATGAGGTTAGAGATTCTCTGGGGAGACACTTGGGGATTCCACAGGGTGGTCATGGGGTTGGAGAATATCCAGGGGGACACATGGGGATTCTCCAGTGGGTCCAAGGGGGGTGCTATGGGGTTGGACATTCCCCAGGGGGGCAATTGGAGATTCCTCAGGTTGGTCAAGTGGGATTGGAGATTCTCCAGGGAGGCACATGGAGATTCCCCAGTGTGGTCAAATTGGATTGGAGATTCTCCACAGGTGCAGTTGGAGATTCCCCAGGGTGGTTAAATGGGGTTGGAGATTCTCCAGGGGGGACAATTGGAGATTCTCCAGGGGAACATTTGGAGATTCCCCAGGGTGGTCAAATGGGGCTGGAGATTCTCCAGGGGGATACTTGGAGATTCCCCAGGGTGGTCAAATGGGGTTGGAGATTCTCCAGGAGGGAAGTTGGAGATTCTCCAAGGGGACATTTGGAGATTCCCCAGGGTGGTCAAATGGGGTTGGAGATTCTCCAGGGGGGCTGTTGGAGATTCTCCAAGAGGACATTTGGAAATTCCCCAGGGTGGTCAAATGGCACTGGAGATTCTCCCAGGGGACACTTGGAGCTCACTTCAGTCAACCCCCTTTGGGGACCTATTAGGTTCATACATATATTCTTACAGATGTTATAACCTTATAGGTGTCAAGTGGTTGGGAATACCCAACACCTGGGGATTCTCCAGAAGATGCCTGGATAATCTCCCATATAACAGGAGTGGCTGGGGTGCTGATAGGATTTTCCCCATGCCAAACTGACCTGTCTCTGGTGGCAGCTGGATCTTCTCCAGCTAAAATTGACCAAGCTCCCAATATGACCCTGGTCATTCCCCATGGCAAATTGACCTGGCCCAGGTGCCAACTAGATCTTGTCCAGGCTACATGAACCCACTCCCAGTCCAACCCTGGCCATTTCCCTTGCCAAATTGACCAGACCCTGAAGGCAATTGGGTATTCTCCAGGCTAAAAAGTAGTTTGGTCTAGTTGACAAAGAAAATGTGCAGAGGGCCACACTTTTGACTATCAAAGTGTAGTGTAGTTGAATAGAAAAAGTGTACTGTAGTTAACTACCAAAAGTGTAGGATGGTTAATTAGCAAGAGTGTACTGTAGTCCATTAGGAAAATTTGCTGCAGTCCACATTTTTGACTACCAAAGTGTAGTGAAGCTGACTAGCCAAAGTATAGTATACATAGTGCACTAGGCAAAGTGCTGTCTAGTTCACTAGGAAAATGTGTAGTGGTCTGCACTTTTGACTACCAAAGTGTGGTCTAGTTCATTAGTGAAAGTGCAGTCTAATTCATTAGGAAAATTGGTAGGTAGTGCACATGCTTGACTACCAAAGTGCAGTGCAGTTGAATAGCAAGATTGTAGTCTATTTCATTGGGAAAAGTGGTAGTTGAGTAGAAAAAGTTTATTCTAATTCATTGGGAAAGTGGCAGTAGTCTGCATTTTTTGACTACCAAAGTGTAGTGTAGTTGTCCAGGAAAAGTGTACTCTAGTTCATTAGGAAAAGTGGTAGTGGTCTGCATTTCTGACTATGAAAGTATAGTGTAGTTGACTAGCAAAAGTGCAGGCTAGTTCATTAAGAAAAGTGGCAGTGGTCTCCATTTTTGACTACCAAAGTGCAGTATAGTTGACTGGTAAAAGTGTAGTCTAGGTCATAAGGAAAAGTGATAGTGGTCTGCGTTTTCAACTACCAAAGCATAGGTAGTTGACTAGCAAAAGTGTAGTCTAGGTCATTAGGAAAAGTGTAGTCTAGTTCATTAGGAACAGTGGTAGTGGTCCACATTTTTAACTACCAAAGTGTAGTGTAGTTGACTGGTAAAAGCATAGTCTAGGTCATTAGCAAAAGTGGTAGTGGTCTGCATTTTTGACTATCAAAGTGTAGTGTAGTTGACTAGTAAAAGTGTAGCATAGATCATTAGCAAAAGTGTAGTCTAGTTCATTAGGAAAAGTGGTAGTGGTCTGCATTTTTGACCACCAAAGTGTAGTGTACTTGACTAATAAAAGTGTAGTCTAGGTCATTAGCATACATAAGTGTAGTGCAGTTCATTAGGAAATGTGGTAGTGGTCTGCATTTTTGACCACCAAAGTGTAGTGTACTTGACTAATAAAAGTGTAGTCTAGGTCATTAGCATACATAAGTGTAGTGCAGTTCATTAGGAAATGTGGTAGTGGTCTGCATCTTTGACTATCAAAGTGTAGTCTAGGTCATTAGCAAAAGTGTAATCTAGTTCATTAGGAAAAGTGGTATTGGTCTGCATCTTTGACTACTGAAGTGTAGTCTAGGTTGTTAGAAAAAGTGTAGTCTAGTTCACTAGGAAAAGTGTAGTCCAGTTCATTAGGAAAAGTGTGGTCTAGTTCATTAGGAAAATTGGTAGTGGTCTGCATTTTTGACTACCAAAGTATAGTGTAGGTCATTAACAAAAGTGTAGCCTAGTTCATTAGGAAAAGTGGTAGTGCTCTGCATTTTTGACTACCAAAGTGTAGTGTACTTGACTAGTAACAGTGTAGTCTAGTAATAGACTAGCAAATGTGTAGTCCAGTTCATTAGGAAAAGTGGTAGTGGTCTGCATTTTTGACTACCAAAGTGTAGTGTACTTGGCTAGTAAAAGTGTAGTGTAGGTCATTAGCAAAAGTGTAGCCTAGTTCATTAGGAAAAGTGGTAGTGGTCCACATTTTTGACTACCAAAGTGTAGTGTACTTGACTAGTGACAGTCTAGTCTAGTTGACTAGCAAAAGTGTAATTGGTAGTGGTCCACATTCTTGACTACCAAAGTGTAGTGTACTTGACTAGTAACAGTCTAGTGTAGTTGACTAGCAAAGGTGTAGACTAGTTCATTAGGAAAATTGGTAGTAGTCCACATTTTTGACTACCAAAGTGTAGTGTACTTGACTAGTAACAGTCTAGTCTGGTTGACTAGCAAAAGTGTATTCTAGTTCATTAGGAAAATTGGTAGTAGTCTGCATTTTTGACTACCAAAGTGTAGTGTACTTGACTAGTAACAGTCTAGTCTAGTTGACTAGCAAAAGTGTATTCTAGTTCATTAGGAAAATTGGTAGTAGTCCACATTTTTGACTACCAAAGTGTAGTGTACTTGACTAGTAAAAGTGCAGTTTAGTTGACTAGCAAATGTGTAGTCTAGCTCATTAGGAAAATTGGTAGTAGTCTGCATTTTTGACTACCAAGTGTAGTGTAGTTGACTAGCAAATGTGTAGTGTGATTCATTAGCAAAAGTTTAGCCTAGTTCATTAGGAAATTTGGTAGTAGTCCATTTTTTGACTAGCAAATAAGGTTTACAGTTGATTACCATAAGTGTGCCATAATTCTATTAGCCAAAGTGTTGAGTGCCTGCCCCACAGCCTGAGCCGAATTCCCCACAATGTGGCTGTGTGACACTTTGTGCCTAATTAATGCCACTTCCCTCCACTCCGCTTTTTTGATTATGTAAGCAAAAAAGCGGCCTCAACTGACTTATTTCTCCCTCACTACCCTTCCTCCCCACAGTTTTCCATGCTCCACTCTATCCCAGTGCATTTGGAACATTCCTCCCCTTATATTTGCTAGGTTATTTCATCCAATTTATTACAATACTTGGGAATTAAAATAAATAGGGGCAAAATGCAAACTCTCTTCCCATTCCTGTAGTTCTTCATGTATTCCTATGAAGATTTCTACCCAGCCTTCCTTCATATCACCCTACAGCATATCAAAATTATAGATCATTCCAACCCCCCCATCTTTATATATGACCAGTTCTCCCCCTCCCCCTGTAGACATGAATCCTCCTCACTGAAATGAGTTCTGGCACCTTTGGAACATGGGAGGGCCAGCCCACCATCACTGTGTGCAATAAGGTGGTAATATGTTTTATGAGTCTCCTCAAATCTTCATGCACTTTCCCATGGTCCAAAAAACTCAGCAGCCTTGTAGCACCTTCAATACTGATTGGATGCACCTAGCTGGCCCTCCCATGTTCCAAAGGTGTCAGAACTCATTTCAGTGAGGAGGATTCATGTCTACAGGGGGAGGGGGAGAACTGGTCATATATAAAGATGGGGGGGTTGGAATGATCTATAATTTTGATATGTTGTGAATCTACTATATCTTTTACCCAAACAACATCTTAGTGGTTTATACAATATATATATGGATGATATTTATGGATATTTAGAGGGTAATTTGAAGCCATGATGATTTCCCTCTTTTTCCTTGTGGAAGTTGAGTGGCATTTTCAGGAATGGAGAAGGAATATGTTTTGGGTGGGAGAGACACCCCACCAGCCCCCATGGTTTTTCCACAGTCAGGATATTTGCACTCAAAGGAGATAGTTTTCCCTGCTGAACCCCCCACCCACTTTTGAATGGTCCCACACTGGGGACACTGGCACTGCAAGCATTTCACAATTTTTCTTGCCAAAATATGTTGAAAAAATGGAAAGAAGAGATACTCTTTTATTTGGGCTGTGTTCACATAAAAAATGCAAATATAATATTTTGTTTTCTTTGTCTTTTCTGTGCAAAAAAATGAATTGATGGTAGTGCTGATTAGCTTCTATGCTAATGGGTATTACCATCAATCAATGTTTTGTGGAAAGTCATGCAAAGAAAAGAAAATATTATTTTTGCCTTTTCTCTTTGAAAACAGCTGTCAAAAAAGAGTATCACTTTCTTCAATTTTTTCAGCATGTTTTCTGAAGAATAATTGTGAAATGCTTGCAGTGTGGACTGGTAAGAGGTGACACCAGGGTTTTAGATGCTTGTCAGTCCAGAGAAACTTTTCTACCACTAGAGATTCTTCCTGCCATGTGAACAAAATGATGTTTGAATGCCTACCCAGCATACCACAGTCATTCAGAGCAACCTTAGCTGCACTGGAAATAGGAAAGCCTTGGACAATGGCATTGTCCAGGAGGCTTTGGTGGTAGGGGACTGTGGAAGCCAACTGGAGATGCTGAGCATCAAACAGTAGCATGGACCTGGAGGTAAAACTGGCAGGTGTGAGGTGTGAGTAAGCAGGAGATGATAAAACTCACTGTTGGGCAACCTCCTTTACCCCATTGAAACTCTGGGGATTGGTGACCACAGAGCCTCAGACATAAAATACTATGTCTGCACCATTTACAATTTTACTCAGGGGCTTGAGAAGCAGTTGGAGAAACTGTAGAAGGTTGGCTTGGAATGAGGGAGAAGAGTGACTCAACTTACTGGCAAGACTTTATAGGCCACTGGTTTCTTATTTATATATCCAGTAAAGAGACTCCCCTGTCTTCATCACTATGAGTAGTGAGAAACAGCACCACTCTTGAGTAAGCAGAGAGGGTGTTTGCCAGGTCAGAGGCAGCCTTATCATATGCATCCATGGACTCTGGGGTGCAAAGGTTGAAAGAGAGCTGGGAGAAGGTGTAGCCCCCTTGAGGAAAGTATGCTTGCAGGAAGGAGTGGAGCATGGCCACCTGGGAATGACCTATGTCTTGGGCTAGGCCTTCCAGGTGGAGGTGAAGCAGGGCTGTAGGGTGGGGGGCTACTTGAGAGGTCATTGCATGGTGAAAGCCTCCAGGGATAATGGAGGGAGTGGAGAGAGCAGGTTCTCCCTTGGAATAGAAACCCTGAATGTTGTTGAATATAGCATACAAGGTGTAGATTGTATTGTACTTACCATGTAAGGCTTTGGGTCATTTTTAGGCTTTTGCCAATGGCAAGTCATACACATGAACTTGACATCAGCCTTTTTTACTTTCTGCAGGGATTCCTCAGAAACTATGAGGCATCTATGGCACACCACTCTATGACATCCCTCCTCATCACAAACCCACATCTCACCACCATCCCTGCACATGAAACAGAACTGTGCAGAAGGTCAGTGGGGGCAGACTACATACAGGCAAATAATTACTGCATTGTCCTTGGCTGGTCTCTTGAGGGGAGGCTTCTTGGAAGCAGCCTTGGCTTTGGCTTTCTTCTTCTGCAGTACTTCAAGGTTCACTCTTGGGGCATGGCCACCAGTTACCTTCCTGGCACTTTGCTTTGTTCTGGCCATGGAAATATGACTAGGAGGGCTGCAAGAGGTGTACTACAATTGGGATAGCAATGACATACAATGAGTATTTAAAATAAAAATGGGCTGAAGGGATACACAGGTATATTTTTTATGGGTGGTGTTACTTACCAGGCTGGCCAAAGTTGGGTGCTAGGGGGCTACACATCAATATATTTTGTTAAACATGGCAGAGGGGTACTTACTTGAAGGTAGGTGCTAGCAGGGAGGGGGGTACTTACAGGGCTGGTTGATGGTGGGTACTAGCAGGGCTACATGTGGGTATGTTTTTATTAGACACAGGGGGGTGGGGGGTACTCATTGGGCTGGCCAAGGGTGGATGCTGGCGGGGCTACACATGAGTAGACATGGCTGGGGGGGGAGGGGGTACTTACTGAAAGGGCTGGTCAGTGTTGGGCACTGGTGGAACTATGAATATGTATCATGAGTATATTTTTTATTAGACAGGGGGGGTACTTACAGATGGGGCTGGTCAGTGTTGGGTGCTGGCAGAACTATGAATGAGTATCAATTTTTATTAGATACAGCAGGGGAGAGGGGTACTTATGGAGCTGGTCAAAGGTGGGCACTAGTGGGGCTACACATGGGTATGTTTTTATCAGACATGGCAGGGGTGGGGGGGTTCTCATGGGGCTGGTCAAGGGTGGGTGCTGGTGGAGCTTCACATGAGCATATTTTTATTAGACATGGCAGGGGGGGGTGCTTATGGATGGGGCTGGTTGATGGTGGAACTAATGAGTATAAATTTTTACTAGACATGGTGAGGGGGGGGATACTTATGGGGCTGGTTGATGGTGGGCACTAGTGGGGCTACATGTGGGTATGTTTCTGTTAGACATGGCAGGGGGGTACTCATGGGTGGTTCAAGTGTGGGTGCTGGTGGGGGTACACATGAGTATATTTTTATTATACACAGTGGGGGGAGGGGGGTACTTATGGAGGGGTGGTCAATCTTGGGTGGTGTTGGAACTATGAATGAGTATAAAATTTTATTAGACATGGTGGGGGAGGGGTTACTTATGGGGCTGGTCAATGGTGGATGCTAATGGGGCTACATGTGGGTATGTTTTGATTAAACATGATGAGGGGTGGGTACTTATGGGGGTGCTCGATGGTGGGCATTGGCAGAAGTGCAAATAAGTATAAATTTTCACTACAAATGGCAGGAGGTACTTATGGGGCTGGTCAAAGGTGGGTGCTGGTGGGGGTTATGCATGAGTATACAAATTTTTGTTATGCACAGCAGGGTACTTACCAGCTGTTGGAAGGTGGGTACTATGCATGGGTAATTTTTTCTTATGCATGGAAAGAGGTGCTTAGCAGGCAGGCTGGGAGAGTCATGAGTGAGAGGCAACACTGGCATACAACCATGGTGGAGGTACTTACCTGACAAGTCAGACTTGGGCATGGCTGAGGGTTCACATGCATGGCAGTAGCTTGTTGGGTCAATCAGTGCTTGGGATTGTGCAGACTTGGTGTGCTTACCTGGCTGGTTAGTCATGGAAAGAAAACAGAAAAAAAGAATGGAATGGAAAGATGCTGAACACTTGGAGGCTGTGTGCAAACCAAATAGATGACAAAAATTGAGTTCCCATCATCATGTGATAGACAGACCCACACCAAACACTCAGAGGCTGTGTAAAAACTGAATAGATGACAAAAATCTGGTGTTCCCATCATCACATGATGGATGCACTTGCAGTTTGAGAGTGTTCGCACTGATGTGACAAGCAAACACAGCCAAATAGTCAACAGTCACATGATAGACAGACTTGCAGCTCAGATTATTGCATTGATGTGTGCAAGCAAATATAGCCAAATAGTCAAAATAATATGAATAGTGGCTGTGAATATTAGGTTCATGTTTCCCAATCCCACCTCCCCACTCCCCTCTCCTAATATGCCATAGTTTCCCCCATCCATTATAGAGGTTGTCATCCTGTGACATGACACATCCCATCCCTCTCTTTGCTCGCTTCTCTCTGTCATGAGTCATAGTCATTGTTGTCATTGTCATCATCATTGTCATTGCAAGTTGATATTTTCTTAGGTGAGCAGGACTCTGTGCCTGGTTCCCTTCACATCCAATTCACAAATGTTTTGTTACAGACTTGATTCTCATCATGCATCATCACCATGTGTTGTCTTCATCATCCCAAGTATGGGGATAGTTTCTTAGGTGAGCATGCCCCCATGCCCACTTCCCTTCACATCCAACTCACAAATGTTTTCTTAGACTTTTGATTCTCATTATGCATTGTTGCTGTGCATCATCATCATCATCCCAAGTATGGCAATATTTTCTTAGGTGAGCATGCCCCTGTGCCTGCTTCCCTTCACATGCAACTGACAAATGTTTTCTTACAGACTTTTGATTCTCATTGTGCATTGTCATCATCATCCCAAGTATGGCAATAGTTTCTTAGGTGAGCATGACCCCATGCCTGCTTCCCTTTGTGCCCAACCCACAAAATGTATTCTCTCAGAGTTTGGATGCTCATTGTGCATCACCATTGTGCATTGTCATTTCCTCTCCCATCTTTTTGTCTCACATCATCTTGTCATTGCAAGTATATCAATATTTTATTAGGTGAGCACACCCCCATGCCCCCTTCTCTTTGTATTGAACTCACTAACAGATGTATTCAATTCATGTCGAGCATCATTGTCATTTCCTTGGTAAGCACACACCCAGCACCCATCTCCCTCCCATTAACATATATATGCCCACAGATGTTTAATTCTCATTGTTCATCATCATCATTGTCATCCCACAAATGTGTAGCCTCCCTGGTGCCCTTCAACCCCAGTTGCTACCACCATTGCCACCTTTCACCATGTATGTAAGCACCTCTTACTCTCCATGTCACTGTCAATGCTTATCCATGCCTGCCTGTTGATGCTATCATGGACACTTACTATTCAAAGGTAGGTAGGTTAGTCTCATGATGCCTCACCCATAGGTCCTCCATCCCATCTAATGTAGGCTGCAGACTACATGATGGTGGGATGGTGTCCCCCTGTCTGCAGTGCACCTGGCCAGTGCATTGCTTCATGGGGGGACTTACCTTGTTGGTTCTGGGGGATCATGTCTGTGCCTGCTGTGCAGGTCAGCATAATATCCTGTTGGTTCTGGGGGATAATGTCTGTACCTGCTGTGCAGGTCAGTATCATATAATGTTGGTTTGTCATTGCTAAACCTATGTTTTGTAAATATGGGTCTGTGTTTTGGGATGGTAAGTCTGCTATTTTTTGGTCTTACCTTTGATTCTGACTTTGACTTCAGTTTAGAAAATGCTCAGTAAGTGTTTGACAAATTTCTATGTAGTTACTAATTAGACAAGTTAGGGGGAATGTGCTTTGTTGACAAGGGTTTTTTACGTCTTCATTGAATTTTGAGTTCTTTGCTTTCTTGAATACCTGTTATGCTTCTAGGGGGGGGCCACCCTAGTTCATAATGATGGCTCATCCTTCAGGACTTTGTTTTGTTATCACTTGTTATTATTAGTAACACTGAGCTTATGTACTTGTCAATTTCCTTTTGAAATGTAATCTCTGTGCTGTGTTTGTCCATTGTTTTTTGTCAGTGAGGGGTTCTAACTCTAACCTTAAGTATCTTGTGATTATTAAGCCCTAAGTTTCACAGCTTAAAATTTTATCACTGCCCTGAGTCAACAGAGTGCCAGAGTCTGCCAACCCCAACTACATCATGCCAACATCACCTAAGAGTCAATCCCCAGCTGCAGATCCAGCCCTGTCTGCCTTGGTGGATATTGCCCTAACATCTGTGCTTTGGGGCTCCCCACTCACCCCATCTTCTGTAATACAAAGATCAGACCTCCAGAAGCCATGGTAATGTTAACTGTTTCCATGGCATTGGGACACACTGCTTACCACCCTATGATAGACTCAGAGTTAGGTCCCAGTTGAGGAATCTCCAGAGGTGCTTGGAAGAGGAAGTCCTTGCCCCAGCAACCTTTTCCTCCATGGAACTCCAGTTATCTGCCCTTGTCATTGCCTTGGCAATCCTCAACCTGTCAAGTTTGGTACCATCCTGAGTCTACTCAGGGGCTAATGTCCCAAAAGGGTACTACAAAATCAACCAATGTTGGAGATTGAAACTGCAACAGTAGTCCAAAAGGCAGGAGGTGAACTGCAGGCCTCAGAAGGGTTCTGACAGAACTCTGACTGGCAGAGTGGAGTGGAGTTGGGTGGAAAGGGGCTGGTTGGTCTCCAACTAGTGGAGTGGAGGGTCAGAGGAGGGCTTTGGGTTCAGCTCATGCACTGCCCCCTTGTACAAGCTTGGCCCTCATATTTCAGAGGTGGGCAAAGTACCAGATGATTGGAAGGGCTTAGAGACAGAAGATGGGAACTTGGAGTGGGGAACTTATGTTGATATTCATACTGAGGAAACATTGGTGTACTGTACAAGCATTTATATGCTATGGTGGCACTGGGGTGGTACAGCAGTGGGACATCAGAATTAACATATGGAGGTAGATAAAACTTCAAGGAACAGAAGTGCCAGAAAACTTCAGGTGGAATGTAAGTATGAACAGCAGAGGACAGGGATGGGACAAAGAGTACAGTGACTCAAAAAACTGTCTGGATGTTTGCCACTTTCTCAAAGAATTGCTTATAGCTCAGTCTCCATTTGGCCATAAATCATGAAAAAATAAGGGTCAATAGCCAGTGGTCATGTGATAATGTATGCCAAATATGGTTATGATCATGTCACTCAGTACTGTACAATCAATTCAACATTGACCACTACTCATCTAGACAGCTTTTTTGCAGGGTATCCAAGTGACAATAAGTAGGATATATCTAGTACTTTGTGTAACCACCCTTGGCCTTGAGCACTGCTGCAACCCTCCTAGGCATACTATTGATCAAATTAAGGCAAACCTCCCTTGGAATTTGCCTCCATTCCTCTTCAATCCTCTTCCACAGCTCCTCCATGCCCTTGGGGGGTACTGGGTAGGTTCCCAGCCTTTTCTTCAGGTCATGCCAGAGATGTTCAGTGGGGTTGATGTCTGGTGACTGTGCAGGCCAGTCCAGAAGCTCAACACCATGATCTTTGAACCCTTTCTTGGCCAATTTGGAGGTATGCTTGGGATCTCCATCTTGTTGAAAGATGAAGTTGTTGTGATCCATCCCATGTTCCTCCACAGATTGGAACAGATGGTCCTCCATAATTTTGGTGTAGAGTGCTGCATCCATCCTCCAATTGATCCTGCACATTTGGCTTACTCCATGCACTGTCATGCAGCCCCACATCATCAAACTCCCTCCACCAAACTTGACAGTGCCTTGGAAATGTTGGTTTGTAAGGGGGGTCCCTGGTTTTTGCCACACCCAAAGCCTTCCATCTGACCCCAGACAATTGATTTTGGTCTCATCAGACCAAACAACCCTTGCCCAGTCTTCTTCAGTCCAGTGTTGGTACTTCTGTGCAAATGCATAGTGCTGTCATACATGTTGAGGCTGGAGCTGAGGCTTTTTGGCTTTGACAGCAGCCTTCAGATTCTCCTTCTTCAGGTGATTCCTTATGGTTTGGGTGCTGAAACCCAGGCCAGAGACTTTCTTGAGTTGGGTAGCAGTATCTGCTTGCCCAGAGGTGATTGGGTGAGCCATGTGACAACAATCATGAGCTGTAAGCTTAGAGGGACAGCCTCCAGCATTAGTTGGAAGGGGTGAAAGGGCCTTGGAACATATTTCTGAGACAGTAGAGTGGCCAATATGAAGTTTGGAAGCAATTTGACAAGAAGACTGGCCATCCTGAAGCATGGACAGCACAGCCAGATGAGTATCAGAGGGGATGGCCTTCATGAGGAATGGGAGGCATAATGAGCAGTAGTTGGAGCTAATTTATGTATAATCATACTAAAGTTATATTCATTTGTTGAAATTCAGCACAGCCACTGAATAATTCAGCATAGCCACAGCCATACTTAAAGTTATGAACACCTGCAAAAAAACTGTCCAGATGAGCAATGGTCAATGTTGAATTAATTGTACAGTACTGAGTCACATGATCATAACCATATTTGGCAGATATTATTACATGACCACTAGCTATCCACCCCTTTTTTTCATGATTTATGGCCAAATGGGGACTGAGTTATCAGCAATTCTTTGAAAAAGTGGCAAACATCCAGACAGTTTTTTGAGTCGCTGTATATCTATGAGCAGACAAGGCTACAATGGAGCGCTCACCACAGCCCATCAGAAGCCAGACTGAAACCCTAAAAAGCTGCTCAACCCTTTGAAGTGCCATGTGGTGTGGAGGACAAAGTGTGCCTTCCCAGCCCAGTGATCCCAAAAGGTTAATGCCCCCTATGACAACCAGATGATCAGATGACCCACAGGGGGTCAACCCAATATAGACTGAGAGTAGTCACATGCAAGTCCCAACAGGGGCTGACAGTGGAGAATGTTCATGCACTGCAACAGAGAGATCCACAGGCTTAGTAAGCATCAGACTTGGGCAGAAATGGGTTGGAGGGTGTTGGAGTGGTGGGCAGAGGTATCAGAGGAGGTGCAGGGGCATGGGAAAAGCATTGGTGAGGCATGGTCATGACACAACCCTTGTGAGTGTCCTCACTGATGGGAAGTAGAACTCCAGGACCTGAAGTCTGGGGGAAGATGTCACAGAATGGGACATTGACAGGTTTGCTGAACCCAAGAGGAATGTTGAAGACAAGACAAAATATTTTCCATATTCTCAGTGGGGGCACATTTCTGACCCAGCCACCATTTTGGATGTCCATGACAGGGTGGTGGTTTGGTATCTCCCAGGCATCATGTCTCCTGCAAGAGTGGTAATCCTGTCTCTTCCCCCTCCATCCATCTTATATTGATTCATCAGTAGGAACATCTCAATAATATCCATCTCACTTTGAAAGATAGCCTGGTAAAATGCTCCAAGACTGGTGGTCAGTCCAAAAGGAGGTTTGGCCATAGACATGTACCAGAGGGGGATGGCAATGAGATGTTTGGTTATGGCTGCCTTATGAATTCTCCAGCAACATTCCAGCAGGCTCATATGGTAATCCCCCATGTTCTCAGCAATTTGAGAGGCTAATTGACCCTTAGAGATTGGAGGACAAGGTCTATGAAAGTTCCTCCCTCAAAAAGGCCCCAGTAAGGCAATGGCTCCAGGATATTTCTTATGCAGAGGAGTTCTGGAACACCATTGCTGAAATTGTCCTGCCTGATCTTGCCTGAGTTGGCAAGGATGCTATCTCTGTCAGGGAGGACTGGGTTGTCACCCAACCCCCTGCCCCCATTATGTGGCCCTCCATCTATCTTGGCATAGATGTCATAGTCAATCAAGAGACTCCTCCCCACCTGGACCAAGTCTCTGCACCATCTCTGCTGGACTGGGTAGTGAGCCTGGGAACTCATGATGCCCAATTTCATATATCTGAATTAGGCACCATATTCCATGATTTACCTTGCTGGCAAACTTCTCACCCACTCTGTCCCAAAGTGGGAGACAGGGGAAAGGATAGCACTTGCTCACTACATGGAGGATGCTGTCTATAACAGATTTGGTCTGGCCAGGCCAGCTTTCACCAAACAAAAAGATCTCTTAGGAAGATTTTTACAGACTTACATAGTGTACGTAGCTGAGCCCCTTAGTCAATGTCAGTCAGAGTTTGCAAGTGAAAATTGCACATCCAGAGCATTTCCCATGTTTCTTATCCATCCTGTTGAGCATGCATTGGTGAAGGTCCAAAGTCCTGCAAAAAACCTCTGGGAGAGGTTCTTTATACACTTTCCAGCCCACCAAGACTAGAAGGGGAAAGCCCACCCACAAAGAAGTCGATGCCAGACACCTCTACTGTCACATCCATGACATGCATACCAGGCCTGGACCACAACCTGGTTGTCTTTGGCATCATTCCTGTCCTATGGGACTCTGTGGTGTAACTCCATTCCATCTCTAACTTGGTTTTGTTCTGTTTCCTTTCCTATATTTAGTATATGTCTCTCATGCCTCTAAGTGACTCGCCATATTAGTATATCTGACTAATCCCTGCACCTCTGGCTACCCAGCAACTACCAGCTTACCTTACTGATACCTTAGTAATATTCTGAATCATCTGTACTGTGCTCTGGTAGTCAATACACCCTGGACATTGGTTTTGAACATTCTCCATAGTATAAAAGCCATTGTACATACATCATAGCACCTCAGTTCAAATATCAACAAAGATACTCATCAATCTCATTTGATTCCAGATATCCCTGGATAGCTCTGACTCCAGGACTTGGCAAGACTATTGTACAAAGATTGTACACTAAACTTCGACACTCCAGACTTTTGATATAGTTCTACCTATGCCCTTGGACCTCTCAGAGACCATTGAGAACTGGTCTTGACATCTACCTCCCATCTGGCAGTCAGCCTTCCACTCCTGGGATTCCAAGAACCACGGCATCCTCCCAGAATCTCAACTTCTCTGACTTCCATGACTCTCTTGACATCCATAATTCTGACTGGAATGATGTAGATGATGCCCCCCAGTCCAGAAGGCACACAAAGGTCTGTACTCTGATTTGGGGATGGTCCACCATTAAAAATTCCCTGCAGAGTCAAAATGACTTTATCAGAGAGTGGCTGCCTTGGAGAGCAGAGTATCTCAATGTAATTTTGGAAGGGGAGCAGCTGGCCAAGGGGGGGATTTGTGAGCAGTGCTGTGAGGGGGAAGGAAGTGTCTGGTGCATGTCTTGTACTGGTGCCCCTGCCTGGTGTGGTCCCTGTGCTGTTAAAGCTCACAGGAACCTCCCCTTTCACAAGGTCCAAAGGTGGAATGGTGCTTACTACCAGCCTACCTCCTTGATGGACCTTGGCTTCTTGTGGCACATAGGCCATGGGGGGGATCCCTGCCCTGGTATTGGTCAGATCCTGATCCAGAGGAGTCAGGCTATGTAACTGGGGAGGGTCCTCCCAATCACAAGTCAGTGGTATTTTTACCAGGGAGCCCTTATGATGACCCTGTCATCAGGAAGTCTTCCTGGTTCCAGATGACCATTGTGCATACAGAGGGGATCTTTTCTCATGAAGTTTCTGTGTGCAAATGCCCTGGATCTGATCCCAATGACTAGCATCTTGACTTACTTCATCAAAGACTCTTCCCAGCTAGCATTTCCAAGCCCAAAACTGCCTTCACATTTGATGTACTTGATCACTTTCTGATAGATGCTTTGGAGTGCAAGACTTCTGCAATGAGTTTCTATCAGAAGCTGAAAAGGTTCACCAACAATGCATTTCCAGAAAGGGTACCAGTTAAGTGCAGTTGTGCAATTACTTGGCTAATCCTCATATCTTTTCTCTGCTTGTTAGGATAGGTACAGGGAGCTGATGAGGGTTTCTCAGTTGTGGAGGGATTTGAAACATAGGAAATGGTTTGGTTTTGGGCATGATCCAGGGCAAGATCCAGGGGATGGAGGACTTGCCCTCTTCTGCCCTGCCAGCCCCCAGCCAGGTCTTAATTTACCTGCAGACTGGAAAGTTCAGTATGACAAGTTACAGGTAGGGAGACTGTAATCCATTCCAATTGGGTTTCTAACTTCCTTCAGGGATACTATCATGAGGCAATATGTCATGGATGGTAACTTCACTGCTCAGCATATGAAAATGAACAAGCCAGAGTTGGATGTGGCCTTGTCAGATGGAAAAGGTTATATGGTTTCAGAGGTGCCATATCACAGTCATCTACAACAGTCATTTGATAGCAAGGAGGTGAGGGGTGTCAAGGTCTTGGAGCTTGCTTACTGACCAATCATTTATGTAGAGATCCACCTGCAGCAATCACAGGGCCATTAATGCTGCAAACATCAACAGGTCCAACCTCCAGTCCACAGGGATCAGTGCCACAGCTTGTGCTTGGCATGGCTGCTTTGTCCCCCACTCTGTGGTGGATTTTCAAAAAGGGGTGAGGTGGGTGAAATGCCTGGATTGATCTTGGTGGCTTGGAGTTCATTTTTGGCCAGGTATATGAACACAGACTACTCCATTTGCAATGCTCTTGGCTATGGTTCTGAGAGCATCCCCAAAGCACTGGTGATTTATGATGTAGGTTGCCAGTGGAGTGTCAACTCCAGGAGTAGGGTAAAAAATAGCCCCTCCCTCCTTCTTCCCCCAGCTCTGGAAATTGTTCCTGCAGTGGGCAAGTTCCATTTGGCTGCACACAAGCTCTCTTGCTTTCCAAAGTACAGCCTCAACTTTGTCAAGGGTGCAGGCCACTTGGATGGAGAAATTCTGGAGACATTGTGGGCTCCATTCAATAAGATCTCCCCAACTGCCAGGTCTATGACTCAGGCCCACAGGCAAGAGGTGTATAATGATCATATGAGGGATTCTAACTGGAAAAAGCTGGTGGAAATAGGTGAGGGTTTTTTTTTTCTCTGAGGGAAGGTAAATTTATGTGGACCATCCCAGTCCCCTCCTTGCTGAAGAAATACAAGGCTTCCAACAAGTGTCTGGAGGAAATGAATCAGGCCTATGAGCAGTTGACTGCTGTTCTGGATCCTGACAAGGTTTCTGGATGGGAATTGGATGCTCTAAGGGCAGAGGCTGATAGGGGGGAGGCCCTAGATATTTATTTGTTGAAAGGGCACAAGGGTTGGTTTTATGGATGGCCTTATGACTCCTTCTGATAATTTTTTGTAGCTCCCACCTTTCATGAAGTGCAGTTACAGCTCACAAAAAAACCAAAGTCTCCCACTGACAGTGTTGGTTCTGTAGCCTGGCTTGCAGAAGGAATCAGCATTGAGGACTCACAGTGAGGTCCCAGTTGAACTCAAGGTGATTTTCTTGCTGACCAGACCTTGCAGAGACCAGCTGAGGTCTGAACTCCAACACCTTCCCAATCCCATGTCCACCAGGCAAGAAGTCAAAATATCTGAGAAGAGGCAGAAACTTTCTGCCAGGATTGAAAAATTCCATAGTGATGGTGAAGCCTTTCTCAAAGGTTTGGAGATAGATGGCACTTTCACTCCTCAGGATGATCCAACATTCTGTGGGAAAGAAGAAGAAGCAGAAGAAGAAGAAGGAGGGGATAGGGAGTTCTGGGATGATGATGAAGGGGACTGGGAAGCTCCTGAAGAGGAAGTTGAGGAGCTGGCTTCTGAGCTCATGAGTATATGGATGCCCTCTTCCATTGGGAGTGCCAAATTGACAGAGCTGGGCCTTGATGGCCTTCTCAAAGAGGAAAGGGAACTCTGAATTGGACAAGCTAATGATTGTCTTGACCAACTGAGAACAGACCTTGGAAACAAGGCCATGTTATACCAACAGAACTTCCAGACTGCAAATTCTACCAGGGAGGGTACCAGGACCAAGAAGGAAATCCAAAAAGTGGTGGCCAGGGTAAACAAGCATGTCAGATGTTATCAAAGGGCTAGGCAGGTCATTCTCAGGCCAGAACCTGATGTTGATGCAGCAGAAAAGTATCAAGAAATCCTGCCAGAGGATCTTGCAGTGAGTAAGGAGGTGACAGAGGAGAACAGGTTTGGCCAAGGGAGCAGTAAACTGGCCTGGTTTTGGATGATGGGTGGCAAACACAGCCAGCTGAATGTCCAGGGTGGGGGCTTGATGGAAGAATGTAAGTGTATGCATTTGCTATGAATCTTACTGACAGTGGTGTACATTCTACAGGATCAATTGGCTCAAAGCAAGGGCAAGAAGGAATAGATGGAAAGAAGAAGTGTCACTGGTGAGGCATGAGATGCTTTGGACTTGCCTGTGGTTTGAGCACCACAAGAACATGTGGGAGAAAAGGGCTTTGCAGTCCTCAGAGCCAGGGAAAGAGGCTTATGCTAAAAAGCAGATGGGGTTGTGGAGTGACTTTGCAAAAAAGGCAAGGCTGATGTTCCTAGGTAAACAAGTGGATTGTGCTTAGAATGGCAGCAGATACATACAGTTTGGATTGTCCAGTGATATTCTTGGCTTGGAGAGGATGTGAATGCCAAACATGTACAAACAAAATGGGCAATGCCTAAAAGAGGAATGGCTGACATATTTTCAACCACCTGCCTATATCAGTAAGGGCCAAAATTTTTCATCTTCTATCTTCTACCCACCACAACAACAAATTCTCTGCTGCTATATACTTCCCCCCCCATTCAACCATCCAATGTCTGACTGGAACCAAGTCTACTCTGGAATCCTGTCCTCCCATGCAGGAAAGCACAAAGAAGCAAAGGGGAACTCCAAGCTCAGGAATGAGATCCTGGCTGAGGTGAAGGTGAAGATCCTTCAACGTGAATTGTTGGAATCTGTAGATTTGCCCTGTAATTTGAGAGTGGTGAGACCTCTTTTCCTCAGTTTGGATATGTCTGAAGTTTGTCTAGGCCACTAGGATGGAGTACTTGCACCAGCTAGATCCACAAGACCAGGAGGAGGAGATAGCAGTCATGCAGCACATCCTGGCTGCCACAGGAAAGAGGTGGGAAGATACTGGTGAGCATCAGGGAACTGGCAATTGGTCAGGACTGGTCACAAACTGGTCACAAACTGGTTTATGACTGGTTCTGACTAGAATCCCATTTACTGATGAGGGTGAGGATGCCAGGGAGGACTTGTAGTGTTGCCATGGCTCCGGCTTGTAGCTGACTCAAGTCAGAACTGAGTACCCAGCTCAGCTGAGCTGTGGCACGGCAAGCCATAATATATTAGGTTGACTTAACTGGCTCAGCTAGTCATGGCTTCTGACCCAAAGTCAGCTAGCTGACACATAACAACATACAGCAGGCATGATCTTTGTTGTGTAGTCTGAACTCGACTCAGGCTGCTTGTCACGAATGATATGATTGCACAGACATGGTACCAGGAGGGAATATAAAGTATGTAGAATCAAAAAATTAGAGGGACATCCTCAGTCTCATCCCCCTCATCTCCTGCAATGGCACCAATGATAATATCAACTGCCTGGGCTAGAGAGTCTTCAGAGGTGCTCTTGTCCACAACTGCTGCCAGAAGATCATCCTCATCCTCGTCAACTAGCATATCCTTCTGGGATACTGCCCACCCTTTTGAGAAATCAAGATCTTCCTTCTTCAGGAAAAACTTGAGCATTTGCAGTGCCTCCATAAGAATTTAGCTGATGTGGTTGCAGTGCTTGGTTATAGTTTCAGAGCTGGAGGAGAAGATGTGTTCACATGGGACAGAGGAGGCCTGGATTGGGAGATAGTCCATTGTGATGTGGAAAATGGTGGGGTACATCGTGCAAGATAGCTAACAGACCTTTAGTCTTAGCTTGTCTTAGAAAATGTGGACTTACAGTGAGCAACAAAAATGTTGCAATGTTAGCAACATTTTGATTGTTTGAGGTATAGGTTGGGATTGGATGTGGCTGTGCAGATGTGATAGGGGAAGGATTTGTAGCCCTTGCTCTTGGCTTTCCATTGGTGGTCTTTTCAATGTCAGGGGTGTAGTGGCTGTGATTATATGAGCCAATTACTGAGGCCTATGCATTGCAATGTTTTTGTTGCTGACACCATAGTGGATGAAATCGATGGTGTGAAGGATATATTTGGAGCAGAAATGCCAGCTGGTGCTTACATAATATATCACATGATTAATTAAATGGTTTGTCAGTGAACAAACAAAGCCAAACATTGAATTTGAGTGATGTACCCTCTGTCCTGTACCACAACCCAAGAAATCTCTTTTCTTGCTATTCTCTCAGGAAATCTCAGCAACTTCTGGTGTTTGTGGCATTACCATGAGTAGGGTGTGTTCCCAGCACCACAAGTCCCTTAAAAGGTTGCTAAAATTCATCCCAGCACTGTTTCCCCTGCCAATGCCTGCAGGATCCTGGCACTCATCAGCATTGGGAAAGGTGAAAATGGCAAGTAATTCAGTCTGACACTTCAGGGCATGAAGAATGAACTAATCCCCTCCCAATATGTGCATTTTCACAAAAGAAAATTGAGTATCAAGGTTGGTGGAAGTCAAACCCTTCTTTACTTTCCAAGGGCTCTGGGTGGAATGACCTACTGGGCTGCCAGGGTAGAATTTTTTTCCCCTTCCACCTCTCCCTAGGTGTCCCCATTGGTCACCTATGACCCAATAATGCTTTCCCAGTGATCCACAGTTCAGCACAGGGCATAGTCTGGCTGATCCTCCTTGGCACCTGGTGTGCAGAGGAGGGCATTGCCTCACCTCAACTTTGATACCCAATTTTCTTTTGTGAAAATGCACATATTGGGAGGGGATTAGTTCATTCTTCATGCCCTGAAGTGTCAGACTGAATTACTTGCCATTTTCACCTTTCCCAATGCTAATGAGTGCCAGGATCCTGCAGGCATTGGCAGGGGAAACAGTGCTGGGATGAATTTTAGCAACCTTTTAAGGGACTTGTGGTGCTGGGAACACACCCTACTCATGGTAATGCCACAAACACCAGAAGTTGCTGCGATTTCCTGAGAGAATAGCAAGAAAAGAGATTTCTTGGGTTGTGGTACAGGACAGAGGGTACATCACTCAAATTCAATGTTTGGCTTTGTTTGTTCACTGACAAACCATTTAATTAATCATGTGATATATTATGTAAGCACCAGCTGGCATTTCTGCTCCAAATATATCCTTCACACCATCGATTTCATCCACTATGGTGTCAGCAACAAAAATGTTGCAATGCATAGGCCTCAGTAATTGGCTCATATAATCACAGCCACTATACCCCTGACATTGAAAAGACCACCAATGGAAAGCCAAGAGCAAGGGCTACAAATCCTTCCCCTATCACATCTGCACAGCCACATCCAATCCCAACTTATACCTCAAACAATCAAAATGTTGCAAACATTGCAATGTTTTTGTTGCTCACTGTATATCCTCACTAAGGTAAGGCCATGAGGAAGCCTCAAGGCAAGGGGTACAGGGTATGATGTCAGGATGACATCATGGTGACATCAGTATGATGACATAATGATGTCAGTAGAGACTAGACCATAGTTCTAGAATGTAAGTATAAATAACTCTCAAGCATGAAAGGAGGAAAGGAGATCTGTTATCAGAAGATGGGATCTGAGCTGGATAAGGGTTTGGAACACAACCCTGGGAAGAAGTACCAAAGATAAGATCAAAATGATCTAATCAGGCATCTAATCAGAGATTAGATGAGATGAAAGATAGGGGAAAATCTTCAATCTGTTACCCCTCTGGATCAGGATCTGACCAATTATGGGGTCAGGGATCCCCCCCATGGCCTGTGTGCCACAAGAAACCAAGTTCTGTGAATGACATAGGCTGGTAGTGAGCACCATTCCACCTTTGGACCTTGTGATAGGGGAGGCTCCTGTGAGCTTTAACAGCACAGGCACCACACCAGGCATGGACACCAGTACAGGACATGCACCAGACACTTCCTTCTGCCTCACAGCACTGCTCACAAATCCCCCCCTTGGCCAGCTGCTCCCCTTCCAAAATGACATTGAGATACTCTGCTCTCCAAGGCAGCCACTCTCTGATGTAGTCATTTTGACTCTGCAGGGAATCTTTTAATGGAAGACCATCCCCAAATTAGAGTACTGGCCTTTGTGTGCCTTCTGGACTGGGGGACATCATCTACATCATTCCAGTCAGAGTCAGGGATGTCAATAGAGTCATGGAAGTCAGAGAAGTTGAGATGTTGGGAGGATGCCATGGTTCTTGGAGTCCCAGGAGTGGAAGGCTGACTGCCAGATGGGAGGTAGAGGTGCCTAGTGTCCACTTCTTTGTGGGTGAGCTTTCCCCTTTTGGTCTTGGTGGGCTGGAAAGTGTACAAAGAACCTCTCCCAGAGGTTTTTTGCAGAACTTTGGACCTTTGACAATGCATGCTGAACAGGATGGATATGAAACATGGGGAATACTCTAGATGTACAATTTTCACTTGGAAACTCCGATTGACATTGGCTAAGGGGTGCAGCTAGGTACACTAAGTCTGTAAAAATTTTCCCAAGAGATCCTTTTGTTGAGTGAAAGATGGCCTGGCCAGTCCAAATTTGTTATGGACAACATCCTTCATGTAGTGAGCAAGTGCTATCCTTTCACCTTTCTCCCATTTGGGGACAGAGTGGTGGAGAAGTTTACCAGTGAGGTAAATCATAGTGCCTGGCTGGTAACTGAAAATGGAGCCAAGATCCAAAACATGAATTTGGGCATCATGCATTCCCAGGCTCACTGGTGAGTCCAGCAGAGAGGGTGCAGAAACCTCATCTAGGTGAGGAGAAGTCTCTTGGTTGACTATGACATCTATGCCAACATAGATCGAAGGCCACTGAGTCTGAGAAGGGGGTTGGGTGACCACCCAGTCTTCCTTGGCTGCAATGGCATCCTTGCCAACTCTAGCCAGATCTGGCAGTACCAGTCTTGAAATGGAGTTCCAGAACTCCTCTGCATAGGAGATTTCATGAAGCCATTCCTTCACAGCAGGGATTTTGAGATTGGAACTTTCATAGACCTTGTCCTGCAACCTCTTTGAGAACATTAGCCTTGCAACCTACACCAGACCATGAGGAGAAGAGTACCAGATGACCCTGCTGGAAAGTTGCAGGAGAGTTCATAAGCCTGCCATGGCCAAACATGGCATCAGCCAATGGGTCCACTTCTCTGCCATCAAGCTCTGGCACATGTCTATGGCCAAACCTCTTTCTGGACTCATTCTTCCTCTTGGAGTGCTTCATAAGTCAGCCTCTCAAAGGGAGGTGAATCCTATTGAGATGTTTCTACCAGTGCATTAATATAAATATAATATATACATGGAGGAAGAGACTGCTTCACCACTTGGTCAGGAGAAATTATGCCTGGTAGATACCAAAGCATCACTCTACCATGGACATCCAAAACAGTGGCAGGGTCAGAGATGTGCCCCCATTGGGGATATTGAAAATACTTGGTTTTGTCTGCAGAATGGGGCCTGGGTTCAGCAAACCTATCAATGTCCCACTCCATCACATCTTCCTCTGGACTCAGACTTTGCACTTCTTCAGCTGTCAGGAGCTGCACCAACTCACAGGGGTTCAGGATTGCATGGGCAATGACAAGGGCAGACAGCTTGGTTTTGGTGGAGGAAATAGACGCAGAAGGGAGGTCTTCCTCAGACATAGCCCTTTGGAGGTTAGTCAATTGGGACATTACTGTCAGTCTATGATATTATATCAAGCAGGGTGTAGCCAATACCAAGGAAGAAGTAGTTCTTAATACCTTGGCTTCCTAAGGTCTGATTTTTGTAGTACCACAGATGTGGAGAGTTTGGATCCCCAAAGTACAGATGTCAGGATCCTATCCACCATGGCAGACAGGGCATCAGAAGAGGTTGAGGAAGAATTCATTGCACACTTGTGGGCTCAGGAGCAATGATGATGTAGTGGGATGCAGCAGAGGGTGTAAAATTTTAAGCCATGAAATTCAAAACACTGACTGTGCCTGGTGCCTACTTATTCCATATAGGACATAATGCTTAGGGTTAGGGTAGGCCCCATAAATTACAAAAAGTGAAGACAAAAACAAGGCAAGTCAAAACCCTTTCAAGATGAAATAGGGTGATAAGTTGGGAACCAAATTACCAGTCAAAACAAACAGAACAAAAAAAGAAGTTCCCAGTGGAACAGACTCACTGACAACTGTCCAGGAGGGGCCCTTCCCCCAGAGCAGAAGCAGGTCATCAAGAAAAAGGATCATGTGATTTATTAGGCCAGCCTACACTGGTAGGCATGGACCAAATCCCCCCAGACCAACAGTTGCTGGCCAACACCAGTTAGCACAGACTAAGTGAAGAAAAAGATAGCAATGTTTTATTTATCAGGCCAGCCTGCACTGGCAGGCATGGACCAAATCCCCCCAGACCAACAGCTGCTGGCCAACACCAGTTGGCACAGACTAAGTTAAGACAAAGCAACATTTTATTTGTTAGGCCAGCCTGCACTAGCAAGCATGGACTATTGCTACCCTACCCTACTAGGATAGTAACTACCTCTATACCAACAATGTACTGGCCAGGTACAAGGTGGATGAAGGGTCACCATCCATGCATGTGCAGCTGCAGTCCACACAATGACAGAATGGTGCCTATGAACAAATAGTTAGTACATGATAACCACCAATCACCTACAGAGTTCACTTCAGTGGGGCAACATGACACCTGGAAGGGTGTTAGCATAAATCAATAGTAGTTGTGGGAGGAGAGCAGCTTCCCTTGACAACTGATGTACTGTATGTACACAGTGGATGCAAAGTCATTGGCATGCAGTAAGTACATGATGACAAGTGCAAAGGCATCAGCATGGATGAAAAACATGTGTGGGGGAACAGCTTACCTTGACAGCTGGTATACTTATGTTGCACAATGTGCAAGGTGTTTGCACATGGTAAACATGTTGAGGTGGAACAGCTTACTTCACTGCAGTGGGGGACAACACTTGAAAGGCGTTAGAGCATGTATGAAGAGTGGCTGTGGGGGGGGGAGAATGGCTTACCTTGACAGCTCATATATGTATGTGCTAATACCCTTGCATGTGTTGTGGGACCCCACCACAGCCTACATCCCAACACCCTCCCACATTCTGTATACATACATCAGCTGCTGAAGTAAGCTGTTCCCTGTCACAGCTGCTCTTCATGCCTGCTAACACCTGGGTACTGCATTGCCCCACTGTGTGTGGTAAGCCATCCCACATCACTGCATTTACTACCTGCCAACACCTTGCATGTCAGATGACATACTGTATAACCATGAAAGTCTGGTGGCTGTACATTGCATAGCTGTTGAGATATGTGAGCTCACTGTCATTGACAGTAACAAGAGGTGCCAGGGATGATGCATTGCGGGTGTGGGAAGCCTCAGGAAATGTTGATGACAAATCTCCACCCACACACTGTGAGTTGACCACTCTAAATGTCTAAGTACCATGCAGTATTAGTTAATTATTCATTAAATACAATTGTTGCATGATGGGTATTATACAACCATGAAAGTCCAGTGGCTGTATGTTGTGTAGGTGTTGAGATATGTGAGCTTGCTGCCATTGACAGTGATGGGAGGTGATGGGGATGGCACAACATGGGCATGGGAAGCATCAGGAGAAGTTGATGACAAAATCTCTGCCCCACAGCACAAGTTCATCAGCAAAACAGCCATTTTGGGACATAACATTACAGCATGACATGCTTCTCCAGATTGCATACATGCATATACAGTAATGCATTGCCATATGGTTACAGTATGACAGATCTCCAGATTGGGTACATACATACTATAGTAATACATTGCCATACAGTTACAGTATGACAGATCTCTGGATCAGGTACATACATATACAGTATAGTATGGTTACATAATGACAGCAGCCAACAGATGTCCAGTAGCATCACAGCATGTACATGAACACATGTTCTCACTGTAGTTCTGTATACTTGTATGTGGGTGGTCAACTGTACCACCTGGACAGTGTAGCATGGAAAGATGAGAACTGATTGATATGAACATATTTTCCATATTTTAGCATAATCTTCTGTGTCCTTCTTGTACAATTCATTGAGGTAGCCATGACTGAGTAGCATAATGGCGGAAATAAACTTAAACTCAGACTATCATACCACAAAGGGCATTGACATTGTGCAGACGATGACTGTGACAACAGATTAAATCAAATTGTATGCACAGACTCAGCTACAGGTGCTTCACAACATGTAAGATCTCAGATTCTTAAAATGCATGGAGATGCGAGTTGGAATACAAAAGATCAACAAAAGTCAAATAAATTGCAGTAAACAAGGAACATACAGCTTGAGTTAAAAAATTCTGGATAACAATGTATGGTGGCACTTACAGTCAGAAGGCTCATCATCGAGTGCAACTGTACTATTGCACATTGAATTGCACATGCACCCAAGCTCAAACTCAACAATTTCCAGCCTCTGCTCTGCCTCCTCAGCACGAAATTTGTAGAGCTCACCAAGTGCAATGTTCTCCCTGAGTTTTGCTTTAGCAAGCTCCCACTCTATGCTGCAAACAAGACATTGAGCTTGCATGACCTCAAGGAGAAACTGAGCTTCTTCCTGCTTGGATCCATCCTGATCTGCATCAGATATGCTGGTGGGTGCATGCTGAAGGGATATAAATGCCAGTAAGCATGCTGTCAGGATTGTGCAACTTACCTGCACATCATCATCTTCCTGAGATACTGCAGTCTTGAGCACTGATGATTTGAGTAGAGCAGAACTTAATCTGGAGGGATGGGCATGGGAGGGCATGATAAGGGATGAGTGAATAGCATTTGCCCTCCAGCTGTGGATGATGCCAACAGCCAGAGGCATTCCTTGCACACAGACAGTATTTGAGCCCAGTTTGCATCTGGAAGCAACCTGCTCAGAGGAGATACTGGGCAAAACAAAACTGCTAGATCCACTATCTGCACCAGGAGTGCCAGGAACAGTAACAACAGATGTTTGTGGCCTGACCAGGCTTGTAGGGATGGTAGACTGAGCCTCAGTCGAAGTGATGTGATGGTTGATTTCTTGAGAGGTAGCTGGTGACTCCACATTCATTTTCTGAGCATCTGCTGTTAGAGATGCATATGAGAATTGGGAATAATTGCAAATTGCAAGGTGGAAGGTTGCTGAAGCTGAAGAAGAGACTCTGATGTTAGGTACATACTTACATATTTACAACCATTGTTTTCTACTTATAGTAGCTTACTTTGTGCCACTCAATAGGAATGTAGCATCGACAATTTTGTTGTTCTGTCTGGAAAGTCCTCCTCTTGTGAGTCCTACTGCATTCTTTCATTGATGCCTGAGTGTCCGAGGTGTCTCAGAACCTTCCCTACTGCAAGAGGTCTCACATACCACCAGTCTCAACTGCAATCTTTTTATAACACAGTCCATTGGGAGACTGTAACTGTTTGTGTTTTGAATGCTCCAGAATACACTGCACTAGCTGACAATCCATGCCTGTTTTCCCCTTTTCAAGCACAAGATGAGGATTTTGATATGTCAATACTCAATGCAGAACCACCAATGGAGCATCCATCCTTTGTGATGGCTGACAAGCACACAGACCATGAGGAAGTCCTTCAACTGAATACCAATGATAAGTTGGGTTGTATTCTCAATGCCTTTCATGGTGCCAGAGAGATTTTTGATGGAGGACAAACATTTTTAGCATGATTTCATCTTGACATCTATGCTTCCCAGTGCCAGCAGAATCTTTATTACCCTTTTGCTAGCCTTGGTGATTGGGAGATTGTGAACTTCCTTCTCACATCCAGACTTAGCATGAGAGCTATTGATGAATTCTTGTCATTGCATCTGGTGAGTCTGTCGATACTAATTCATCTGTTTCCATCACGTAACACTTATTTAGATGAACTCTCTTCCTCTCTTGTTCTCTACTGCCAAAGAACTTTGCTCCCATGCTGAAATGCTCCCATCTGGACCACACTGGAATGCTCGAGTTGTCCCTACCACCCACCCAATGAAAAGTCCTGTCACCCTTTACTACCATGACTTGTTGGACTGTGTAGAGTCCTTATTCAACCATCCTCTCTTCACACAAATGATGGACTACTCACCTTCCCACCTGTTCACTACCACCAAGCACATTGTGAGAGTATTCATGGAGTGGATGAGTAGTGATGGTGCATGGGATTTGCAGGTATGAATTATTCTTGCTCTTGAATGCAAATATGTAATGCAATTACCTCCAAGTTGAAATTTCCCAAAGGTAGTACGTTGTGCAGTGTTATTCTGTCATCAGACAAGACACATATCACAAATATGTGTGGCAGGAAAGTTGCCCATCCCCTCCTGATCAGTCTCACAAACATTCATATGGACATCAGGAACAAAGGGTCATCACATGCATTCCTACTCCTAGCACTAATGCCAATTCCCACATTTACACATCCTGCTACCCAAATATGCTCTGTTCTCAAGGTGCATCTCTTCCATCACTGTCTAGACATTGTCCTCAAACCCTTGAAACAGGCCACTTGTTTTGGCAGGATGATGTCAGACCCTGTAGGAAATCTATGCTATTGCTTCACCCCATTGGTCTCATACATTGTTGACACACCAGAGGCATGCATGCTGGCATGCATATGAGGACACACCTCACCAGTAACCACTGCCATGTATAAGGACTTTGGAGATCTGGACCATCATCTACCACATAACACTGCCCTCACCCTTGCCCAACTCCGGTCTATCCAATGTAATGTAAATGAAGTTGAATGGTACTTTGCCACATGTGAGGATTTTTGACTTAGTGGTGTATCACACCCTTTTTGGCATGACTGGCTATATGCTGATCCCTCTCAGTTTCTCACTCCGGAAGCTCTGCATTACTGGCATCACCAGTTTTGGGACCATGATATGCAAAGGTGCAAGCATGCACTGGGGGCTGGGGAGCTGGACTTCTGGTTCTCTGTGTTGCCTCCAATTGCCAGCTTTCATCACTTCAATCAAGGTGTGATGAAATTGAAGTAGGTTGGTGGGCATACACAAAGAGATGTGCAGTGATACATTGTAGTCGTTATTGCTGGATTCCCTCAAGTGGATGTAGTTATAGCCATTTGGGCTCTGATGGAATTCCAATACCTTGCCCAAGCTCCTGCCATCACTTCTCAAATGCATGATCATATTTCAGCTGCTCTCAAGACCTTCCATGACCACAAGCATGCCATAATTGATGCTGGACTATGTCATGGCCAGACCACTGGGGCCACCCTCAACCACTGGGAGATCCTGAAGCTAGAGTTCATGCAGAGTGTTGCACCAAGCATCCATCAGGCCGGCACTGTTATACAATGGTCAGCTGACACTACTGAGCATGCCCACATCGAAGTTGTCAAAGATCCAGTAACCACAACAAACAACCAGAATTACAACTCCCAGATCTGCCACACCCCTGATTGTGACAAAAAGTGTCACCTCTTTAACACTGCTGTCTCACTCTCTGAGCAAACTGACACTCATGATAGCCTCACAGGGGACAATTCTGAGACTGATGCACTCGATCATAGTGATCCAAACATGGTGGACAGTGCAGGTGACAATGTGATTGGCAATATTTTATAGGATCTATGGTCATCCAACCGTTCACCAATTTGCTTTTTTGATTCTGCTGAGATGCTCTCCAATGCCCCTCTTGGTTCTGTGCCCAGGCCACTCCACATGTTGGCTATTGGCTGCACTGCACTCCGACTCAACTACAAACCATTGATATGCCATGTAAGTGTCAATGATGCTGCAGATACTTTCAGCCTTCCTGATCTTCACGGAGCATTGAGCAACTATTTAAATCGTGAAGGGTCCTTTTGCCAAAACTTTCACTCCTTTGGACACTAATGAAGATCCTCACCAAACTCTCCCCTTCCCTTCAACAATCTCCACATCTGGTTCAAGGTTCATGTGCAGCAGCAGACATATTTTGATTCAACAAAGTCCTCCTCAGCATTCACTATTTATGCTCACCCACCAGACTGCCACTGGAAGTTTGGCTGATATGATGCTGCCATTTTGAACACAAACCCACAATATAAATGGCCACTGAGTGGTTTAGCAGGTATAATCTGCATCTCTGATGAGGGCTTCTATTGACATGCTTTTGTGGAACAGGACACAATGTTGTTCTGATCTGACTCATCATGTTGTCGCTATCTCCAAGAGGTACCACAATACCTTGGGCTGATCATGCTCTCATCTATGCTGAATGACTGGATTTAGTTCAGCAAGCCCATGGTCTCATTGACCATGTGACTGGTTTACATGTACTGCAGAGGGCAGTATGTGCATCAGGTACACCTCTTGGCAAGGTATTTCCACTAGACCAGATCAGATCTTACACTCACATTACCCCTTGTTTTGGTGCTGCTGCTGATAACTGACTTAGTTCTGCTAATAGTATCCATTTTGCTCCGCTGTTTTTCTTGAACAAATACTTTGACAAGGACTTTTTCTATGCTATCACATAGTTACTCTAAATAGTGTCAGTACACTCGACCTCCTGCATTCACACCTCAAAAAAAAAATGTTATGTAAATGCTCTCCTCGACAGACTTTTGAGAGTTTAGGGATGATTAGGAAATACATGCTGTGCCACATGCACCCCACCTTGCTTCAGCATTTCTGTATGTGTATTGCTGCAATGTCGATGTCCATTTTCACTGACAAATTTTCTAAGTGCACTACCATCGACTACACACTCTTTCTCATCCTGCTCAAGTGCCCCCAATCTTCTTCTTTGTGGTCAATACTTACCTAGTAGATAAGGAAGACCTCAAGGCTCTTTGTGAGGCCATTTCTCAATCACATCTCACTGTAAGCCCTTGTTGGGCTTATCACTGTTGGTACCATGGTATACTGTCCATCAAGGTCAGCAGATAATAGCTGACGTGCAACAGACCCAAGTCCACAAACTTGATATACCAAATGCAGTCCATCCTTGTCTTCTGCAGTGGTAAGGAATATACTTTGAGAAAATTCAGAAGTTGCTTGGATTGAGCACACCAGTTCGAGCTGCTCCCCATTCCTGTCAGCCCATGCCTCAGCAAGCATTCGGTGCTGCCCAATCTTTACTCCCGATGCAACAAGTGGAATTCTAGCTCACTGGAATACTTGAATCCCTCCTGCATGATTCTTGGCCCATTGCAAATGAGAGACATCTGTTGTGATGTGCCAAAGTTGCTCTGAGTGTTGCAGTCAGATTACTACAGGTGAGTATACTTGTTTTACTGGGTTGTAACCTCTCGCTGACCCCTGAAGATGACATACTACCTCGGCACAGGCTCTCAAACCATGCTATTTGATGGTGGTCCTGCTATGGAGGGTCCTGGAATGATGGTGAGCAACAAGTTGAAAGACTCCCACCATGACATCAAATGAGGTAGCATCAAGCATTACAAGTGTGCTGTGAAGGTAAGGTGACTGTTGCATGAAGAGCTTCCCTTCTCATTGGTTCCTTAATTCTATGAAGCCTCGCAAAATGGGCCTCTAACAGTGGGCATGTAGTTGACCTCTTCACTGGCTGCTTAGATCAACTTGGATTGCTGGAGATGAAGTTCCCACCCAACTCCACTAATGGTGTCATTGTTTTATCTGATTCGTTCATGGCCTCCACCTTCCACCAGAGTTTCCTTCATATTTTGAACAAGGATGACCAAGACTTCTTGGAGATGGGCTTCAATGCTATGTTTGATATATAGGTATTTTTGTTTCTCCCAATTTTACATAGCATGTGGCTGATGGACACTGGGTAGATGACCAGGGAGCTGAAAGTATCTTGGGCATGTTGTCTCAGAGGGAAAGAAATCCAATTGTGTTGGAGATACCAAAATTGTTATCAGGCAAACCTCCGTGTGGAGACTAAGTGCCATCAGTCTGCAGACATCAACAGCTGTGTATTTTGAAGTGGTTACTCTGGCTGGGTAAGTGCTTCAGCTGGGCTCCCAGGGTTTGCTTCAATTCATGACACACTATCAGCATTCCTCTGGACAGTGGCACTTACATGTCATGACCATTGTGTGTAACTTTACCAAGGCACGATCACCAAGCATTGCAACTTCATTGGACCAGGAGGCTGCTGCCATCTTGATGGTCAGAATAGCAGCATTTTAAGCTGAGATTGACAGTTTGCCCAATGTGTCACATTGGCTGGATTGGATGTTGATCCGGCTTTGCCAGAAGTTTGCTGATTATGGGAAGGGGGACCCAGCAAGCTTCAGACTGTCAGATAACTTCAGCATTTACCTGCAGTTCATCTTCTGTCTCCAGAGGAGTCAGTTTTTACAGGTATATAACAATAGCCTGGATTGGCAGCTTCCTATAGGTTTGTGTGAAGCTTTCTCCCTACAGGCAGTGCAATAATGTGTGGCTGTAGACATATCCTTAATGAGGAAGATGCAAATAACTCACTGATCATGATTTGGCCCACTTTCAACGTTCTACCACAGCCAGTGTTACTTGATAATGTTTCCATCAAACCAAACATCATTCTTTTGGATATGTTCTTCCACATCCTCATGTTCCACAGAGAAACATTTTCCTGGTGGAGGAAAGTGGGATGCCAAGATCATGGTGGCTACAAGAATTTCAAGGAACTCCTAGAAGCACTTGTTACCAGTGCACAGGTATGCATGGTAATCCATTGCTCTCTGATCATTTTAAGTATCCAGCATTGCTAAGGATCGTTCTTACATTCTAGGTTCACCTTGTTGACCATTTCCCCATCCTACAATACATTGTCTGTTATCATGGTGGCAACCAGGCTTGTTTCTTGTAGTCAAATCTGAACCCTTCTACCAGGCATATGACAATGTCAATATAAGGCACAGCAGCAGGCACCAGTACTGGTCCTGCAATCTTCACAGACAATGTCAGCCTCCAAGTATTCATGGAACACCTTAAACATCTTGTACATATATCTATCCACCCTGCTTGACACCCTCTTCATGCTGTTTGTTTCTAAAATGTTTTTCCCCTCTGCTTTATTCATGAATTGTGACAGCACCCAGTCCATCTTCCTCCTCTCTTCATCTTGACTTTGACTCACTGACCTTGGCTAACATGATCAGCAAGCACTCCTACTCATCCACTCCCCATGCTACCCCATCTCCTGGTTGTTCATATATGCCTCTGGATAGCTGCATCTCTCCCCCTGCCATCTACAACATTAATGTGAGTTGTCCTCAGACCACCTCAACTCTGACAGGCACAGCCATGGTAGTGGTGCTCATTCACTAGCCTCACTTCACAGCATGCCTTACACAGCCACTGTCCCCTGCTCTTATCACTTCAACCCAGTCAGTCCTCCTGCCACTTGCTCAGCAACCAAGTCTGCTTGCAGGAAGTCTTGCAATGAGGACTTCCAGTATGCCACCAGCAAGGGAGAGGGGGGGGTCGAGGAGAGATTTGACACTGGCGAGATGCCAAAGGGGATTGGATTTCTTTCACATCAAATGAAATCCCTGTTTGATGTCCTTTTTTCCAAGCACAGAAGGCTCTCACAAGGGACTAGAAATTCCAATCACAACATGGGGCAACACCCCCCCCCTTCTCTTTCCTTTGTATGGAACATATGCCTCTCTTGCCTTGTAAGGAAACTCATAGCCAAATTGGGACCAGATAGGAAGGATATAACAATGGAATCGAATCTGCATCTTGTTCCTCTCCCCAGCCCTTCCAACCTTTGTATCCACATCTCCTTCCCCCTCCTCCCTCCCACCTGCCTTTTATTCTTTTTCTTTTTCTTTCTCTTTTCTTTTTATCTTTCCTCCTTCTTTCACTTGCATGTGGGTCTTATTGTGTGGCCAGGTCATATCAGCCAGCCCTCATGTAAGTCCTGTTGTTGTTTTTGTGTTGCAGCTCTCATCAATGCTAGAGACAATACCATCCATTAGCCTCATAATCGCCCTGGTGCCCTTTATTGCCATCTGCTGTGCAAACATCATCCCACTCCACCTACCTTCAAACTGGCGCTCTCCTCACCATGGACTCCACCTTGCTCAAGCACACCCACAGCCCCAACTTCATTGACACCCCCTTTGGCTACAACTCCCTCAACCTTGAACCCTACCTCCAATACCCTCAGTCCCCTTATGACATCTCCATGATGGCTTGTAAGTCTCATCAAATATCAGGATCTACCATCAGGACTATATTTGGCTTACATCACATGACAGTGCCAGGTCCATCCTCCTCATCCCTGCAGCTTGATTTTGACTCGCTGAACTTGGCCAACATGATCAGCAAGTACTCCTACTCATCTGCTCCCTATGCCACCACCTCTCCTGGTTGTCCATACATGCCTCTGGACAATGGCATCTCCCCCCTGCTGTCTACAACATCAGTGTGGGTGAGTTGTCCTCAGACAGCCTCAACTCTGGCAGGTGCAGCTGTGGTAGTGGTACTCACTCCCCAGCCTCAGTTCACAGCATGCCTTATGCAGCCACCATTCCCCACTCCCACCACTTCAACCAAATCGCCCCTCCTGCCACTTGCTCAGCAACCAAGTCTGCTTGCAGGAAATCTCACAACAAGGACTCTGATGATGAAGATGAGGAATTCCAGCCTGCCACTAGCAACTCTGGCAACAACAATGCTCACCATGAGACCATCCACAAGCAGCACATTGAGTCAGAGCAGAGGCATTGCGACGAACTCCAGGTCGGCTACCACCAGCTCAAGGATGCCCTTCTGGTCTCCAACCAGAGGTCAAGCAAGGTTTACCTCCTCGACTGCGCCACCACCCATGTCAAGTATCTTGAGATGACCACCCAGCAACTTCAGGTAAGACTCCAGCAAGCAGAGAACAAAGTACAGCACTTTGTATGTGAGTACTCATGTCTTCATCTGTCATGATCAACCGCTAAGTCATAGCACATTGGTGTCAACAGGGTGTCAATGCTTGGCACAGCCAAACAGAGACATGCTGCTGCTGCTGCCACTGCTGCCACCATCACTGCCATGTCACAATAATCACAACTAAATATCTGATCATTTGCCTGACAATGGCTATTGCTAGACAAAATCTGCAGACTCCCCTTGGTCAGTTTACTTATTGCTCATGGTGATAGCATTGTGCATTGGAATACCCCCCTGGAAGTGGGTCACATTATGTCACAATGGACTTTCTGCATCGCATTTTACATATGTTTCCTTGCATTTTTTATGAACATTCGCAGCAGCCCCTTGGTGTTCTTTGGCTGTCCATGACACTTGCCACCATCCAAACTTCAGATTTGGAGGTGGCCCCTTGGCTGCACCAATTATTTGCAATGTGTTCCTGTGTTCCAGGTTGGCCAGTGGTGGGCCTGTTGACAGGTCACGTGTGCTTGAGCTGGAGTGATCAACTCGATGATGAGGAATTGGAACCCACAGGTTGTCACTTGTTGATCTCCCCCCATTTTGCATACCTCCAATATGCACTTGCAGGCAGCAACCACTTTGCTGTGGTTACATACCTCATGCATGCCAATACACTGGGATTCATCTTTGTACCTGCAACCTCCAACATCTGCCGCATCAGCTTGGTGTCCCATGTATATCTCAAGGACTACTTGCATTTGCTCTCATGCCTCCATCATGAACTGATCCTCTCATCTGCCCTTGCTCCATGACATGTACCACTCTCTTACCCTCCCCCTCCCCAGATTTTTCAAGCAAGAGAAGTGCCCTGACTGCCCTTCCCTATTGCACTCATTGGCTTGGTGTGGGCTGTGTGTCACTCACAAGTCAAGGATATGGTTGTGTAAATTGTAGACCACTCGACCGTGAGGTAATGTCCTTCCTTTGCTTCTCATACCATGGTCATCTACTTCAGTGGGCTTGCCCCTTCACCAGTTGAACCTTTGATGGAGGGCCACTTGAGTAGTACCTAAGTCCGGCCATTGTAGTAACCTATCAGAGGGATGGACTGTCATCAGGACCAGTCAGAACCACTCAGGTACCGTTGGTTACCATTGGTTACCACTTCAGTGGTACCACTGGTCATCTCACTGATTGAATTTTAGAGATACTTGTTAACAATCAATTCTCTTGCTGGAGTGTAAAAAGCTGGTTCATTTGCAGAGAATTGCTTTATGCTACTAGTCACCACAGTCATCATGTCCCCCATAATTGAGTATTCTAACATTCAAGTCTTGCTAATTACTTACTGCTGACCTTGCAGAAGAGTTTTATGTAAGAGCAACAGTGTCCCCAGTCTGGCCTCTCAGGTTGCTTCCTGCCAAGTAACCCCCACCTGTCCCAGAATGCCATTGGGCAGAGGCAAAAGGTGGTAACACCATGGACCCACCAGTACCTCGAAGTCACCCTGTGGCTTCTTCTAGATGTTCAACACAGGTTACTGCTGGCCAAGGTGGTCATGTTATACCACTGGAGAAGGCAGGGCTTGCCATTGAAGCACACAGGCAGCCACCCAAGCCATTGCACCAGATTCCTGAGGATGAGCCTGTCAATGACATGGCTCCAGCACCACACCAGACGAAGAAAGCTGCTCACAAGGTTACTAGAGAGTCCAAGAATGGAGTAAGTGTCTCCATCATCAAACATCTGCTAGCTAATGTATGTGTAGGGACTTGGTGCTCCTCCCAATAATGTGCCCAGTGATCAATCAAGTCAACTACCTGTGTCACAGGATGAGCAACCTACCATGCCAGAGGGTGTCTTACAAAATTCACTGACATCCTGCCCTTCAGGTAGTCGCTTCAGCCTCCAGCTTGAAAATCCAGCTGCACCTACTTATGTTGGCTCACAAACAATTGATGCCTATGAACAAGGAAGTACAAACAACAGCACATTGTCTCACATGAAGAAAGGTGGGTTTGATACCATTGTCACAAGTCTTGAAGTGAATGCTGTATTTCCCCAGTTACCCAACTAAATCCTACCACCCATCCTCAACCTGGCCAGTCTTGTGCCACCATTTGAACCCCTCAAGGACTACCAATGGCTGCTCCATCATGCCCTCCAGCCTACAAGGTTTTACCTCAAAACCAACCTTCTCTGTCTCCATCTGCAGAGGATGTCCAGCATCAACCCAGTAGTCTGTTGTCACTTCTGAGCTCTCCCAAGGTGCTTCAGTCTTCCAACAATGAGAATGATCACCTTGAAGACAGGGTATTTCATCCAACAGATTCAGATGAATGGGCTGAAGACCACATTGATCAATCTGATCATAAGTAATTTCTGGCTGTCATATAAATCACACTGAGTATTCAATTAATGGTGGTAGATGATGTGAATTACGAGAATAGTGACACTGGCAAGAGGAAAGAAGATGAAGTTGTGAGGCATGATGATGTGGATGATCATGCTGATGACCATTCAGATGACCAACAGCTGAGCTTCGAGACTGCAATGCCTGCTTGCCAGCAGAACTCATCACAGATATTGATCCCTCTTGCCCATGTGTTGTCTTGCCAGCCAGGCTCTTTGTTTCCGAATCATCATCAAGTTCATACTTCTACCCAGTCTTCTCAGCTGCAGCTCCCTCCCCCTGCTTGGGCCTGTCATCCCAGTCAGCTGCCTGCTCCTTCGGGGGGTTGTCCTCAGCTGCATGCTCCAATCCATTCCCATCTCTCACAGCATCAAGGTGCTCAGCCCTCCAGACCATGTCTACCTTCTCAAGCATCCTTGCTGCATTCTTCTGTCCAGAACATGCGAGCTGATGATCCAGTGTCGCTGCAGCCTCCCCCATCTCCACCCCAATCAAACTTGGGTTCAGGCACTTCAGATGGTGACAGGCATGACAATTGTCAAGCTCATTGTCCAGGAGATGAAAGAGTAAGCTCATACATGGTCCATGTACCAGTGCTGCGAGGGCTAAGTGACCCTAGGCAGGTGTAGATTATGATGTCCTTGATCATCATCATGCTAGAAACCACTGCCACTGCTCACCATCACCAAGCTATCTGAGTACCATCAGCTTGCCAAAATTGAAGAAGCAATGCACCAGTACTGAGGACAAGCTCAGTCTCGAAGAGGATAATGGTGAAGTGATGCCTGGAACACCTAAGCTAACTGGACAGGGATGTTGCACTAAGTACTCAAAGAATCCCAAAGGTAGTCAACCAGTGAAGTCTTTGACAGCTGGTTTTTTCCCCCCACTATGGAATAAACTCTTTGACCTTGCAAAGGCCCAGATGCAATTCTATGTTGCATTGGAAGAGCCTGTTCCACAACATGAAGTAGCAATCCAGGGCCAATGTTCTGAGATTCTGTTTGAAGTTCTAGCCCATTACAAAGAGAAAAATCTCAAGGTCAAAGCCAGTATAAATTTTCTGTCCTCCTTGTTTCTCCCATTTCTAATACATGTCTTATTCAAAGGCTACTACCCATGGTACAAGCTTGACATGGCAAAATTGGTATGCCATCAACATGCATGATATGTCCCACTAACAAGATCACAGATTTTTGCAGACACACATACATTCTGCAGTGAGATCAAGAAGGCCGCTATCTGAACTATTCCAGCTCAGTATCAGCTCTTCCCCCCTCCAAGTGCCACAACCGAGGCAGACCATCACAGAGCAATCAAAATCAGGGCAGAAGAGATTCTGAAAGGGGGTGCATATCTCCAAGGAGAGGTGGATGCCCAAGTACTTTCCCTTTATTCTCTATTGTCACATGGCTGATGCATCAATTAAGGGGAAAACAAGTAACTTTGCTCATGATGCACTGAAATATGTCTGTCTCACTGTGTATTACAGTAACTCTGTGAAATCTCTCCACCAGTTCGCCAAGTTCCAGCAATATGTCCTATACAAGGTGCTTCTTCTTGTCACAGCTATTGTAAGGGTTTTACCATCCTCGAGTTGCAGTCTCAGATGAGAACTATCAATTAGATTCATGAGGTTCTCTGTATATACGAGATGCATGGGTTCATCCCCAAAGAATCCAAGCTCAGTAGCAAAGCCCTCGACAGTGCATTCAACACAATGGCTCCCAAGCTTGAAGCAGTGCTCTCCCATGCATACCGTGGGCCTAAGCTTAATGCTATGCTCAAAGAGTGGGTGAACCTCAGCATGTAAGTATCCAGTCACCTATACACTATTCCACTCACATGGATAAATAGGATGGGCTACACTCCAATCAGTTGTCCTGCAGTGGCACAGGACAGTAATCATTTTGATATTATCTTAGACTAGCATTATGTCTGGTGTTGTGGTCCAGTCATAGTTTAATTTTCAATGCAGAATTTTCAATTTCTGTTGCCTCCAACAGGAAATACAATGACAGCTCAACAGTGTGATACAGTTTGACCACAGCCCTATGGTGTGGTACAGTAAGTACAGTACCTACACATGATCACAGGCCACACAGCACAGGGTGGGGCTCGTTGTACAGTCTGAGATGGCATTGTACAGACTTAGTGAGCTGTACAGACTTCACTAACTGTACAGACCTGTCTCAGGGCCTAGTTTTATGCATCTATGTATATTACTTCTATATTCAGCATGGTTTGTACAGGACCCGAGGTAGAGTGACAGTCTGTACATAACTGTGAGGTAACTGTGTCATGAGTGCACAGTGGGGGACCTACCTGTGCTGCTGTAAGCGCTGTCATTTGTACAGTCAATTACCAATTTGCTGATGTTGTTTATTCTAAATGTGTCTAAGTACCCAGCAATATTCATTAATTATTCATTGAGGGGGGAAACCCCTCAAATATGTCACCTTAGACAAACATCACAACAGTAACATACTGTTGAAACATTTACCAGCTACTATCATTTACATGTGATTGTTATTCTAAGAATAGTTGTTCCATACTATTCTACGGTGTTCTCTTCTACTGGATTACCAGATAACACATTCCTAGTAGAAAGACAGAGTAGTACCTATATGGAAGGTCCTCTTACTTACAAATATGGTAGTTCTTATCAAGGTGCTAGTACACCTGGTCTGTGCACACCACAGATGTATATATACCCTGTAGGATACACCACAGGATGTAATGAAGCTCATTCTTACTCTCTACATCGTTCTCTCTCAGAACTACTCTCTTACTCCTACCCAAGACCAACACCAACTGAACCACTTAGGCAAGTGCTCTGCCACCTTGCCCTTTTGACCCCAGATCCTCTGTGCAATAGGTTATGAGCCCTGAGTAAACAGGTGCTTATTGTCTAATGGACAATAGATCATTGAGGAAGATGTTCATCATTGACTATGCTGTTCAATGGACCTGAAGTGCTAGGTTGGGTGTTGGCCACCTTGTTGCTCTCATTCACACTAGGCATATGTCAGGCAGTTTACGTCGTAAATGCAGTTGGAGGTCCTTTTAAATCTTGTGTTGGTATTATCTACTGTTATGTGGGGAACTTTTTTAGGCATCCCAATGTGGCATGGCATCTATTCCTCCTATCAGGAATATTGTGTTCTCTTGGGGCGCTATCGTCAATTGCACATTCGTGTAGGTGTCCTTGTTGAGGCTAGAGATCTAGAACCTCCTCAGATATCTCTGCCTTCCTATGAAGCACATGAATTTTGGGACTTGGATTTCCAACCTGACCTAGACCCTGTTCCTCACTACCCTTTATCTCCACCTCCTTATTTGCTTGATCTCCCTGTTAATCAACAGGAAGTTTCACTCCACCAGCATTATGTGGAATGGCCCCAATGTTTTACTGGGCCTAGTGCTTTTTTAGAAAATCCAGTTGACCCTGATTTGCTCGGAGGACATCCCAATAACCTCCTTGAGCTTCTCCCTTCAACTCCTGATGAGGATGACAAGGATCCAAACTGGTTATCCGAGTTCGATCTCTTGTAGTCACATCCTTTCATCATCTCCTCTCAAGTTCATTCACTGATGCACATCTTGGTATCCAGATGTCTGCTGTCGTAATCAACCGGAACGCACTTATTACCAAGCCAGTGTTACCTTCCCGACCTTTCCCAGTTGCAGTTGAGCATGAGACCGCCATCGCCCTGGAGAAAGTGAGTACGATGGAAGAGTATTCACATGCTAGGTATATCAAGCATATAATTGGATGTATATCGAGGAACTCTATCACGAAAAAGCCAACCACTGGAAACGAGTTGCCTACAGAGATCACGAGAGAGCCTTTTTCTTACATACACTGTTGCAAACTTCCATAGTCCCCGCTATTGCCATGGAATATTCTTGGTTGGTTCTTAAATGACCAGATGACTTTGACTTCTCATCACCTTTTTACAACCCTCACACGCATGTGTCCTTCCATTCTTATTTCATTGACTGCCTTCCTAAACTTTCTCCTGTGTCAACTCTGTACACCATCACTAACTTCAACGGTGTAGATATTCCATCGTTTACACTGCAAGCATTTCACAATTATTGTTCAGAAAACATGCTGAAAAAATTGAAGAAAGTGATACTCTTTTTTGACAGCTGTTTTCAAAGAGAAAAGGCAAAAATAATACTTTCTTTTCTTTGCATGACTTTCCACAAAACATTGATTGATGGTAATACCCATTAGCATAGAAGCTAATCAGCACTACCATCAATTCATTTTTTTGCACAGAAAAGACAAAGAAAACAAAATATTATATTTGCATTTTTTATGTGAACACAGCCCAAATAAAAGAGTATCTCTTCTTTCCATTTTTTCAACATATTTTGGCAAGAAAAATTGTGAAATGCTTGCAGTGTTACCTATGAAGATCCATCCATCCATACAGTCCCCACTTTCATGCTTACAAATGACATCTTCTTTTACTTCAAAGGAAGAGCACATCTGTCCTATGACTTTCAGCAGTTTGCTGGATTCATCCCCTCTCTTTGGGTTTGGAACTGTCATCTGGAATGCACTTTCCAAGGAGTTTGGAACTCCGACAAAACAGCCCTCGAGTGCATGCCCAGATATCTCCGGAGCAGGATGAAAAGTGGAGAACAATGAAGAGATCCTAAGGTCATATTATCCCTCCAGGATCTCAAGTACAGTATCAATTTGGAGCAGAGAACTTGGTATGAAGAAGAATCCCAACATCTCTGTTGGAGATCTATTGGCAGAGTTACACATTGGGTCTTATGGCCCAGCAAGTCGACAGTTTTATTGGACCTTCAGTGAGAAATGCACAAAGGTGATGGAAAAGATTTGTTCTCTAGGCCCTCCAGAGGAATCTATTCCAGACATTGTCAAAGGGCACATGCAAACCATGCTGCTAAGGAATTATCCACTTCCCAGAAATTATCCTGAGGCATATGCTGGTTACAGGCAAAAGGGACTTTACGATAGTAATGTTAGCTATGTATGTGTCAATCATAAATGTGTTTCAAGTAATGTGCCATAAATCTCAGTGATATACTCAGTTCATTCTCCCTTACTCCATTGGAATCCATGGAGGAATTGCCTTAAGGGATGAACAGAGAACTTATTTGCTTCATGAAATTGGCTTTCCACATTTATTGGCATATCACTATTTCGAAGAACTGGATTTCCATAACTTCGAAAACTTACATCTAGAAAGGCGACACTATACCAGAAAAGGCTACTCTACTCCACTTGTTAAAACAAACCCACAATCTTCTGGAATTCTGAAGACATGCAAGAAAAGACCTTCACAGTGACAACGACAATCTTTCTGTCATGCAGTTCTGGAATCCACTGCTAGTGATCAGGTTCTTGACAACATACTAATTCTAGAATTCTTCTAGTTTTACCATGGCCAATCAAAAGGAAACATCAGCCTTGAAAAACATTCCACACCTTAACAGCTCAAATTACTCTTCTTGGAAAGCTATGATCAAAGGATATTTCCTGACACTTGATGTCTGGAACATCATGAATGGGACTGAAACTTGCCCTGATCAGGCAATTCCTGCCAATGCCACTGCTGTAAAAGCCTGGGACACAAGAAATAGCCAAGGAATGGGTACAATTCTCTTGTATTGTGACCCAGTCATATCTGTTTCCTTGGAATCCAAGGATACTGCATATGAAATGTGGACCACTCTACAAGCTTCTTATGGAGCTCCTACTGCTGTGTCTGCTTACATGGACTTCTTGAGACTTCTCAAGATATGGATTAGTCCTTCCGATGATTTGGGATCCAAACTCACAGAAGTAAACATGATTCTCAGGTTGCTTGCAACTCAAAATATCACTCTATCCAGCCCGTCCAGTGTATGATGCTCTGCGGAGCATTCTCAGACAAATGGGGAGCTGGTCCCACAAATATTTTATCCTTGGTTAGAACCAAAGATCTCAGAATGGCAGATGTCATCCCATGACTAAAAGAATTAGTGTCACACCAAACTGGACAGTCCAATTTGCCTAAATTAGAAACCAACAACATGGAAGCTGGCTCATCTCGAGTTTCAGCTCAACCACTGATTAATCATCTCTCAAAACCACTGCGCTGCCAGAAATGCCACGGAAACCATCCTACCGAACAGCATATAGATAGGCAACAGTTTAATAGAGGAAGAGGGAGCTTTAGAGGTCGAGCAGGTCCTTCCCAAGGGGGAGCACCATATCCTCCTTCACATCAACAACAACAACAAACTCAGGGACAGCCAAAAGGCAAACAACATGCATGTCAAACTCATGGTCATGGTCGAGGCAGATTCTCTGCTGTTGACTATAATAATGAAGAAAATCCAGGAATATAATAATTATGACCAGTATAACGAGGAATATGATCAGGGCTATGAGTCCTATCATATAAATTTGCAAGCTGCATCAATCGACGATGCATCATGTTTTGAGGAGTTTAATGATGAGATCACTCCAGTCCTGGTTCTTCCTCAGGAGGAATCACATACAGTTGAGTATGTTGATGAAGCTCTTCCTGGATCAACTGTTAATTTGCCTTGTCAATGCTCAATGTGCCTTCGAACAGTATCCCGACTATGTCTATGGGTACTACTGGATCTGGCCACACAATGTGGTCTTCAAACTGTGGAGAGGGGGAGATGGATATCTGCTGACTTTGGAAACCGAGTCAATGAACCATCCAACTCCAATCCTCATATTGATCAATCTGGAAGTAGAGTGGAGGATACCCCCACACACAGCACTGGTAATGAGAGAGAGGAATGCGTACAAGGTGTTTGTAAAAAGGTTAAGGGATCTAGGCATAACTGTCCTAGAGTAATGGTATCCTTACAAGACTTTCATGCTTCAGTATCTGAGCATAAATATCCCAAACCTATATGATATGTATGGTTACCTGATGATTATGATCCTGACCCTGCTATAGAGGGTGCATCTGGTTTCTCATACAGCACTAATGATGATGTTTTTGACACTTATCCTTGTGACTTGGAAACCAATCACATGATCAATAAGGTATCCAAGAACTGTATGTGGATGTTAGACTCAGGGTGTACAAATCATGTAACCCCTTGTTGAGCTGATTTTATGACTTATAGATTGTTTCCTAAACCAGCTTTTGGTCATACTGCTGGTCATGAACTTGTGAAGTTATATGGAAAAGGAACCATAGTGTTGAAATTGGAATCCAACAACTACCTGACATTACGAGATGTAATCCATGGAGACTTCTCCAAACACCTATGTTCACGAAATCAACTCTTAAAATCTGGATATAAAAGTTACGCAACAAATTTGCACAAGGTGATTTGTACTCCCAATGGTCACGAAGTCCTCAAGGCGACATGCTTGTCTACTTCACAGTTGCACTGGTTCTATGGAGTTCCTATCCATTCCTCCAGTGCCCTTAAGACTGTAGACCTAGGGACTATCGAATTGGATCAATATACTCTTTGGCATAATTGCCTTGGACATCCAGGCATTTCTGTTATCAAAAACTGTTCTCGCCATGTTTCCGGAATTCCTGCTGACCTAATCACAAAATCCTTACCCACCTGTCGAGGTTGTGTCTCTGGCAAAATGGCATCTGATCCCTTCGTCCAAGTGAGCATCTGCTCCTTTGGAATTGGTTAACACAGATCTCCTTGAACTCCCTGTTGAATCTTATTATCGAGGAAAATATGTTTTTACTCTACTCAATGATTACTCCTCTTTTGGCTTTTGCCTCTATCTCTGACTCAAGTCTGACACCTTGTCCCACTTTCGCGATTGGTTATCCATCATTGAATGGCAAACAGGTTGTTTGTTAAAGACTTTCCGTTCAGATCAAGGGGGAGAGTTTATGGGTACAGAGTTCAAATTGCTCCTTAACTCCAAGGGAATAGTTCATGAGTTATCTATTGCAGACCAACCACAACAAAACAGACGAGCAGAATGTTTCAATTGCACCATTCTTGAAAAGGCTGGCTCAATTCACCATTATGCCTGTGTGCCAAAATGTTTCTGGAATTTTGCTTTTGATGCTGCCTTACATGTTTACAATCACACTCCATTGCAGAGATCCCTTTGGAAGACACCCTCACTGCAAGCATTTCCCAATTTTTCTTCAGAAAATATACTGAAAAAATGGAGAGAAGAGATACTCTTTTATGTTGGATAATTTGTTGGAAAAAATGCAAATATAATTTTCTCTTTTCTGTGCAGAAACATGGATTAATGGTAGTGCTCATTAGCTTCTACTCTAAGTGGTATTAGCATCAATTCATGTTTTTTGGAAGGAAATAAAACATTATTTCTGCATTTTTTCTTTCCAAACATCCAAAATAAAAGAGTATCTCTTTCCTCCATTTTTTCAGAATATTTTCTAAAGAAACATTGTGAAATGCTTGCAGTGCCTGCGAATTGTTTCTAGGCAAGAAACCTGACATTTCTTATTTTCAAGTCTTTGGATGTTTAGCCTATGTTTGGATTCCCAAAGATCAACAAAAGGATAAATTGGAACCACATGCCTTAGAAATGGTTTTCCTTGGATATGAACCCAATACCAAAGGGTATCGGTTCTTAAATGGCCAGAAGATAGTTATTGCAAGAACTGCAAAATTTGCCGAAGAAAATTTTCCTTTTTGTAGTATGAATTCAGGAAAAGAGAACAAATCTGATGACTCCAACCTTATCCCTGTGACAGACCAACAACCAAAGGAAACTAATGTACCTACCAACAATGATTGGATGGATAATGGGCCTGATCAGCCAATGGATGAGAGACCCCAATCTCGACCACAAACTCCACAACAACAAAATGACCCACTGCAGAATAATGGTGAAGGTGACCAGGATGCTGGACTTCTGCATATACCACCAAGGGAATTCCCACCAAGGGCAAATCCACATACCAATCAAAATGCACCACAAATACAAGATGAATGGGTGCAACATCCTCATAGACCTTTTAATGTTCCTGCTGAACCTTGAAGACCTCTTGTTATTGCTCAGGAAAATCCCAGAGTTCCTTGAATGAGAATACCTCCAAAATGACCTGGAAATGTTTATGGTGAAAGAAGAGATCCAGTCGAAATCAAGAAGGAAATTCGAGAGAAACGAGATGCTATTCATAAAATTGTTGATGAAAGTATCTGAGGTATCAGAGAAAAAGCTCCTCAGCAGAATCTGCAACCACCACAGGAGGAGATTGAACAACCTGAAGCAGGACCTTCATGTTTTCTGGGAGCACAAACCAATGAAAGCACTGATGCTTCATTCATGACACTACTTGCTGTGCGAATTAAACAAGCACCAGAACAGTTTAGGGATGTACTTAAACTCCCAAAAGCTGAACAAACCATTTGGTTTGACACCATGAAGGATGAATTAAAATTGATCGAAGAAAGAAAAGTTTGGACACTTGTGGATCCTCCTCCAGGACATAAATTGGTTAAATCAAGATGGGTCTATGCTATTAAAAGCGATGGTCATCACAAAGCCAGATTAGTAGCAAAAGGCTTTACACAAGAGTATGGGATAGACTTTGAAGATATGTTTTCCCTGGTCGCATGCTTCGAAACAGTGCGAATCCTCCTAGCTCATGCAGTGCAGCATAACTGGGACATGGAAGCATTAGACATGAAAACTGCCTTCTTATATGGCAAGCTAGATGAGGAAATATATATGGAACAACTGGATGGATTTAAAGTCAAAGGTCAAGAGCACAAAGTCTATCAGTTGCTATGAGCACTATATGGTTTAAAGCAAGCAGCACTCTCATGGAACAAAGAGTTACACCAGTCACTTCTTCGGATGGGTTTCCTCCGATCTAAAGTCGATGCCAGAGTATATTATTACCAATCAAAAGCCAGAACAGTCATATTCTTGCTTTATGTTGATGATGGACTTTTCCTCACATCACACAAGAATTTACTTCAAAAGAAGAAAGACAAGTTTATGAAAACATGGGAATCAAGAGATCTAGGCAAGGTTAAAGAATATCTTGGAATCCAGATAACTCGAAATCGCCAAACCAATGAACTTTGGTTAGACCAAATTCCCTATGTTCAAAAGGTCATTAAACAATTCGGAATGGAGCATGCAACATCTGTTCACACACCTTTACCTTCTGGTTATATTCCAGAAAAAGCTCCAGAAAAATACCAATCAAATTCTCAGCTTCGATCAAGATATCAATCGGTAATAGGATCACTCCTTTATATGGCTCTGGGAACCAGACCAGATATTGCTTTTTCAGTTATCCAAATGTCACAATATATGTCAAATCCTACCAATCTCCATCTTAAACAGGCACTTCATATAGTTCACTATGTGGCATCCACACCGAACCTTTGCCTCCATTATCATGGAAATGAAGCAAGAATTTATGGTTTTGCTGATTCCAATTGGGCCTCAAATAAAGATACTCGTCATTCAACTACTGGCTATGCCATGTATTATGGCAACTCCCTTATTTCGTGGAGATCCCAAAAACAGAAAACAATCGCTCTCTCTTCTACTGAAGCAGAATATATGGTGATGTGCAATTCTGCCAGACAAATCAAATGGCTAGATATGCTCTTCAAGGAATTGTCTTTCAAAATGGACAAGACCATTTTCTATTGCAACAACATGGGTGCATGCTTTATCGCAGAAAACCCAGTCTCAGATGGTCATTCCAAGCATATCGACATCCAATGGCACTTTGTTCAGGAATGTGTCAAGGAAGGATTGTTCGCCATCGAATATGTTAATACTACTCGACAAAGGGCTGATGGATTAACCAAGTCCTTAACCTGGCAAAAGTTTGAAGAGAATTGCTCATCATTAGGTTTGGTCAACCAACCAATTTAGAGCAAGGGGGAGTGTTGAAACATTTACCAGCTACTATCATTTACATGTGATTGTTATTCTAAGAATAGTTGTTCCATACTATTCTACAGTGTTCTCTTCTACTGGATTACCAGATAACACATTCCTAGTAGAAAGACAGAGTAGTACCTATATGGAAGGTCCTCTTACTTACAAATATGGTAGTTCTTATCAAGGTGCTAGTACACCTGGTCCATGCACACCACAGATGTATATATACCCTGTAGGATACACCACAGGATGTAACGAAGCTCGTTCTTACTCTCTACATCATTCTCTCTCAGAACTACTCTCTTACTCCTACCCAAGACCAACACCAACTGAACCACTAAGGCAAGTGCTCTGCCACCTTGCCCTTTTGACCCCAGATCCTCTGTGCAATACATACTGTCTAATTAGCATGGTTAAGTGGGAGTATTAGGTGCACATGCCCATGGGGTAATGACCAAGTACCATTTTGGGCATGACTCCTAACAGATTTTTTGATACCTAGAATGTTACAGATAATCTTGATACTGTATCCATTGTGATACAGAATGGGTATGCAGGATTTGAGATCCTTGGACACAGTATGGGGCAGCATGGAGGGAGTTGACCAACCATGCAGTCAACCACTCTCATGCACTATTGGCTCAGCTGATTACAGGGTCCTACCTCAGCTGTTTCCTGTTACATTCAACATCCAACCTTCCTTTTCTTGCATACTGTGGCTCTTACAAGCTTATGAAAGTCTCAAGGCCATCATTGTTGTTGTGCTTGTTGTCTTCACCCTCACTGCTTTTCACATTGTACCTGGCACATTGCCCAATGGACTTATGTTGTGGTAGTGTGTGCTACCATTTCTTCAGACCCTTGTTTCCTTTTCCATTTCTGTTTGACCTTATGCTTCTGTATACATAGCTGCTTACCATATTTGGTCAACCCAAATATGCCTTTACCATTGTTGCTCAGCCAACTCCTGTTGACTTGTATGTTTCCCACTTTCAGTTTCATTTACCACCTTTGTACTATAGCTGCATGTTGCTGTGCACAGTTGCCATTCCCACTGCCTACCACAGTATGATAGAGGCTGTGGTACTTAGCAGTATATAAGTAGCTACAACACTGCCTGTATACTCCATCATTTTGCTACCTTGCAACTCACTTCATTTATCACTGTTCTTTGGAGATACAAGTGTTCATGACCAAGGGGACTCAAATCAAAGTCTTTATGTCCCAAGCTACAAGCCCCACCAATTGACTTAAACACTGGACCTTTGTTAGGCCCTTCATGTGTCATGGTGTAGTCAGTATGCCACTCACATAAGCACTAGACCTTTCTTAGGCCTTTCATGCATGATGGCATAACACCTCAGCTATTTCCAGCAACTGAAAATGTCTGACAGGTTTTCCACATAGCTTTGAAAATTGCTGTAATAGAACTGGCAGTCAGGTCAAGTGACATGTAGTTCTCCAAATGGATGATACCTTTCCAATGCAATAGGACCGAACAAGCATTTTACGGGAGATGGCCCACATGTTATTTCTCATTTGGTCTGTAACGTCCCTTCCAAAATTCAGCCAGTACACGGAAAACCTCAAATTTTATTTAGGGACAGGTAGTAGTGATCGGAACACCAGCATGGGCTGCTTGAACGACTAAGAATAAGAACTGGGCCACAAACCGGTAGTATCCACAGCCATTCAGGCGACACTTGAATCGCTATCCCTTGAAATGTCGTCCAAGAGCCGCTGCACCACCTTCCATGCCTGTTCCGGTTCACCTTTGAACACTTCAGAAAACATGGATGACTTCCATTTTCCACTGGGGGCATTTAACGGACCAATCATATGTCTAAGCTGTAGCCACCGTTGGTTCATCTTTTCGTCGGTGAGGATACTAGCAGGGTCCTTGGTCGCCACGACATGCACACGTGATGGCACCAGGAACTTGCCATCGAAGCTCATCGCAAACGTTGTAAGATGCCGCGTTATCGACATGTCGTAGTGTGTCGGATCCCTGGCAAGGGTGTGAAGGAAGAGAACACCGGAACCACGACATTTCTCGGTCAATCTGCAGTGGTCTTCTGAATCTCGTTCGGATATAGACGCTCATTGGGCTTACTTCGCCTTTATCCACCTAGTCATTTCATTCTCAGCATCGAAATCTTCCAGCTCGGTGTGGAAAGATGGCGTATCGATAACCACGATGTTGTTGCGGCCGTTGTTGAAGTTACACCTCAATGCTTGCACGTTCTTGGTGCAGGGATGTTGCCCACTCTTTGCGACTCGGATATCGTCGCTCTTTAATAGTTCCCTGATGAACTAGCAACTAATTAGGACACCTTGCTCAGCACGCAAAAGTGACGGGTGTTACCCAGCTCTTGCCTGACCCCGTCGGGCCCACCACACTGTTGACGAGGGTCAGCCCACTTCTTGAAGATAGCGTGTACCCCACCACTCACAATATCACAAAGTCATCTTCCGTGACTCTCGATGTAATCGTGAACGCACTCTTGAAACTGGTCCGTAGATTCTGTAAAAAAGGCATTGGGTACCCGAGCGATGGATCGATGTGGTCTGGGCAGAAACCGCGACAGAGACGTCTACTGAGCGGCGGAAGGGCTCATTTCAGCGGGGGTAAGCCTATGAGACACCTGCATCTGGCATGTTACCGGCACCATTAGTGTCAGGGATTCCAACATTCGAATCGGGGCACTTGAAATGAAAACCGATCCATCATGGAGCTGACCTATTTCGTATGGGAAATGATGTCTATCTACGGCATGCGTAGACCTACAACGTGTACGTCGCTCGGCATATGTCCGTTTTTCACTGGGCTTTAGGGCTCAGGGTATCGGTCACGTGGGAGGGACAGGTAAAAACGTTGTGCGTATCCACTAATTTCGTCGCTTCGAATGAGCGTTCCGCCGCAGACGACATGCAATCAAACCGCCACCCATATCCTGCTGGGCCTCGTTCCCCACACGTTTCAATTGACACACACGTTCTTGGTGCAAGGGAGGAGTAATGTGAGGGGGGTTGTCAGCAACCCGTATTTGCCCTCACAGAGAGATAATACCCAAGACCTTGGTGAGTCTAAGTCCACACTTCCACTGATCCTATTGACCAGAAGAAGCAAACGATGTCTCACGAAGACTCAACATCCGTTGGGGGACTCAGGAAAACCTCACCAGTTGATGAGGAAGTCTTTGCAGCTGGCGAAGGAGCCTCAACAGCCACTGATTCTATTGGCCAGAAGGAGCAAACGATGTCTCACGAAGACTCAACATCCGTTGGGGGAGTCAGGGCCTCAACAGCCGACGAAGAAGCCCAAATAGCCTACAAGGGAGCGTCAATAGCTAGTAGGGATGTGTCATCAAACGATGTGGTAACCTCAGCCAACGACGGGGTAACCTCAGTCAACGACGGGGTAATCTCAGCCAACGACGGGTTAACCTCAGCCAACAATGAGGCAACGTCAGCCAACGACGGGGTAACTTCACCCAACGACGGGGTAACTTCACCCAGTGCCGGGGTAACTTCACCCAACGCCGGGGGAACCTCACCCACCGACGGGAAAACCTCACATAACAATGGGGGAACCTCACACAACGACGGGGGAACCCCAGCAGCCGGAAAGAAGCTTCTAGGGGCAGGTATGAGTTGGGTTTTAACTGTATTCCGGAACGACCTAATTTAATCTCCACCATATATGTGGTTCTTAGATGAATTGGAGTATGATATGCTTGGTCTTGATCAAGTAACAGAAAAGGATATTATAATCGCGTGAGTGAGGTCATGTTTTATGGTCTCTTCTTAACCGTTCTATTTAACCGCCAGGCTAATGGGGCCAACCGGTGCTGGGAAAAGTTCGGTAAGCTCCTCGTGGAATATACATTCAAGATAACTCAATCAGGCCCAGTTCATAGCCAATGCCAAGAATCATGACAAGGGTGTGGGGCATGACGAGGGTGTGGGGCATGACTTGACTTCTTTTACAAGCGATATCAAGGCCACTAAACTCGAGTTTGAAAAATCCAGCGTGGTCCTGGTGGACACTCCTGGTTTCAATGACACGAAGAAATCCGACCTGGACATCCTTAATCTGATTTCCGACTGGCTCAATGCCAAGTAAGTATTTCCCGCGGTTTCTTTGTCATTATAAATTCCGTGCGTACAATCAGGTGCCAAGGCCAAACATCACGTCCCATCCTTTCGGCCATTCTTTACTTTCATCGTATATCAGACAACCGTATGGCCGGCACGCCACTGAAGAACCTTCGCGTCTTCGAAAAATTGTGCGGGGAAAATGCTATGTCCAAGGTTACCTTGGTCACTACAATGTGGGACGAAGTGGATGACGACGTTGGCGCTGAGAGGCTGAAAGAGCTGAAAGATACCTATTGGAGGGCAATGATCTTACAAGGGTCTACGACATTCGAGTGTAAGGACGCTCGAGGATCACCCATGGAATTACTCCAACAGATCGTACAGCGGAAGGAAGAGCAAGGGTTGACGAGACGGGAAAGCAAAGCCGCGTCGCAGGAGGTTCCATGGCAACCCAAGAAACTTTCTCGACTGAGGGCATGGGTGAAGAAAGCGTTGACGAGAGAGGCAGAAGTCGACATCCTCTTGCAGGAGGAAATTTCGGCTTTGGGGAGGGAGATACAGGAAACTGCTGCTGGGCGGCAGTTATATTCTCGTCTAGAAGAACTTGCACAAAAGCGGATGGAAACGCTTCGCAAAATTCGAGAAGAAACCAAGAGAGCGGACGAGAAAACTGCGGAAGACCTCTGGAGAGAATATAACGAAGTAAGAAATCAACTAGACTCTACCTTGGCCCAAGCGCGCGAGTTGAAGATGAATTTCGGGCAACAAGCCATGAACATCTTGCGAACAGTGTCTTTAAAGCGTAAGTGACACCGTTCCTCATTGTCCTTGCTCGTGAATCACTTCGTTTATCTAAGCGGCGCTCAAGTTTCTCGGCGGGGTTAGGGGGAAATAGGCAGATAGATTGTAATGCATTCCCAATGAGCTAAGGCATGCGAGCTGAGGGACGAGACCGATGCCTGGACAGTACATAAATAGCCGCGTATACGAGTACATAGCCATGGTGTGTGCATGTCCGCGAAGTCGATCCAGTAGCAGGTATGAGAGGGCAGTGCTATCTTGTAGAGCTATAAATATCAGACAGCACGCAGAGGGAAGAAGGGCGAGTGCAAATATACAGTGAAAAACTTGCAAAAAACCCGGCAAGTAGAAACAGATACATACAAGCAATTAACTTCAGCCTGGTTGGGGGACCGGGAAATTCTGAGCAAACAACCCATGGAAGGGAGATAACTGAAACACGGCCATATATAGGCGCCCAAACAGTAAATGCAGCGCCAGGTCCAGGATTCAGAACCTTTAGGAAGACCTGAGGAAACAGTCCCAGGAAGTGACAACAATTCTTATCTACAAGCCCATAAAGCTAGGTTGGAGCCTGTTGCAGTATGTATCAGTCTTGGGACACCTGTGTGACTGCCAACTCGCACACGCTACCGATTATACTTAGTATCTTTGTTCTCATGGGTTCCTACTCCTGAGCCCCCTTCTCCGTGACAGATGAAGCCTTGCCCGCTCTCGTCCTTAAACCATACCACAGCCTATCACGTACGAAGACATCAACCGGAAAGCGCCACTCTTCTCTGCACCTCCGACTACAGCATGATGTCCACCGTTGATCTCTCCGCCGACCATTAGTCTGCGCCAGATTATACGGTTCCGCCTAAAGCACCTTTCCCACTTTCGTAGGCTCTGTGGCCGCATTGCCTTTCTGCTTCGTTCTCTGCGATGGCAGACCAGATTGCGGCCACGTTCCAGGCGTTCGCGCTCGTCCCTTCGACAGTGTTTGGTGGTTTAGGGGGGTCGAATGACAGCGTAGTAAACCTGAAAGCACGTATGGATGGGCTCGAGCGGACGCAGGGGAAGATTTTGACGGAATTCGAGACACTCAAGATGCAAATGGCAAGGGGAGACAAGAATTACAGAGGCGGGAACTGGAGCAGTAATCGAGGGGGAAGCTGGAGGAAATGAAGGTACGAAGGCAGTGTTGGCAAAGAAGATCGAAGAACTGAAGAAGAATTTGAATGAATTGGTGGAAATAGTCAAAATCGAGTGGGTCCATACATACCAGCAGAGGCGTACATCGTTTTCTCATTACTTAACCACTTGACAGCAGCCAAAAACGCTTACAAGGTCGCTTGCACAATTGGGGTGCTAAGAACACGAAAGCACCGATCATGGCCCCTGCAACGAGCAATGGCAAGTCACCACCGCATTTTCTATGACGCGAGGAGAGTTCGAACGCGTTACGAGTGAGTTATGTAGTTGCTGTCTGCAGTCGCCATTTAACCTTGGTCCTGACAGCATTGTGCAGGGGAACGCTACGAGAGCATTCTCAAAGCGTACGGGCAACCTTTCAAAGGGGATACTGCAACGAAGAGGGACGAAATCCGGGAGTTCTTCGCATCCCAAAGGATGGCCAGTAGTAGAGTCTCGAGGATGCAAGGTATTGCCGAGACACGATGACCTATTACATAACGGGACGTTTACGAAGATTAGGTTTGACTTTGTTTGGTCAGGATCATCGGAGTCCAACGAAATGAACTGCGTTTGCAATCAGAGGCGAATCGAAAGAACTAAACAACAAGCTCAGTCTAGTACTTGTAATCTACATTCGAAGCCGAGCTTGGGGCTACGTCCGGCACCATCCAGTATGGGTGATACAGGTAGGCGAGATTCACGATCCAGTCATGATCAGGAAGCTGTGGTCCACCCCTTGCTTCAAAGTTTTTGGTGACAACTATCCCGCAAGAGGAAGCCCGCTTGACCTCCGACATGATGATGACATGGGTAAGCTGTTGTGGTCCAATAGGTGTGCTCAATTTCAGTTTGTCATCTATTTGTTCAAACTTTTATTGAGGCACCTGTCAACCCAAGCAAGACAGGTGTGACCATGTGAGGTAACACAGTACACATCAGGAAACCAGTAGCTGATGAAACCAGGAAAACACCATTTTGTTGCTGAGAAACCAGTTTTTGACTGTTTTCTACCAGCCAAGACTATGTATAACTCACTTCAGTCACCCCCCTAAGGGGACCTATTAGGTTGACATATTCTTATAGATGTTTATACCTACAGTGAGTGAAAAAACATGTGCAATGTTTGGCTGTTTTGTACTAAGTCCAGTGTAGTGCCATGAGGCGTGGGAATCCTGCTTAGCCTTGGTGAGGTGGGTGGTAGTACTCGCTCTTGGCTACAAAATGGTCCAAGGGTCACGTGATTTGGTGCAGTAGTCATTGAGATATGTCCATTATAAAACAGCTACACCATTGCACACATTTATTCACTTTTGAAAAGTGAGGGGTATTTGGGGAATATCAGTACTTGGTATAGCCTCCTTTTGCTTTAATCACTGCCTCCACCCTCCTAGGCATGCTTTCAATCAACTTCTGACACTCTTCAGCTGGTATATTGTTCCACTCCACCTGAGTCCTCTCCCACAACTCCAGTATTCCCTTGGGAGGATGCTCATACTCTGCAAGCCTCCTCTTGAGGTAACCCCAGGCATGTTCTATGGGGTTGAGGTCAGGGGACTGTGCAGGCCATACCATAGTCCTAAAATCCTGCTCCTCTAGCCACTCCTTGACCTGTTTGCAGGTGTGCTTGGGGTCATTGTCCTGCTGGAAGATGATGTCAGGAGGATGGAGACCATAATACTCAAGGGAATCTTGTAGTTCATCCTTCAAAATTTGGAGGTAGAGGTCTCCGTCCATCCTACCATCAATCTTGGTGCCATACCCAACACCCTCCCAGGTCATACAGCCCCACATCATGAGAGACCCTCCTCCAAACTTCAGTGTCCCCTCCACTAGCCTATCATTCAGCTTCTCCCCTGGCTTTTTCCATGCCCATTTGCACCCATCTGACCCCAGGCAATTAATTTTAGTCTCATCAGACCATACCACCCTCTTCCAGTCCTCCAAAGTCCAATCTTTATGGGCATAGGCAAAGTCCAACCTTGCCTTGCGATGCTTGGCAGAGAGGATAGGTCGTTTTCGCTTTACCACAGCCTTCATACCAGTCTTCTTCAGGTGCTGGCGAACAGTATTTGGGTGGAGGGGCTGGTTGATGACATTGGTGAGAGTTTTGGTCACCTGCACAGCATTGTCTGCCTTCTGAGTTGAGATGAGGTGGATGGCATGGTGGACATTAGCAGGGGAAAGCTTGGATGGACGACCTCCAGTGGACTTCTGCAGGCTGGAATGCTCCTTGGAACAAAGTCTAGAGATGGTAGAGTGATGTAGGCCAGTACTGGAGGCAATAGAGGAAGGAGAATGACCAGAATCAAGCATAGTGAGGATAGTATTCCTTTGGGTGGAGGAGATGGATCTCATGGTGGTAAAGGTTGGAAATAAAGAAGCGTGTGAACTTGTTCAAACTCAGACACAATGTTTATATGTGTATCTTTGTTTGTAGGACCAAACAACCACAATTATCTCTTCATTTGACTCAGATTTTACTTCCAGCCCAAAAGTGAATAAATGTGTGCAATGGTGTAGCTGTTTTATAATGGACATATCTCAAGGACTACTGCACCAAATCACATGACCCTGGGACCATTTTGTAGCCAAGAGCGAGTACTACCACCCACCTCACCAAGGCTAAGCATGATTCCCACGCCTCATGGCGCTACACTGGACTTAGTACAAAACAGCCAAACATTGCACACGTTTTTTCACTCACTGTAAGAGGTGTCAACTGCCTGGGTATTCCCAGCTGCCACTGGAGATTCTCCAGTGCTCTGGCAGGCCCTGGAGATTCTCCAGAGCTGTCATATCAAGGAATTTTCTCCAGCACTATTATATCTGGGCCACCAATATTATAGAGTGCCTGGGGTCCACATGGGACTTTCTCCAACCTATATAGGGCCTCCTGCTGGGGGTCATTGGGCTTTCCCCAGCATAAATGGACCCTCTTCCAAGGGGGTGGTGGGATTTTCTCCAGCATAAATAGACCTCTTCCAAGGGGGTAATGGGACTTTCTCCAGCATGAATGGGCCTCTTCCTACATGTTCTGGGACTTTCCCTAGGCTTTCTCCAGGCTAAATGAACCCAGTTATGGCATTCCTCCAGCCTAAATAAGCCTATCCCCAGGACTTCTGGGACTTTCTCCAGGCTAGATAGACCTAGCTGTGGAATTTCTCTGACCAAAACAAACCTCTTCCTGGGTTGTTTCTGAATTTTCCCCAGGGTAAATGGACTCTGGTTGTGAGATATCTCCAGCCCAAATAGACCTCTCCCTGGGTACTCTGGGACTTTCTCCAGGGTGAATATACCTAGCTGTGGAATTTCTGTAGTAAAAACAGACAATTCTGGGTTGTTTCTGGGTTCCCCCAGGCTAAATAGACCACTTTCAGAGGGAATTTGGGGACATTCTGCAATGTACATAAATAGACCCCTTTCAAAGGCACTTCCCTGTGCAATGTGATATACCTCTGCAATGCCATTCATGGCCTTTCAATTCTGCAGAGTATTATAAATAACCACAGTGGATATTCCAAGGGGGAAATAAGGGAATTCTCCTAGAAGTGTTTGCATCATGAGGGGGGAAACTCCAAACAGGGGCTGGAGATTCCCAAGAGGATGGGATGGGTGTTGTGTGGCATGGATCACTGTTGCTTGTTCAAGGCAATGACCTGATGTGTGCTGTTAGCCTTCTGACTAAGTAGACCAATAGACAGGCAATAGGTGAGCCTTGGCTTGAAGCAGACCTCTTGCAGATATATCGACAGTGATATGGAGATATGTCGACAGGGACAGTCTTGACTACCACCTTGTATCTTGAAGGATAAGTTGTACTGAGATTTAAGTGATATAGGGTACTAGCCCAGTATCACTGCAGTGGCAGAGCAGCACTTCAAGAGTATGGGAGAAGCAAGAGATTTATAGGAAGATATCCTACTTGCTAGGTAGGTAGCTTGGTAGCAAAAGCACAAGGAACCTGAGATGCATCTGAGGGGTATATATACCCCACAGGTGGTTGGATTACATAGCTACTAATGCCTATAAATGCAAGGGGAACAAACAGGACAGGCTTGCAAACAAGGAGTCTCCACATGTCGAGTCAGAGTGACTACAGATGACAGACCATTTGCCAGAGGCAAACAGGGGCTCCTTGATATGTGACATGACATGGTCACATGCATAGGAAAGCAAACCCATCAGAAAGGGAAGCTCCCAGATCCCATCGGGATCTGGTAAGCGAGAAGTGTAAAGGTAAAACACAAAAGGAAGGCATACATAAGCAGGCTCACATTGTAAACATAGAGTCCATACACTTGCCCCTAAGGCAGGCAGAGGTGTAATATGAGGTGCACAGAGGCATGGGAAAGGGGACGACGGGAGTGCTCAGTATGAAATAGGTACAGTAAGTGGTCTGAAAAGGAAAAGATAGAAATGGCACACGACAATGGGTGGGAAGCCTGCACATAGTTCAGTCAACCATAGTCCTGGAACTGGGACACCTGACATGTACATTTTGGCCTAAAAGTTGGATTAGCTGATGTTGGCTGACCAACCTTGAGATGGGTTTGGCTGATGCCCTGAAAGGTGGATAGGCTGACCTGGCTGGGGGAATGGCCCACCCCCCTGAAAGGGGGATAGGCTGACCTGGCTGGGGGATGGCCCACCCCCCTGAAAGGGGGATAGGCTGACCTGGCTGGGGAATGGCCCACCCCCCTGAAAGTGGATAGGCTGACCTGGCCCCATCCCCCTGAAAGGGGGACAGGCTGACCTGGCTGGGGGATGGCCCACCCCCCTGAAAGGGGGACAGGCCGACCTGGCTGGGGGATGGCCCACCCTCCTGAAAGGGGGATAGGCCAACCTAGGAGGGGGATGGTCCACCCCCCTGAATGTGGGATAGGCCACCCTGGCTGGGGGATGGCCCACCCCCCTGATGACCCACCCCCTTGAAAGTGGGATAGGCCAACTTGGCAGGGGGACAGCCCACTCCCCTGAAAGTGGGATAGGCCAACCTGGCTTGGGAATGGCCCACCTCCCTGAAAGTGGGATGGGCTGACCTGGGGGCAGGATGGCCCACCCCCCTGAAAGTGGGATAGGCTGACCTAGCTGGGGGTTGGCACAACCTCTTGAAAGGGGGATTAGGTGGGGGGATGACCCATGTCCTGAGAGTGGGTTTGGCTGACCTGACTGGGGGATGACCCAAGTTCTGAGAGTAGGTCCAGTCAACCTCACTGGTGTGAAAACCCATGTGCTGACAGTGATTTTGCATGACCCCAATTTGCCAACTTCTTAGAAATTTGACTACTTGATGGCCTTGTTCTCAGCCCATGATACACCAACTTTATTGCTGCAACCATAGATATATTTAAGATATTTTTGATGAAAAATCATTAAGATTTAATAAGACTAGCAAGTAGAATTTGGGGGTATTTACAAGCATACAGGAAAATTTAAAGGGTAACTTGTAACCAGGAAGATGTTCCTTTTTTTCCATGTGACAAGGAAATGGCATCAGCAGGAATGGAGTGAACAAATTTCTCTGGTGGGAGGGAAGTCTTGTTTGGCCCTTTTTCAAACCCACATTGAGCATACTTGCACTCATAGGTTATGGTTTTACCTGCAGAACCACACTCCCACTTCTGCATGGTTCCACATTGAGGGCATTGGACTGGCAAATTCTCTCCCCAAGGTCTGATATACTTATCAGTCCACATTAGTTTCTCCACCACCACCTTTTCCACCTTTTCCACTCCTGGCCCCTCAGACTTCCACATGATGATAATGATGTTAGAATGCCTACCAAGCAGAGCACAGTCATTGAGGGCAAACTTTGCTGCTTGGGCAACATGGAAGCCTTGAACAATGACACTGTCAAGCAGACTCAAGAGGTAAGAGGTAGTGCTGCCCAGCTGCAGCCTTTGAGCATCAAAGAGGATCATTGATCTTGGCTTGAATCTGGAAAAGGTCAGAGAAAAAAATCCTGAAATCCTGGAAATACTTACTTAGCAGCCACCTCTTTGAGATCATTGAAGCTCTCTTGTTGAGTTACCACAGAGCCACAGACATTGAATATAATATCTGCATTCTGGACAAGTTTGGTGAGGGGGTTGAACAAGACTTGGAGGCACTGGACATGGTCAGAAAGCTGCCAACTAGGAGATTTGGACACTTACTTCAGACACCTTGGATGCTATTGGTTTCTTATCAATGTGACCAGAAAAGAGATCCCCTCTTTCCTCATTATTATGAGTAATGAGGAAAATGACCACCCTTGTGAATGATGACAGGGAATGGGTCAGGTCTATTGCTGTCCTCTCATAAGTCCTCATGGACTCCTCAGTAGCCAAGTTGAAGGACAGGTGAGAGAAGTAGTAGTTGTCCTTATCAAAGTATGGCTGGAAGTAGCAGTCCATCATGTTGGCCTGGGCATGACCAACCTTTAGATTGTCCATGTGGAGGTGGACAAGGGCAGTGGGGAGGGAGGCCACTTGGGCAGAGGTAGCATGCTGGAAGGCACCCAGGACAAGGGGGGGGGTGGGCAAGGACAGGGGCTCCTCCAGAGTAGAATCCCTTATATGTTGTGAATATAAGTGGAAGTGGGGAGATGGTGGACTTACAAAGTAAGGCTGAGGGTTGGCTTGATTCTGCTTCCAGTGGCAAGTCACACACTTGAAAGTGAAATCACCTCGCTCCAGCTCATCCTTTACTCCCTCAGGAATCACTGGGCATTTACTACAAACTACCCTTCTGCAGTATTTTTCATCACAGACCCATAAGAGGTTTCCCCCATCTCTGCACATAACACAGAACTATGGAAGTCATCAACAGGAGTATCAGATATGATGAGAAGCTTACATTGTTGATGATGGGCCTCTGCTTGGGAGTTGGCCTGCTGGAAGCAGTTAATGCTTTACTCTTTTTCTTCTGAAAAGCCTGCAGGGTGACTCTTGGGGCCTTGCCCCCAGTCACCTTATTGGCTGATTGCTTGGTCCTTGCCATGGTTGAATAAGAGTCTGGCAGGCATTCAAGTGAGTGCCATGACAAAAGACAGGGATGGAAGGGAGGGGGAGTGTCTTACCTTAAATGCTGATGAACACTAATGTCACAGTACACAGTGCAGTGGTGAACTTATGATCAAACACACTGTGGCAGTGACCCAACACACAGCAGGAGGTTAATATGCAGTCAACATGGTTTGAGACACATGGCTTACAACAATGGTGGACATACACTAGCAGGGTAGTAGGATACATATAAGGAGGTTTACGCATATTAACCATAGTATGGGATTACTGGCATACCTCCAAGATATTTCTCCAAGGTATTTCACTGCAGTGGGGCAACACAACACCCAGAAGGTTGTTAGCATGTATGAACAACTGTTGTAGGGTGGAGCAGCCTACCTCAACAACTGATGTATGTACACAGGATAGTTAAGGGTGTAGGCATGTAGTAAATATGGTTGTTGGTATGGCTTACCTCACTATGGAGGGGTGACACAACATGTGTAAGGGTATTAGCATGAATGAATAGCAGTTGTGGATGGGAACGGCTTACCTTGATAGCTAATGTATGTACACAAGATGTGGGAGGGTGTTGGGATGGAGTAAGTACATGACAACATGTGCAAGTGTATTAGCATGGATGAAAGACAGATGTGGGGGAATGGCTTATCTTGACAGCCAGTATATGTTGCATGATGTGCAGAGTGTTCGCTAAATGCATTGAGGTGGAATGGCTTACTTCACTACAGTGGGGGACATGACACCTGACAGGTGTTAGCATGTATAAAGAATGGCTGTGGGGGGGAATGGCTTACCTTGACAGCTGATGTATGTATGCAAGACATGGGAGGGTGTTGGGATAGAGTAAGTATGTGACAATGTTTGCAAGCATATTAGCATGGATGAAAGACAGATGTAGGGGAACAGCTTACCTCGACTGCCAGTACAGTATATGTTGCATGACATGCAGGGTATTCACACATAATAAATGTGTTGAGGTGATAGAGTAAGTGTGTGACAATGTTCACAAGTGTATTAGCATGGATGAAAGACAGATGTAGGGGAACAGCTTACCTCGACTGCCAGTACAGTACAGTATATGTTGCATGACATGCAGGGTATTCACACATAATAAATGTGTTGAGGTGATAGAGTAAGTGTGTGACAATGTTCACAAGTGTATTAGCATGGATGAAAGACAGATGTAGGGGAACAGCTTACCTCGACTGCCAGTACAGTACAGTATATGTTGCATGACATGCAGGGTATTCACACATAATAAACATGTTGAGGTGGAACAGCCTACTACTTCACTGTGGTGGGGTGACACAACACCCAGAAGGTGTTAGCATGTTTAAAGAGCAGCCATGGGGGAGAGCATCTTACCTTGATGATTGACGTATACACAGGATGCAGGAGGGTGTTGGCATGTAGCAAATATGTTCATGGGTAAGTCTTACCTGGCTGTGTTGGAGTGACATGGCAACATGGAGACAAATGTTAATATGTATGAAAGACAGTTGGGGTGAACGGCTTACCTTGATAGCTGATATATGTACAGAACATATGAAATGTGTTAGTATGTAATAAACAAGGCTGGGCGGGTTGACTCACCTTGAAGGTGGATTCAAAGGGTGATACACTAGCAACAGCATGAAGCTGTTAGTTGTGTGAATGTGGGGTTCACTGGGGAGGTATGGCTTACCTGGAGTGTAACAGTACAGGTGACTAAGTGAATAACAGGGTGTGTTAGACTTGAATCACATGCATGCAAGTGTGAATGACTTACCATGCAACTTGGACTTGGTACGAGATGCAGTGGGGGGCAGGGAAAAAATGACTGAAGGAACAACACATTTTTCCATGGTTGACTGGCATGTGACCATGTTTACAAGAGCCAGTTTTTTTGCACAGTCATGTGCAGGTCAAACACATCCAAACTCCTCATGTATATATATATATCAGCAGCTCGCTTTCCCACAACTCTTTTTTTTCTCTTTCATCCTCATCCTTATCCTGCTGTCATCATTGTCATCATCTCGAAAATGGTTATCACCACCAACCTAGTCAGTCCTTTTTTTTTGCTTTATGTTAACCACAGTCCACAGTCATAACCACTACCTGTCATCCACCTTATACAGTGAGTGAAAAAACCCTTGCAATGCTTCGCTATTTTGCACTAAGTGCAGTGTAGCACCGGAGGGCGTGGGAATCTCACTTGGCAGTAGTGGGATGGATTGTAGTACTGACTCTTGGCTACCAAGGGGTCACTTTATCACGTGATTCTGTCCAGTGGTTGTTGAGATATGCTTGTTTTAAAACAGGTACACCATTGCAAGGGTTTATTCACTTTTGGCTGGGGTGGTGGAATCTCACTCAAATGAAGGGATAATTGTGGTTGTTTGGTCCTACAAACAAAGATACACATATAAACATTGTGTCTGAGTTCCAAAAAGTTCCCACGCTTCTTTGTTTCCAACCTCTACCACCATGAGATCCATCTCTGCCACCCAAAGGAATACTATCCTGACTATGCTTGATGCTGGTCACTCTGCTTCCTCTATTGCCTCTAGTACTGGCCTCCATCTCTCTACCATCTCTAGGCTTCGTTCCAAGGAGCATTCCACCCTGCAAAAGTCCACTGGAGGTCGTCCATCCAAGCTTTCCCCTGCCAATGTCTGCCATGCCATCCACCTCATCTCCACTCACAAGGCAGAAAATGCTGTCCAGGTGACCAAAACTCTTACCAATATCATCAACCAGCCCCTCCACCCAAACACTGTCCGGCAGCACCTAAAGAAGACTGGTATGAAGGCTGTGGTCAAGTGTAAACGTCCTATTCTCTCTGCCAAGCATTGCAAGGCAAGACTTGATTTTGCCTATGCTCACAAGGATTGGACTTTGGAGGACTGGAAGAGGGTGGTATGGTCTGATGAGACTAAAATTAATCACCTGGGGTCAGATGGGTGCAAATGGGCATGGAAAAAGCCAGGGGAGAAGCTGAATGATAGGCTAGTGGAGGGGACTCTGAAGTTTGGAGGTGGTTCTCTCATGATGTGGGGCTGTATGACTTGGGAGGGTGTTGGATATGCCACCAAGATTGATGGGAGGATGGATGGAGACCTTTACCTCCAAATTTTGAAGGATGAACTACAAGATTCCCTTGAGTATTATGGTCTTCATCCTCCTGACATCATCTTCCAGCAGGACAATGACCCCAAGCACACCTGCAAGCAGGTCAAGGAGTGGCTGGAGGAGCAGGATTTTAGGACTATGGTATGGCCTGCACAGTCCCCTGACCTCAACCCCATAGAACATGCCTGGGGTTACCTCAAGAGGAGGCTTGCAGAGTATGAGCATCCACCCAAGGGAATACTGGAGTTGTGGGAGAGGACTCAGGTGGAGTGGAATAATATACCAGCTGAAGAGTGTCAGAAGTTGATTGAAAGCATGCCTAGGAGGGTTGAGGCAGTGCTTAAAGCAAAAGGAGGCTATACCAAGTACTGATATCCCCCATATACCCTTCCATTACCAAAAGTGAATAAACCCTTGCAATGGTGTACCTGTTTTAAAACCAGCATATCTTGATGACTACTGGATGGAATCACATGATACAGTGACCCCTTGGTAGCCAAGAGTCAGTACTACAATCCATCCCACTACTGCCAAGTGAGATTCCCACGCCCTCCAGTGCTACACTGCACTTAGTGCAAAATAGTGAAACATTGCAAGGGTTTTTTCACTCACTGTAAACCTCCCCACTGCTGTAGTGCCCCATTTGTGTGTACATATGTCAACTTTTGAGGTAAGCTGTTCCCTCCCACAGCCACTCTTTATACATGCTAACACCTTTTGGGTGTCATGTCCCCCCACTGCAGTGAAGTAAGCCATTCCACCTCAATGCTTTTAGTGAACACCCTGCACATCATGCACCACATACCTGCTGTCGAGGTAAGCCATTCCCCCACATCTGTCTTTCATCCACACTAATATGCTTGTGCATGTTGTCACATACTTACTCCATCCCAACACCCACCCATGTCTTTTGTACATACATTAGCTGTTGAGGTAAGCTGTTCCCATCCACAACTGCTATTCATTTTCATCAATGCTAACACCCTTAAGTGTTTCATCATGTACTTGCTGCATGCCAACACCCTCGTGTGTCCCCTGTACATACTTCAGCTGTTGAGGTAAGCCTTTCCCCCCTGTGGCCACTCCTCATACATGCTAATACCTTTCAGGTGTCATGTCCCCCACTGCAGTGAAGAAGCCATTCCCCCTTGATGCATTTATTATGTGCAAACACCTTGCATGTCATGCAACATATTCTAGCATCAGGGTAAGCCATTCCTCCACATCTGTTTTTCATCCCTGCTGATATGTTTGTGCTTGTCATCACCTACTTACCATATACCAATACCTTTGTGCCCCCTGTGTACATACATCAGCTGTCAAGGTAAGCCACTCCTCCCCACAATTACTACCCATTCATGCTAACACCCTTGTGGGTGTCATGTTGCCCCACCACAGTGAAGTTGGCTGTAGGTGATTGGTGGTTGTCATGTATTAAGTATTTATTCATAGGTAGCATTCTGTCATTGTGCAGACTGCAGCTGCACATGTCTGGATGGTGACCCTTTGTCCACCTTGTACCTGGCCAGTACATTGTTGGTATGGAGGGTAGTTACTATCCTAGTAGAGTAGGGTAGCAATAGTCCATGCTTGCTAGTGCAGGCTGGCCTAATATATACATGTCTGTGCTCACAAGTGTGGGCCAGCAACTGTTCATCATGGGTGATGTGGTCTGTGATGCCTATTAGTGTAGGCTGGCGTAACAAATAACATGTTGCTTTGTCTTAACTCAGTCTGTGCCAACTGGTGTTGGCCAGCAACTATTGGTCTGGAGGGATTTGGTCCATGCCTGCCAGTGCAGGCTGGCCTGATAAATAAAACATTGCTATCTTTTTCTTCACTTAGTCTGTGCCAACTGGTGTTGGCCAGCAGCTGTTGGTCTGGGGGGATTTGGTCCATGCCTGCCAGTGCAGGCTGGCCTGATAAATAAAACATTGCTATCTTTTTCTTCACTTAGTCTGTGCTAACTGGTGTTGGCCAGCAACTGTTGGTCTGGGGGGATTTGGTCCATGCCTACCAGTGTAGGCTGGCCTAATAAATCACATGATCCTTTTTCTTGATGACCTGCTTCTGCTCTGGGGGAAGGGCCCCTCCTGGACAGTTGTCAGTGAGTCTGTTCCACTGGGAACTTCTTTTGTTGTTCTGTTTGTTTTGACTGGTAATTTGGTTCCCAACTTATCACCCTATTTCATCTTGAAAGGGTTTTGACTTGCCTTGTTTTTGTCTTCACTTTTTGTAATTTATGGGGCCTACCCTAACCCTAAGCATTATGTCCTATATGGAATAAGTAGGCACCAGGCACAGTCAGTGTTTTGAATTTCATGGCTTAAAATTTTACACCCTCTGCTGCATCCCACTACATCATCATTGCTCCTGAGCCCACAAGTGTGCAATGAATTCTTCCTCAACCTCTTCTGATGCCCTGTCTGCCATGGTGGATAGGATCCTGACATCTGTACTTTGGGGATCCAAACTCTCCACATCTGTGGTACTACAAAAATCAGACCTTAGGAAGCCAAGGTATTAAGAACTACTTCTTCCTTGGTATTGGCTACACCCTGCTTGATATAATATCATAGACTGACAGTAATGTCCCAATTGACTAACCTCCAAAGGGCTATGTCTGAGGAAGACCTCCCTTCTGCGTCTATTTCCTCCACCAAAACCAAGCTGTCTGCCCTTGTCATTGCCCATGCAATCCTGAACCCCTGTGAGTTGGTGCAGCTCCTGACAGCTGAAGAAGTGCAAAGTCTGAGTCCAGAGGAAGATGTGATGGAGTGGGACATTGATAGGTTTGCTGAACCCAGGCCCCATTCTGCAGACAAAACCAAGTATTTTCAATATCCCCAATGGGGGCACATCTCTGACCCTGCCACTGTTTTGGATGTCCATGGTAGAGTGATGCTTTGGTATCTACCAGGCATAATTTCTCCTGACCAAGTGGTGAAGCAGTCTCTTCCTCCATGTATATATTATATTTATATTAATGCACTGGTAGAAACATCTCAATAGGATTCACCTCCCTTTGAGAGGCTGACTTATGAAGCACTCCAAGAGGAAGAATGAGTCCAGAAAGAGGTTTGGCCATAGACATGTGCCAGAGCTTGATGGCAGAGAAGTGGACCCATTGGCTGATGCCATGTTTGGCCATGGCAGGCTTATGAACTCTCCTGCAACTTTCCAGCAGGGTCATCTGGTACTCTTCTCCTCATGGTCTGGTGTAGGTTGCAAGGCTAATGTTCTCAAAGAGGTTGCAGGACAAGGTCTATGAAAGTTCCAATCTCAAAATCCCTGCTGTGAAGGAATGGCTTAATGAAATTTCCTATGCAGAGGAATTCTGGAACTCCATGTCAGGACTTGTACTGCCAGATCTGGCTAGAGTTGGCAAGGATGCCATTTTGGCCAAGAAAGACTGGGTGGTCACCCAACCCCCTTCTCAGACTCGGTGGCCTTTGATCTATGTTGGCATAGATGTCATAGTCAACCAAGAGACTCCTCCTCATTTGGACAAGGTTTCTGCACCCTCTCTGCTGGACTTGCTAGTGAGCCTGGGATCTCATGATGCCCAATTTCATGTTTTGGATCTTGGCTCTATTTTTAGTTATCAGCCAGGCACCATAATTTACCTAGCTGGTAAACTTGTCCACCACTCCATCCCCACATGGGAGAAAGGTGAAAGGATAGCACTTGCTCACTACATGAAGGATGCTGTCCATAACAGATTTTGACTGGCCAGGCCATCTTTCACCCAACAAAAGGATCTCTTGGGAAAATTTTTACAGACTTAGTGTACCTAGCTGAGCCCCTTAGCCAATGTCAATCAGAGTTTCCAAGTGAAAATTGTACATCTAGAGTATTCCCAATGTTTCATATCCATCCTGTTCAGCATGCATCATCAAAGGTCCAAAGTCCTGCAAAGAACCTCTGGGAGAGGTTCTTTGTACACTTTCCAGCCCACCAAGACCAGAAGGGGAAAGCTCACCCACAAAGAAGTGGATGCTAGGCACCTCTACTTCCCATCTGGCAGCCAGCCTTCCACTCCTGGGACTCCAAGAACCATGGCATCCTCCCAACATCTCAACATCTCTGACTTCCATGACTCTATTGACATCCCTGACTCTGACTGGAATGATGTAGATGATGTTCCCCAGTTCAGAAGGCACACAAAGATCTGTACTCTGATTTGGGGATGGTCCACCATTAAAACATTCCCTGCAGAGTCAAAATGACTATATCAGAGAGTGGCTGCCTTGGAGAGCAGAGTATCTCAATATCATTTTGGAAGGGGAGCAGCTGGCTAAGGGGGGGATTTGTGAGCAGTGCTCTGAAGCAGAAGGTAGTGTCTGGTGCATGTCTTGTGCTGGTGTCCATGCCTGGTGTGGTCCCTGTGCTGTCAAAGCTCACAGGACCCTCCCCTTTCACAAGGTCCAAAGGTGGAATGGTGCTCACTACCAGCCTACCTCCTTGATGGACCTTGGCTTCTTGTGGCACATAGGCCATGGGGGGGATCCCTGCCCCTGTAATGGGTCAGATCCTGATCCAGAGGAGTCAGGCTATGTAACTGGAGATGGTCCCTCCAATCACAGGTCTGTGGGATTTTTATTGGGGAGGCCTTATGACAAACCTGTCATCAGGAAGTCTTCTCAGTTCCAGATGACCATTGTGCACACAGGGGATTTTTTCTCATGAGGTTTCAGTGTGCAAATGTCCTGGGTCTGATCCCAATGACTGGCACCTTGACTTGCTTCATCAAAGACTCTTCCCAGCCAGCATTTCCAAGCCCAAAACTACCTTCACATTTGATGTGCTTGACCACTTTCTGATAGATGCTTTGGAGTGCAAGACTTCTGCTATGAGTTTCTATCAGAAGCTGAAAAGGTTCACCAAAAATGCATTCCCAGAAAGGGTACCAGTTGAGTGCAGTTTTGCAATTAATTGGATAATGTTCATATTGTTTTTTCTCTCCTTGTTAGGATAGGTACAGAGAGCTGATGAGGGTTTCTCAGCTATGGAGGGATTTGAAACACAGGAAATGGTTTGGTTTTGGGCATGATGCTGGGCAAGATCCAGGGGATGGAGGACTTGCCCTCTTCTGCCCTGCCTGCCCCCAGCCAGGTCTTAATTTACCTGCAGACTGGAAAGTTTGGTATGACAGGTAAGAGACTGTAATCCATTCCAATTGGGTTTCTAACTTCCTTCAGAGATACTATCATGAGGCAATATGTCATAGATGGCAACTTCACTGCCCAGCATATGAAAATGAACAAGCCAGAGTTAGATGTGGCCTTGTCAGATGGAAAAGGGTATATGGTTTCTGAGGGGCCATATCAGAGTCATCTACAACAGTTATTGGATAGCAAGGAGGTGAGGGGTTTCAAGGTCTTGGAGTTTGCTTGCTGACCAATAATTTAGAGATCCACCTGCAGCAATCACAGGGCCATTAATGCTGCAAACATCAACAGGTCCAACCTCCAGTCCACAGGGATTGGTGCCACAGCTTGTGCTTGGCATGGCTGCTTTGTCCCCCACTCTGTGGTGGATTTTCAAAAAGGGGAGAGGTGGGTGAAATGCCTGGATTGATGTTGGTGGCTTGGAGCTCATTTCTGGCCAGGTATATGAACACAGACTACTCCATGTGCAATGCTCTTTGCTATGGTTCTGAGAGAATCACTAAAGCACTAGTGATTTATGATGTAGGGTGCCAGTGGAGCATCAACTTCTGGAGTAGAGTGAAAAATAGTCCCTCCCTCCTTCTTCCCACAGCTCTGGAGATTGTCCCTGCTGTGGGCAAGTTCCATTTGGCTGTGCACAAGCTCTCTTGCTTTCCAAGGTACACCCTCAACTTTGTCAAAGGTGCAGGCCACTTGGATGGAGACATTGTGGGCTCCATTCAATAAGATCTCCCCATCTGCAAGGTCTATGACTCAGGCCCATAGGCAAGAGGTGTATGATGATCATATGAGGGATTCTAACTGGAGAAAGCTGGTGGGAATAGGTGAGGGTTTTTTCTCCAAGGAGATGTAAATTTATGTGGACCATCTCAGTCCCCTCTTTGCTGAAGAAATGCAAGACTTCCAACAAGTGTCTGGAGGAAATGAATCAGGCCTATGAGCAATTGACTGCTGTTCTGGATCCTGACAAGGTTTCTGGATGGGAATTGGATGCTCTAAGGGCAGAGGCTGATAGGGGGGAGGCCCTAGATATTTATTTGTTGAAAGGGGACAAAGGTTGGTCTTGTGGATGGGCTGATGACTCCTTCTGATAATTATATGTAGCTCCCACTTTTCATGAAGTGCAGTTACAACTCATGAAAAACCCAATGTCTCCCTTCAGAAGTGGTGGTTTTGTGGCCTGGCTTGCTGAAGGAATCAGCATTGAGGACTCACACTGAGGTCCCCCTTGAGCTGAAGGTGATTTTCTTGCTGACCAGACCTGCAGGGACCAGCTGAGATCTGAACTCAGACAACTTCCCAATGCCATGTCCACTAGTCAAGAAGTCAAAATCTCTGTGAAGAGGCAGAGACTTTCTGCCAGGATTGAAAAATTCCATAGTAATGGTCAAGCATTTTTCAAAGGTTTGGAGATCAATGGTGCTTTCACTCCCCAGGATGATCCAGAATTTTGTGGGAAAGAAGAAGAAGAGGAGGGGGAGGAGGATAGGGAGTTCTGGGGTGAAGATGAAGGGTACTGGGAAGTTCCTGGAGAGGAAGTTGAGGAGCTGGCTTCTGAGCTCATGAGTATATGGATGCCCTCTTCCATTGGGAGTGCCAAACTGACAGAGCTGGGCCTTGTTGACCTTCTCAAAGAGGAGAGGGAACTCAGGATTGGACAAGCTAATCATTATTTAGACCAACTGAGAACAGACCTTGGAAACAAAGCCATGTTATACTGACTGTCATGACCATGCCTCTGTTCTAACCTGACCTGCATCACCACCAACCATCCAACCCTTGTGGGCAGGTACTCTGTTCCATACTATTCCTTTTAGATACTTTCTCCTTATCCTGTCTCTCACCTCCACTGTCTGCACTTAAACTCCAACTGAAGTTTTCTGACATCTCTGTCCCTTGAAAGTTTACTGTACTCCATATGTTAGTTCCAATGTTCCAATACTGTACTGCCTTGATGGTGCATGTACCATATATAAGCCTGCCACACTCAGTGGTGGTTCTTCAGTATGAATATCATCTTAGTTCTCCTCCTCTGTGGTCTTTGACTGGACCCTCTGTCATCTGTTGGATTACCTCCATCTATTCCCTATCTCTGAAATCCAAGGGCTGGGCTCATACAAGGGGGCAGCACACAAGCTGAACCTGATGCTCTCTCCTGAGCCTCTGTTGTGACTGTCAGCCACCCTTTGACCATCATCAATCTCTGTCGGCCCTCATCAGCCAGTCATCAGTCAACATCAGCCTACCTTCATACATGTCCCCTGGCCTTTGTGCAGACCCTTCAGTCACTTGTAGTGTTGAAACTGGGACACCCAACATGTACATTTTGGCCTAAAAGTGGGACTAGCTGATGTTGGCTGACTGACCCTGAATTGGAGTTGGCCAGTTGGACCAAGAAGTGGGTTCGGTGAACTCAGAGAGGGGATGCCCCACTCCCCTGAGAGTGGGGTTGGCTGATGTGGCTGGGGGATGGTACACCCCCCTGAGAGTGGGGTCAGCTGATGTGGCTGGGGGATGGTACACCCCCCTGAGAGTGGGGTCAGCCGATGTGGCTGGGGGATGCCACACCCCCTGAAAGTGGGGTCAGCTGATGTGGCTGGGGGATGCCACACCCCCTGAAAGTGGGGTCAGCAGACATGGCTGGGGGATGCCACACCCCCTGAAAGTGGGGTCAGCCGATGTGGCTGGGGGATGCCACAACCCCCTGAGAGTGGGGTCAGCTGACATGGCTGGAGGATGCCACACCCCCCTGAGGGTGGGGTCAGCCAACATGGCTGGGGGATGCCACCCCCCCTGAGAGTGGGGTCAGCTGATGTGGCTGGGGGATGCCACCCCCCCTGACAGTGGGGTCAACTGATGTGGCTGGGGGATGCCACACCCCCTGAAAGTGGGGTTGGTGGACATGGCTGGGGGATGCCACACCCCCCTGAGAGTGGGGTCAGCAGACATGGCTGGAGGATGCCACACCCCCCTGAGAGTGGGGTAGGCCAACATGGCATGGGATATGCCACCCCCCTGAAAGTGGGGTCCACATCCCTGAAATGTGTTTGGCAGATATGGCTTAGGGATATCTCACCCACCTGACTATATATGGTACTTCTTCCCTTCAGTTCCCATGGAATGGGGGTTGGAATGTGCTCAATTAGAGGTTCCATCAACCTCACAGTGTTAATGCATGCACTTCGGTGGATCCCTGGTTGAACAAGTGTGGTGGGCTCACATGGCTTGGGCATCCCCCATCCTCCTCAAAGTAGGGTCAGCTGGCTGGGGGATGCTCCACCCTCCTGAAAGTGGGGGAGGTGGATGTGGCTGGGGGCTGCCCCACCCCCCTGAAAGTGGGGGAGGCAGATGTAGCTGGGAGATGCCCCATGCCCCTGAAAGTGGGATTGGCCAATGTAGCTGGGGCATGCCACACCCCCTGAAAGTGGGATGTCCCATCTGCCCAAAAGTGGGATTGGCCAACATGGCTGGGTTTGCTTCCTTGAAGAGGTACTTATCTTCCAATTGGGTGAGCCTTTGAAATTCAGAGATCTACTATGATTTAAACTACACTTGATCATAATATATCTATCCACCCATTCACATGGCTCTCTTGGTTTGGTTCCAAGTTCTCACCCCCTTCCTCCCATTTCCCCCCAGCTGCTTCTTCCCTTTTCCCACCACCTGCTTCTTCCACTTTTGCTCATCCTTCTTTGCCATCTTCTGTCCCCTGGTCACAATCCCACTCCCTGCCCTTTTCCTTTTTCATGGAGGAGCTTCCTCCTCTTCCTTCTCCTCATCCCCTTCATCACTCCCACCCAACCCTTCACCTCCATTCCCCCCTTGGGGTTCCTTGGTCCCTGTGGAACATTGCTCCAACCTTGAAACTACAACCCCCACCACATCCATCACATCATCCCCCCTCTGCACACTGAGTTTGGAGTTCACCAAAAAATGGAGGTTACTGACCACAGGATCATCCTCCTCCACTTCCTGGGCATGACTATACTCCATCAACAGAAGCCCAAGTCCCAGAACCACCTCCAAACCCCTTGAGGAGGAACCAAACCTTGCACTTTGCAACTCTGCAATTGCCTTCTGGAAAGCCCCCAAATCTGAGTGAATTTCCTCTGGTAAGTACTTGGCACTCCAGGTCCAAGTTGCCCAGCAAGGAAAGTCCTCCTCTGTCCACTTTGCACTCTCCTGTGAAATCTTTTTGTTAGCCTAGTGCTCCTAGAGGGTCACAGACTTACCTCTTCTGGCAGGGCATCCACCAGGTCCAAGAGTACTTGGTACCTGGGCATGATAGAAAGAGGGAACTCAATGTATGACAGAGACAAAGGCATGAAGTGCCTGAGACAAAAGCAATTGGTAACTGTAAGTGAGATTGAACCCACTCAGCCTTGACAGGCCCCACCAATCACATATCTGCTCTGTAGTCTCCTCAGTGGTCCCAGCCCTAAAAGAACCTCTGCAACTGGCAGACACACAGAGTTGAATCTGTGAAGCCAGGTAGTAGGGACTTGAGAAGACACTCATCTTGGTCTACAGCATTCACTCAGTCCCTTCAAGTTCAGCAAGCAGCCACCTGCAAGGCACTGCTCAGGAAAGGGCACCAGGGGAAGGTCTGAAGTCCATATTAGCATCACAGTACACTTGGAAGAATCAAAACATGCCTTGAACACCTGAAAGGAGACCCAACACACATCAGAACAGGCCTTGCACTTGAACAGGAAGGTATCCTACCAGGTGAGTGGAATGACCACTGGCAGAAGACCAGAAATGCATGAGGAGTTTTTGGTATGTTATGCAAGTCTCCTAAACCCTTCGGTCATTTTCCCATGGTCCCAAAACCTCAGCTGCCCTCCAGCACCTTCAATACTTATTGGATGGAGTTGAAACCTTGTATGAGGGTAGATATCTCTGACAGGCACACTCCCCAGGAATGTTAAGATATGTTATTAATGTGGATAATGTGTGGTACCCACCTGAAGAAAAAGAAAAAGTGGATCCACATCTTATCAGTCATCTAAACCACCCAAATGCCTTTACAGATATATTGTCCCATGCAGCCCCCATGCTTCCAAACTATCAGAATTCACACCAGAGAGAAGGATACAAGTCTGTAGGGGAGGGGGAGAACTGATCATAACTCAAGAAGAGATGCCTGTGAGGATTTTTGATTTTAACAGTTTGTAGAAATATGTCATTGAGGCCTGGGCTGAAATTTTCATGGTGATATGTGAAGAACTGTAGAATTCAGAACAGATTTCGCATTTTTACCCCTATGTATTTTGAAACCCATTCACTGCCCTAAGTTGAATGAGATTTGTGTCTATCTAAGGGGTAATATATTCCAGATGTATCCAGATACATTAGGGCACATTATGATCCAGTGAGGAAGTGTGGTGAGGCAGAAATGAAGCCCAGGAGACCGCTTTTTTGCTTACATAATAAAAAAATGGAGTAGGAGGATGGGGCAATTAAAGCATGACACAGCCACAATGTGGGGAAGGCCCAGGCTGTGGGCCACCCCTGATTACTAATCAAGTGTACACACTGTTTGGTAGTCCGAAATTAATTAGAAAATAGCTAGTAGTGTGGGAGGTGCTGATGTAATTGACACTTGCATTCACTCATTTTCGCACTCTGGCTCACACCAAGCACCTCTAGCCTCCAGAGTCAAGCTGACCACCCTGTTACTGCTAGGAGACCTCTTTATATCCCCCAGATCTCTATCTGTTTGACTTTACATCTGGAGCCCACTGCAAGGGGGCTGCTTTGCTTGGTAAACCCACCTTCTCCCCCTGCCTCCAAACTTGTACACACATTTTCTCGTGAACTGTCACACCAAATCTCTCGCAAATTGCAGGCCTAGGACTACTCGAAGAAACCTTTCCAGCGGTATGTTTTTCGTCATGTTTTCCTCAGTACTCCTGGAGATATTGCCCATTTTCTGGTGGAAGGTACTGTACAATGAATGTTGACATAATGTGGCATCAGGTGTGCCATTTTTCTTATTTCAGCATTCTCCCATCTCCCCTTGATTCCCTCTACCATGTCTGGATGTCTCGTAGAATTCCACTGAGCAATTGTACCTCAACACACTACCTCTCCCCCTGCCTCTGAGCTCATACCACATTTTCTCCTGAACTGTTGTGCCGAATCTCTTGGTTTTCTATGAGATGATTCTACTCGAATAGACCTTCCAGCTGATATATTTTTTGTCACTGTTGCCATGGCATGTCCAGATATTTTGCCCTTTTTCTGGAGAAAGGTCCTGTATGATGAAATTTGGAATATATTGGGACTGGGTATGCTGTTTTTTCTTCTAATTCTTCATTAGTCCAACCATCCTAGATGCCCTATATCATGTCCTAGAGTTTCTTATGGTTTTTCCCAGTGCACACTGAGTACAACTTGTGTAGAAATACTTTGTATTAAATATCATTTTTGCACTGGTAAGCCATGTGCAAGCCAACAGCCCCAGCTTTTGGGCCAAGCCAAGCCCTCATACTGGGCTTGTGGGGCTTCATGGCCTGGCCTGAGGTTTCCCTGGCCTCAAGCCCTCAGAAGCTGGGCTGGGAAAACACTATGTGCAGGTCACTTTTTGTCTCCCTTAGTATACTTACTCACTATGGTAATAAAGACTGTGATTACAGGTAAAATATACACTGATGTTCAGATGAAACAAAGCTAGAAAATTTATCCAACTTTGGGATATTTTCTTAGTGTTCTACAACTGGAGCCCACCATGAGGGGCTTTGGTTGTTTGGTTTGACTCCCTGTCCCTTTTCCCCCCATTTTATATGCCACATTCCACCTCTGTTTTTGTCCACTGAATCTCTTGCAAATTGGGATTCTTTTTTAACTTGCTGAGGGCTTTCTATTGGTCCATCTTATGTCACCACTGCATTTAACTATTCAGGACATATAGCCAATTTTGCACACAAAAGTATTGGGGGACCATCTAGCAGATATCTTGGGATTAGGTGTACATATTCCCCCAGTTTTTTGTTCTTCATGTTCTCCACATGTCCCCTCACTGTGTCCTCACATCTTATAGCATTTTCCCCAGTGATTGTTCATTGGCATGCAGTCATCCTCCCCCCCACTATATTTGCCATGTATGCCCCCCATTTTCCTGCCAAATCTTTCTATTTTTTTCAGACATGACTCTACTCAATGTTGCCTATCAGACAACACTGAGGATGCAGCCTGTGCATCACTCTTTCCCAAGTTAATTCCATTTTTGTGCCAACTCATAGAGTGTCAGTTTTTGCATGGTATCTTGTTCATTTTCTTGCTATATGTTTCACTTTTTTGCATATCCATCTTATCTCCAGACACCTTACTGATGATACCCACTGCATCCCAGTATCCCCCACCATTTGTGAAATATCTCTTTTTTCATGTGCAGTGCTCATTTGTGCATCATATCCCATTCTCAGTCTCCTCTCTACTCTTGTGTCATTTACCCATCATATTTTAGATGTATGAAGTGGATATAACTGGCCACAGTTCATTTGGGGCAATACAATTTTCTTTGGAGTTGTCACTTTCAAATCATGCCTCCAAGTTCCCTCTGATTTCACATTGAGACACTGACAGCTCTTTGCACTCAGTCCATAGTTTTTTTTCATACCCCTCCTGGTTGGGTTTCTGTTGCTTTCACTCACCCTAGCCCTTCATCATGACCACCTCAGCTGAAATGAATGAAGTTGACCATTCTATTGTGCCAAAACACCAGCTGGGAATTCCCAACCCCAACAGACCATTTAGGTATATACATCTATAGAAATATATAGACCTAATAGGTCTCAATTTTGGGGTGACTGAAGTGATAATACATTATGAGTGAGGATGAAGGGCAGGGGAGGATGAAACAGGGGGGGGACAAACTGAGCCCATGGCTCAGTGGGAGTGGGAGTTGATGAGGATTGTGGCTGTATGATGGGGTGAGGAGGGGATCAAACAAAAGGGTGGGGCTATGTGAGGGAGTCACAAGGGGGATGTAATTGAATGATGGTTTTGTGAAGACCAGTTCTGCTCAGTCAGTTGCAGGTCAGAGGTTAGCCAAATGTACTATAAATTTCTATGTATTAGGGCATGAGACTGTTTGTTAGTATGTGAGGGTGAGGGGAATGGGGGAATACAATTAAACCAATCAACACAGTGGGGAATTTTATAGTCCTTGGTCCTGGCTCTCTTCTGGTGGTCTTTCCATGTAGTAGATCTGATGGTACTATGGGTTGATTCCTAAGGCCTATGAATTGCAGTGACTATGTTGCTGACATTGTAATGGGTGCAATAATGAATTGGTACCCTGGCTGCTCTGTAGTCTATCCTTCCAATGACACCTAGTGTAAAGAAGGTTTTTTCTCAACTCCAATCTCTATGCAATCCTGACCTCTGAGGCTGCTATGGGACATCCCAGTTGCCTTCAGAGATGCAGATGGGATTTCCCACAATAGCCTCTGAGGCTATCATGGGACATCCCACTTGCCCTAAGAGGTGTAAATGGGATGTCCCATCATAGCCTATGAGGCTGTCATGGGACATCCCACTTTCCCTAAGAGGTGTAGATGGGATGTCCCATCATAGCCTATGAGGCTGTCATGGGACATCCCACTTGCCCTAAGAGGTGTAGATGGGATGTCCCATCATTGCCTATGAGGCTGCCATGGGACATCCCACCTCCCTTCAGAGACATAGATGGGGTCCCACTTGCCCTAAGAGGTGTAGATGGGATGTCCCATCAGAGCCTATGAGCTGTCATGGGACATCCCTGTTTTCAGAGATGTAGATGGGATGTCCCACATTAGCCTCTGAAGCTGTTATGGGACATCCCACTTGCCCTCAGACATGTAGATAGGACATCCCATCATAGCCTATGATGGTGGTGGGGGTCATCTCCCAGCAGCTTCAGACTGAGGGTATGTGGTGACAGTGAATATTCCCTTTGGAAGGTGGGATCATCACACACAATGTTATCCATGCTGTGTTTGTACCAGACTGGAGGCTGATGATTCAATGTGGGGTGAACTGGACATCATTTGTGGTAGTGAAATGAAGCCCAGTGTCCAACCAGGTAGGGATTTTCTGTGAGAGAGAAATCAGTCATTCTGGTGCAGTGAGTGGTTTGTATGTCATTTTGTGACCCATTGTGTCACAGTACCATAAATGGTTGTGTTCAAATCTATGTCCAGCCTCTTTCTTGCTTTGTCCATCAATATGTGAAGGAGAAGCTAGCTCTCATACCACAAAAGACTTGATTTCCCACAAAACAACTATTTTCAACATGAGGAATTAGATGTATATTGCTTCCTGGTGATGATATGGAGGTTTCCCCAGAATGGCCTGCCAAATTTCTCTGCTAGTTTCATCTTTGTATTAAGGTAGTGATATTGGCTCATAATGATAGCTATGTATGCTCTCCTCAGGAACAAGGATAGTTCTGCTAATATAGCTACATTTTTGGGTCAGGGACCCCAGACACCTAAGGCAACAATGGGAGATCCCACATCATTTCATTTAAATGCAGATCCCAGGGCAGGGAAGATGGGAAATCCCAGGCCTGTAGTCATGCTTTCCCCTGGGACATGAGCAGATGTCCCTGGGATGACCATGGTCTGGGGGGCAATTAGCTGGAATGGTTTGGAGAAACTATTCAGCCTAAATGCCTACAGAAAAGGGTTACCTGAAGTGATGTCAGACCTTTGTAATATATTCTGTTATTCACATGTTATGATGTGGTATATTTAAAGTGTGAATAGTAACCAAGAAGATGTTCCTTTTTTTCCATGTGAAAGTTGAATGGCATTCTGGGGGATGGAAAAGGTGTAGTTTTTTGGTGGTATGGAGGATTTTTTGGCCCCTTTCTCCTTTCCACAGAGGGTGTACTTGCACTCATAGGAGTAAGTTTGACCTTCAGAGCCACATACCCACTTTTGTATGGTTCCACACTGAGGGCATTGCACTGGTAAGTAGTTTCCCCAGGGTCTGCTATATTTATCAGTCCAGGCCAACTTCTCTACCACCAAATTTTCTCCCTTGTTTTGACCCTGAGACCTCCACATCATGACAATGATGTTAGAATGTCTCCCAAGCATGGCACAATCTGTAAGAGCAAACTTTACAGCACTGGATGTATCAAACCCTTGAATGATGGTGCTGTCAAACAGACTGAGCAGGTAGGGGACTGTTGTGGCCAGTTGAAGATGTTCAGCATCAAATAGCACCATGGATCTTGGCTTGAAACTGGCCAATGTCAGGACAACAGCATTGGAAGGAGAGGAAACACTTACAGTTGGGCAGCCTTTTGCAAGCCATTGAAGCTATCGATAACAGTCACCACAGAGCCACAGACATTGAAGACAATGTCTGCACCCTGGACAATCCCAGTGAGGGGGGTGAAAAGGACTTGGAGAACCTGAACATGATGAGAAGAGTATTGCAAAGAAAAGTTAGCCACTCACCTCAAATACTTGAGATGCTACAGGTTTACCTACCATCTATGTATCCAGAAAAAAGATCTCCCCTTTCCTCATCACTATGGGTGGTGAGGAACAGGACTATATTTTTATATGAGGAGAGGGTGTCAGCCAGGTCAAGTGCTGCCACTTGATAAGTATCCAAGGATTGTTTGGTGGTGAGGTTGAATGGCAATTGACAGAAATGGTACCTCCCTTTGGGAAAAGTATGGATGGAGGAAGGAGTGTACCATGTTGACTTGGGGATGGCCAACTTCAAGATCCTCCAGGTGGAGATGCACCAGTGCAGTAGAATGAGGAGCCACCTGAGAGCCAATGGTATAGTGAAAGCCTCCTGTGCTGACAGGAGGGTCAGAGAGGATAGGTATCCCTTTGGAGTAGAATCCCTTCATAATATGGCTTGAGAACAGGATGAAAAGGGGAAATTGTCCACTCACAAAGTAAGGCTGAGGCTTGGAATTTCTGGCTTCTTTCCAGTGACAGGTCATACATTTGAAAGTTACACCAGCCTGTTTAACCATCTCCACAGACTCCTTGGGAACTATCAAACATTTATGGCAGACAACTCTGTTGCAGCCTAATTCATCATGGAGCCATAAGTCCCCCCCATCTCTGCACATTACACAGAACTGTAGAAGATATTAGTGGGTGTATGAGACAGGACAAAAACTTACAAAGTTTGGCTGGGCCTGCTCAAGGACAGGCTTCTGAGATGAATGAGTGGCCTTTCCTTTCTTCTTGTGGAGGGTTTTAAGGGGAATCCTGTGGGCTCTGCCTCCAGTGACCTTCCTGGCTGTTTGTTTTGTCCTAGCCATGGTGGGGAACAAAGGTGGGAAGGCTGGGAGACAGACATAAGTATACAGCCAATGACAACCAGCAGAAACTAATATGGCAGATGGGGAACACACAGGATCACAAGGTTGATGATGACAAAGTGCAATAATGATTTTATAAACAATTATAAGTACAGTGTCATAGTGTACCATTAATAGAGTAATAGCAACACACATAGAACATGGGGAGCATGTGAGGTAGATGGAGATAGGATGGCTTACCTTTGACAACAAGGACTTGGGAGTGTTGGACAGCAGTGGGATAGGGGCAAGACAGTGGGCCTACCTGGGTGGTTCTAAGGGTGGGTATGCAGGCATGTATGAGTCAGTCAATGGACATGCAACATGCAGGATGGCAGGCCTACCTGTGTGGTTCTGCCAGTGGGCAAGCAGGCATGGATGAGTGGCATGGTTCCAGGGGTGGGTGTGCAGGCATGGATGGGTCAGTCAATGGGTAGTCAACACACATGATGGCAGGCTTACCTGTGTGGTTCAGGTCAGTCAATGAGTAGGCAACATGCACAATGGTGGGCCTACCTGGGTGATTCTGAGGGTGGGCATGTATGGGTCAGTCAATGGGTAGGCAACATGTGGGATGGCAAGCCTACCTGTGCAGTTCTGAGGGTGGGCATGCAGGCATGGATGAGTTGGTCAACAGGTAGGCAATACACAAGATGGCAGGCTTACCTGTGTGGTTCAGGTCAGTCAACAAGTAGGTACCATGTAACATGCAACATGGCAGGCTTACCTCTGTGGTTTGGGTCAGTCAACAAGCAGGCAATGCACATGATGGCAGGCCTACCTGGGTAGTTCTGAGGGTAGGCATGCAGGCATGGATGAGTCAGTCAATGGGTAGGGAATACACAAGACAGTGGGCTTACCTGTGTGGTTTGGGTCAGTCAACGAGTAGGTAACACATAACATGCAACACAGCAGGCTTACCTCTGTGGTTTGGGTCAGTCAACAAGCAGGCAATGCACATGATGGCAGGCCTACCTGGGTAGTTCTGAGGATAGGCATGCAGGCATGGATGAGTTGTTCTATGGGTAGGGAATATGCAAGACAGCAGGCTTACCTGTGTGGTTCAGGTCAGTCAATGAGTAGGTAACACATAACACACAACACAGCAGGCTTACCTCTGTGGTTCAGGTCAGTCAATGAGCAGGCAACACACACAATGGTGGGCCTACCTGGGTAGTTCTGAGGGTAGGTGTGCAGGCATGGATGAGTTGGTCAATGGGTAGGCAATACACAAGATGGCAGGCTTACCTGTGTGGTTTGGGTTAGTCAATGGGTAGGCAACATGCACGATGGCAACCCTACCTGTGTAATTCCAAGGGTAGGTGTGCAAGCATGCTGCATGGATGGGTTAGTCAACAAGTTTAATGGTCAGCCATCAGTACACAAGATGGTGGGCTTACCTGGGTTACAATGGTTGGCATGTGGTCAGTGAAGGGTTTGCATAGTCAACACACAGAATGACAGGGTCAGTGAGAGGGTTGGGTAGCTATGGGCTTACCTGTGTGGTTGTGAGGGTCAGCATTGGGCATGCAGGTGTGTATGGAATGGTCAATGCAAAGGCCAGGGGGTGAAAGTGAGCTTGTGGTCAATGGGCAGGTGGGTTAAGGCTTACCTTCATGGCAGTATATGGGTGAGAGTGGTGAGAGGCCAAAGAGGGGAGTAGCATCTGGGAGAGAGTGGGGAACTCATAGCTGACTCTAAAATTTGTACTCCCATGTACTGCCATGGTAAATGTGACCCAAGTAGCAGAGACATTTGGCCCACAGGTACTAAAAATAGAGAGGGACACACAATTAGACCATATTGCCAAGGTCACATGTGCAGTAAACATGACCAAACATATCACAAATATATAGCAACACACTTGTTTGTTTTCTTCTGTTCTTCTCTGTTTGTCATCTGCATTGTGCCTCCTGCAATGCATCACCCATGCCCCACTCCCCCACTCCTGCCCCCCACTCAACTCCTTTGATGTTATCTATGACACACATTCACTTCCATCGATGGGTGTGATACCTAATAGGTATGTTTTTCTTTATTACCTTCATCTTTGCATGGCCAACCTAACAATCACTTGTAGCCCCTCACTTGTAGCCTCGTATTGCCATGCATCGCCAACCCAAGTGTGGCAGTGAAGTGCACATCATGTTCCATATGACATATGGATCCCCTGGCTGTATGCCCACCCCCTGGTAAGTCCACTGATTTTATATATTCCCACTATGGTTTTAACTACTGCCGCAGCATGTTGCAAAACTGCAGGTTGCCCTCATGAACACAGCATGTTCAGTACAACCCATTATAAGTCCAATCTCATTAGATACTCCTGCTATGTAGTTAACTACCATGGTAGCTTGTTGTTTTAACTACTGCTGCAGCATGTTGCAAACCCATGATGTGTTGTAAGTCCACTCTTCTTACATAGTCCTGCTATGATGATAACTACCATACCTGCATGTCATTTTAACTACTGCTGCAACATGTTCATAGCATGCTTGGTATGACACATTGATGCATTGCACTTACACACACAGCATGCCTGCATCACCATAAGTCTAGTTTTATATACTCTTGCCATTCCTAACAGTTGCTACAGTGTTGTGATTGTTATGTACAGGCCTGTTGTGTTTGACACAGCTTGTTCTCTTTTACTCATTGCCCACAGAAATCATCTCAACCATGTGAGTGCAGACTGCAGCTGCATGGGGTAGAGATGATAATCCTCTGTTCACAATATGCCTGGCCCACATGTTGTGGAATGGGGGATATGTCCATAATGTGAAGTCTGTACCTGCTAGTGCAGGTCAGCATCTTTGTTGGTTCAGGGGCATAGTCTGCACCTGCTAATGCAGGTCAGCGTAATTTTTGTTGGTTCAGGGGCATAGTCTGTACTTGGTAATGCAAGTCAGCATAATTTTTGTTGGTTCGGGGGCATAGTCTGTATCTGCTAGTGCAGGTCAGCATCATTGTTGGTCTGGGGGCATTGTCTGTACCTGCCAGTGCAGGTTGGCATAATTTTTGCTGGTACTGGGGATAATCTGCACCTGCTAGAGTGGGTTAGTCTGATTTTTGCTGGTGTGGGGCAGTGTTTGTGTTGTATGTTCTGCTGGTATATGTAATGCTTTTTCTTCTTCTGTAAGCTGTTCTGATTGACACATTTCTTGACTTTCAGGATTCTTTGCTGGTATGTTTTTTTATCTAATGTGCTGCAGTTCCTAATGTTAACTGTTAGGCCTAAGTGGTGGAAGTGTTTAAGGAGTTAACTTTTGTTGAACTTGAGTTTTTTTCTTCTTGAGTACCTGTTATAGTTCTAGGGGGGCCCACCCTAGGTCGTGATGATGGCTTGTCCTTCAGGACTTTGGGTTTCTCATTGCTTGTTATTATTGGTAACACTGAACTTATGTACTTGTGAAATTCACTTTGAAAATGTGATATCCATGCTTTATTGCTGTATCTTTTTTTGTCAGTGAGGTGTTCTAACCCTAACCTTAAGTACATAGGGTGATTATTAAGTCAGGTCACACCTTTGTTTCATGGCTTAAAATTTTATCACTGCCCTGACTGCAGATGAACTACCTCATGCTGTCATTGCCCATCACCCCTGAGTCTATGATGAATCAATCCCCAGCTGCTGATCAAGCCCTGTCTGTCTTGGTGGATATTGCCCTGTCATCTGTACTTCTGGGCTCCCCACTCACCCCATCTTCTGTACTACAAAGATCAGACCTCCAGAAGCTGAGGTAATGTTAACTATTTCTATGGTATTGGGACACCCTTCTTACCACCCCATGATAGACTCAGAGTTAGGTCCAAGTTGACAAACCTCCAGAGGTGCTTGTAAGAGGAAGTCCTTCCCCCAGCATCCTTTTCCTCCATGGAACTCCAGTTATCTGCCCTTGTCATTGCCTTTGCAATCCTCAACCCTTGTGAGTGTCCTCACTGATGGGAAGTACAACTCCAGGACCTGAAGTCTGGGGGAAGATGTCACAGAATGGGACATTGACAGGTTTGCTGAACCAAGAGGAATGTCAAAGACAAGACAAAATATTTTCCATATCTGCAGTGGGGGCACATTTCTGACCCAGCCACCATATTGGATGTCCATGGCAGGGTGGTGGTTTGGTATCTCCCAGGCATCATGTCTCCTGCAAGAGTGGTAATCCTGTCTCTTCCCCCTCCATCCATCTTATATTGATTCATCAGTAGGAACATCTCAATAATATCCATCTCCCTTTGAAAGATAGCCTGGTAAAATGCTCCAAGACTGGTGGTCAGTCCAAAAGGAGGTTAGTTCTGGAGTGAGAGCATCAGCAGCACCAAAGACATGAGCTTGAAGGCAATGGTTGGCCAGCTGATGACTTGTAGGGACTCCTTCATGCAAGCTGTATGTGATCCCCCCTTCGTCATTTATTTCTTAACTATATCCATGGATGCAGGTGCAAACCTGGTGCAATGTGGAGAATATCCATGTATTTGGATGTGTCATTTATACTGGAAATGACAAAGCTGTGCACCAAGCTCAAGGTATCTTTGCTGGATCTTCACTCTGCATGCAACTTGCAGGTGAGAGGCAGACAGACATTGCAAGACTGTTGGACTATCTTACTACCATCATCAAGTATGTATGATTACTGTGGGTAGGTACACACTAACCAACCTCCTCTAGATATAAAGTTCTCAGCTCTATGGCTACTATTCCCTTGCCCACTTTTGCAATGCTATCAGGGAGGTCATATGACCATGTTCTTGCACTAAAACCCCAGGAGTCCACTTGTGATAGGAATCAGCATGTCTTACCCTTGGTAGTCTTGCACAAACTCTGTAAGCCTAATCAAGTTGTTCTAGTTACTATCTTTACCCAAAGCTGTTGCAGATCAAGTTGAGATCACATGTGGACAGAGGAATGTTCCATGGAAGACATTACTGGATCTACTGTTTACCCATAAGTACACGATTGTTGACTGGCCAGCAGGGGTCCCTGCTATTAGTCAACACTTTAATGTTAAACACCTCACTGCTGATGAGCTTCATGCTCTCACTGTCCCATTCCTGAAGGAGCAGATGGGCAATGATTATCATACAGAGACTAGAATTGATGATGATGTCATATGAGCATGGTGATTACATTGTCCCAGAACCTGCATTGACATTTTCTCTCAAGCCATGGACTGCTGGTGGGTGGTGTTGATGTTGCATGACTATGCTGTTTGGCTGACATGAAGTACTCAGACCAGCTTGCATTGGTGTGCATGATGAACCTGAAAGCCTTTAAGATTCCATTGGTGACAGATACCTTTGGTCAACCACTTTGCCTTCTTTCTGACTCACAGGCATTTCTCAAAGTGGTCCCTAGAGGTATGCACTGTGAGGCCATGAGTCAGGGAGGAGTGTCCACCCCAACCCCCACCCCTTCATCACATCCATCTGAGCAGGTACCAGCATGAGGGTGTGCACCCTTACAGGATCATCATACCAGTCACCTGACCCCAGCTTCCCATAACTCACCTCTTCCTCCCTCTTCACCACCTGATGACTCCTCGCAGTCTTCACGAGACAGGTATCATCATGCATGACATCCTACCTCCCACACCCACTCACCAGTGGCACACTCCTGCCACAATTATCACCATCAGTCACAAAAGCATCACAGAGAGTATCAGGAGGATGTAAGTGGGAGTGATACACAGCTTCCAGAGAGAAGGACCCACCAAAGGTATGTTGTTACTATGGCCATTCCACATCACAACTAACACAGTTGCAGTGTGGTGGAGTATGTCCATCACAGCCCTCCTTGTAAGAGACATCACCATTATCCCTCTGATGAAGATGACTATTCCCACACACACCATATCCACTATTGAGGTATGTAACATAACACTCTCTTATCCCCCACCATCACTAACTCTTTACATGGGTGCAGTGTTTGTTGACAAAATCCTGCCCTATGGCATCTTGCTTCCCACTCATTCCCACAGCTATTTCTTTTTTAATACACCATACTTTCTGTTGACTAAGTTATGGATTGTTACTGACTCAACTCATACACATTCCTTCCTCTGCACGAAGCAGCTCTATAACTTGTGAGACATATGATACCTGTGGTGCTCAACCACCCTCCTTTACATTGATATGGACCTAATAGACCTAGTTGACTCCATTTAAGTATACATTGTTAGCTGGAATGTTGGCAGTATTGTGATTCCAAACAATATATATGAAGTGCCTGCCCTAATGAGTGACTAATCACTGTCACTCCTCATCAATGCAAGAAGTTACTGCTACATGATCATTTCCTTGGCATTCAATCATCCTTCACAATCTATTGTTTGAAAATGGACAGAGTGCACATTAAAAAGGTACTGTTGCACACCACTACACTGCAAGCATTTCACAATTTTTCTTGCCAAAATATGTTGAAAAAATGGAAAGAAGAGATACTCTTTTATTTGGGCTGTGTTCACATAAAAAATGCAAATATAATATTTTGTTTTCTTTGTCTTTTCTGTGCAAAAAAATGAATTGATGGTAGTGCTGATTAGCTTCTATGCTAATGGGTATTACCATCAATCAATGTTTTGTGGAAAGTCATGCAAAGAAAAGAAAATATTATTTTTGCCTTTTCTCTTTGAAAACAGCTGTCAAAAAAGAGTATCACTTTCTTCAATTTTTTCAGCATGTTTTCTGAAGAATAATTGTGAAATGCTTGCAGTGAGAAGGAAGAAGCAAATAACAGCTGCACCATGGGAAGAATCATATTTATGTCGAGATGGCTAAGGCTATTTTCTTGCATGATGAAACAGATGAGTTCCGTTCCCTTGCAGTGATGAACCCAGGTGTTTTCGCTAGCTCAATCTGTAGTCGACTCGATGTGTACGTTCTCTTACTGATCGCTTCTTATCTTTACTCAAAATCACAGGCTGAAAATGAAGTATCGGAAACAGAATGCCTTGCTTGGGCAGACAGGTGCTGGGTGCACCTATGAGGACTTGCTCAGCAATGACAAAACCAAAAATATTCTAGGTATGTCTTTTTTCGATTTTATGCTTTCAGATTGCTGACAGGTATCAGCTGCAATTACAAAGGACTTTCCCTGGTGGGCCAATCTGCACGGATGGTGGCGCACCAACCCTGCATACAACAACACCTTCAGCGCTGCCGATATCGGGCAAGATTTTGCAACGCGTGCTGTCAAGCTTTTCAAACTGCAGCCAACCCCCCCCGTGACGGATCCTGAGTTTCAGCCAGCCAGTTTGAGTGTGCGACATTCATCTACACCGTCCAGACTTGAGGATGGGGAGATCGAGGATGATGAAGATTTTTCTGGTAGTGCTGACTCACAAGTAGTAGGTATGAGCATAGACGACGATAGCCCTGCGTCTCCTGTATTCCCCCCCCCCATGTTTCCAGCAGGCACCACACCACCCATCCCTTGACCTCTGTCGCTCCTCACTTGGTCTGCCACCACCCCCTTCTTTTTTTTCTGAACAACCATCGCCTATCTTACCTTCTGTCCCTCTCGGGCCCCTGCTGCCCCCTGCATTCATTTCCAAACAACACCCATCCCCCCGTTCAAGCGTCGCTGTTGGGGAAATGATCAGCCTAAATGACCATCCCCCGGTCTTCTCTCACACTGACCGTCCGAAACTTCAGCCGAGCTGTCCACCTCGTGAACAGCCATGGGACCATCAGCAGAAGGCAGCTTCAGTGCCGGTCATGGAGGAATCATCTGATTCGGATGTTGTTCCCTCAAATTATTTTTCTACTCTTCGTGTTTCATCTTCGTCCCCATCCAGTCCATTCATCTCTGACGACAGCGACTCAAAGCCATCCAAGCAGACCCAGAAGCGTGTGTGCGAGACCCCTGCTGACCAAATTTCCAATAGTCTCTCATCTGCGTCGATGTCGTTCGTCCAGCATTTCCAACAGTCGCAGCAGGAGCGGTCGCAGGTCAAGCGACACCGACTTGACCTCGACTACTGGAAGGCACAGGTGAAGGTGACTGTGGGTCAAGAAGAATGGGAGTTCCAGCTGCTGACACAACACAAGAAGTATGCCCACGAACTGGTGATGGGTGAACAAGAGGTGAGGAAGATGGAGCTGGCGGTTAAGCTGGAGCAGCTTCGTGCTCAGAACCTCACGTTGCAGAGAGGCATAGCCGGTGGTGAGGATCAAGGTGCTTCTGGTGACAAAGATGTTCATTCCTCCCCTCCCAGTGTATGACAGGATACTTGTAATCATTTGAATGACATGCATGATCTTCCCCCCCATGATATGTAGTGCCCCCCCCTCCTCATCCTATGTAGTGTGCTCCCCCCCCCAACATATTCACACATACTGTATGTACTAGTGTGAATATACAAGTATTTGTCTTTGAATAAGCATCGAGAAAACAAATTCAAGGTAGAATAAAGAATTGACAGTACAAGTCAGCTCATTTACTCTTCTAAGTGCTGAAGTAAATGGATTAGAAGCCCATCTCTAAACACCTGGCCCTCTGATCCAATATAATTGCCTTGGTTATTTGCATCTTCACCTTCATGCTCACCCTCATCATCCTCCTCAGAGGGAGCAAATCCCTCAGCAAATTCTTCAGCTGATGGTGTCAACCCAAGGTCCTCCTCAATGGAAATGATCATGTTGTGGAGAACCAAGCAAGTTCTAACCCATGCATTGCAATACTCCAAATCCTCTGGGGTTTGTATTTGAATTTGGAGTTCTTTCAGGGATTGGAAACACCCTTTGAGAGAACCATAGAAGTGCTCAGATCGAACACGTATCTTGCCAGCCAATGAGTGTGTATGCACAAGGTGTAAAAAAAAAAAACTTCACATACCTTTGACAAATGATAATTGAAAGTTTTTTGAACCCTGGTCAAGTGACCTGAAGCAGGTCTTTTGAATGGAACAATGCACCACTTCTGACACCCATATGCTGAATCAGCCCAGAGCCACTCATTTTGACCAAAGAACCTTTCAGGTGACCGGGCACATTGGGTATGCTGGAAGGCACTGGCATCATGGAGACTTCCAGGAACTCCAATAACATAATCCACAATGTGAAGATTGTGGGGGAAGATGATGACCTTAAATGCAAGTGAATACATATGGTCACTGAGTTGTAAATGCTCACCTGATTGGAAAGTGAATAATTGGATTTTCTGTCAAAAAATCCCTCTCCATGCAACCCAGGCTTCTGAAAGAGATTGAAGGGTGTTCCATCTACACACAAAAATCCCCCCCTCCACTGAGGACAGGTTCTCTCTTCCACATATCTTTTTGCCATCTCCTTCTCCCTCCTGTCCTCTGGATTCTCTGGGTTGAAGTGAATCATTTCATCATGATGGTGCAGAATAGCAACCATCACCCTCTTGTAGCAATTGTGGACAGTCCCAACAGAGACACCAGCCCACTCAGCCATGTCCTGGGAAGTGGCAGCATTCCCATAATGCCCAGCAGCATTCAGAAAAATGGCCAGCTGGATTGGGACAGGGAGCTGGGGGTTATTAGAATTGTTGTAGAAAATAGGATGTGCCTCAATCTTGTCCACTATGGAAGAAAAAACATCTGGGGAAACTCTGAGTTTGCACTGAAAGAGATGGGGGTGATCCATTTTCCACTCATCAAGGAGGTGGAGTTGGGGGGAACGGCTTGGTCTGGGTCAGTTATTGAGGACACGGGTCTTGTCAACTTCATCTTGGAGTGCAGCAATAGCATCACTGAAGCCAGAGAAAGCAATAGTACTAGATAAGACATGCTCCATCAGTTCAGATGAGGTGTCTGAGGGTGAGACTTCAGAAGATGGGGAGGAAGGGGTACCAGTGCTGCCATCTGAGCCATCTCTTGAGCCTTCAGAGTCAGAAGATTCAGCCTCCTGCAATGCTACATGAAGGATATCTAGGTATTGCAGCAAACCAAAGTGCTCTCTAGCTTGTTGAAGGATGTCCAACAGCTCCTGATGCTCAGATACCTTAGGCATGATGGGGGTATGTGGTTATCAGCTGCTGTGTTGCATGGGCAGCCTTATATCTCTCATTTGATAAGCAGATAACAAAGTGTGGCTACATCTTGACTTAGTTGTGTGCGAGCGAGGATTAGCTACGCAACTGCCTTTTTTGGAGCGGCAGTGCTGCACTGCTACTGCAAATTTTCCGAGTTGTGTGCGCGCGAGGATTAGCCAAGCAATTGCCTTTTGCGGAGAAATCGGAGTTTTAACTTTCAATCGGCGCCTTGGCCATTCCGTGCCGAAATCCCAAACTCAACCTCAAACTTTCGCATTACAAATTTAACTTTGAGACTCCCTGATATGAGAAAGTCTACTGTATACCTCGAGTCTCTAATCCGAGGTGTAGAATAATTCTGTCCCAAGGTGAAAGGTTTCTCCCCACCAAACTGGTACCAACTCAAACAACGATAGTTCGTTTCGGAACAAGGCTTGTTCGGAGCGGAGTACAACAATACACATGACAGCAAAGTGCGATAGCATCGTCTCTCTGAACGCCATTTCTTAACATCAGGCCACCCTGATACCCGAGAGCCCTTAACACTCTCAGAAGGTACGCATCGCATGTATCGTGAGAAGATCCGAAAGTCAGCACACCGCTAGTCTACCGAAGGTTTTCAAGTTTCCAAGTATTCTTGCTCTTAGGTCATGAACCAAGCGACCCGACGTAAAGGCGCTAGCATCCGTACCTTGACGGGAATAGCCTATGGGCGCGGCATACCAGCTCACCAACAGGGGCGGGTGCCGAGCTAAATATAAAGCGTCAAAGAGAAAGAACACTAAGTGACCTCGCTGCACAACAAACGAGGAGGGGGGGTGTTCAGATGTGGCGGTGGCACGGAGAGTAGTAGGGCCAGTAACGCAAGTAATTGTCCTAGTTCTGGTTCGGGATCACGTCGGGCGGGTCCATGTTCGGTAGGATTACTACTCAACCTGTTCCTCTTGACGAGGACGAGGACGACTCGCTCAATATGATAGGCATGCTGCTGGGGACGGGCCGCCTTTGATGATAAGGACGCAGATGGCCCATGATAATAGCGGCGAAGCCGAAGCCGAAGCCGGAAGTGGCACCACTGGACTGCTGGCTTGCACTGCGCGAGCACCGACACTGTTGAACGGTTAAGCCCCTGCTACAGGCGCTATTGCACCGCTGACACTGACAATGACGACATACGGTGAGGCTTAAGCATCTGCAACGACGAAGAGAACTGCAGGTTGAGCGGTGATGCCAGAGGTATGTAGAAGACCCGGGACCGTTGTGCATTGCAACAAACACGCACTACTTCAAGAACGGATTCAATTCTCCCTGTATCTGGGTATCTGGCATTAAATGGGCGACATTCCAACGTTATGCATACGCATGTGGTGGAGATTTGAGGGTATCAGCAAGCGTGAGGATACGGAAAAGTCCAAAGTTTTACGGAACCGAGTGCAAGGCAGAGTGCATTGATACATGCGCCGAACATGTTTCTGGGGATGGGCCAATACATGACCCACCTTCCTTCGACACGTTCAAACCCTCACCTAGTGCGCGATCTCGTGAAGATGAAAATGACGAAACTTGTGGAGGCGTGTAATCAGGCGCCAAAATCCTGGCCGAAATGGGGATACTGCACTGCCGAATATCCTGAACACGATGTGGGTTTGATCATATGAACAGATCCATAGTATATGATAACAATAGCTTGAGGAACGTGCAGAATCATATAATGAAGGCCGTAAACAAGTCTACAACTTTGAGTGTCATTCCTTTCCCTTCTAAACTCCAGAGCGAGGTGTGTCGGTGGGTTTGCTAACGGCAATGATGGGTGCGTACCAGCAGTCAGAGAGGATGAAGTGACACTATTGACAGCTGGCTGGTGTGGTTAAGATGCGAGACAGATCCAGATTGTATCTCAGAGTAACGTATGGGCAGTAGCCTTTGCGGACGAAAGTCAGGTCGTAGGAGGATGTGAAAACCGAGATATTCGTCGATGGAAGATTGAAGACGGACAGCAGCAAGGACCAACTATGAGAGCGGGTGGCACTGTTTGGTCTATTACGGTGTCGCAAGATGGGCGGTGGATTGTGTCCGGAGACCACGGATACAAGGCAACTGTCTGGAATGCGGCCACCCACGAGAAAGTGTTCCACACAAAACACGACAGTTACGTGTTGGCTGTCGACATCTCGAACGACTGTACCAAAGTTGTCGCTGGGAGCTGGGGCACCGCTGGCACTGTCCGGATATTCGGCACCACTTCCGGGACCCAATTGCTTCCTCCTGTCTCGCGCTGTCACATTACTGGTGTCAAGTTCTCTCCAGACGGCGGCCGATTCGCTGCCACCTCGACGGATAACGGCGTTCGCGTCTACAGCACCCACACTGGCGATATCTTGTTCGACTCAGGCCCTCTGGCTTCAAGTAACGCATCAAAATTGGTCACTCCGTTGGCCTGGTCATCCGATGGTCAGCAACTGTTCGTTGCGAGCGAAGGCAAAATCATCTGTTTCAACGTTTCCAACTCCTCGTCTTCAGAATGGTCGATCCACGAAACTCAACCTTCCGTCTCTATAGCATCCAACGGCAGATTCATCGCATGTTCCGCAGGTTCATCAGTTTCGCTATGGGATTGCGTGTCTCACAAGCAGATCGGTAGCGTCATCACACACACCACAGACGTCAACTGCATTGCTCTCTCACCAAGCGGGGGGTATCTCGCATGCGGAGTTGGCAAGAATATCACAATTCACAATCTCATAGATGTCCTTCCCTGGAAGTATTTCGTCGGTGGTGTGAGTATGCATCTTCACCACGCTGCGTAGCGCTTTAATCCGTCGTGCTTCTCAGCTTCCGCTCGTACGAGCGAGTAGTGAGGCCCTCAGGTCTTGGACACTGGACAACCCGACGAACACCGAGAAGCTGCTGTCAGAAGAGATCACGAGCACTTCAAATCCAAGCCACTTCCTGCTGGCAAACCGTGCTCTCATGCGAGCACGTCTGAAACATGTAGCGTCCGCAATAGAGGACGCGAAGGAGGCGAGTCTGCTTTCTCATTACCCCATGGGTATGTTCGCTTACATACACCCAAGTCTCTCCGGATTCAGCCATCACCTATTGGATATATCGCAATGGCGATTGCTCTACTTGGCCGGGACGATCGAGAGGGTACACTACGAGTATTTGACCTGGCCTTTCATGATTGTGAATCTTACGACAACAGACTCCTCTTACTACTGAAGGTGCGTGAGGTGATCTAGACTATTTTCACAATCAATCTTCATTTCCCTCAGTCAATCTTTGTGTTTGAATTCGGAAATCAAGAAGACGCTATGGCGCGCGTAGAACTCCTTGCTACGAGAGCAAACTGTGACAACGATGACGGTACTACCTACCTTTGCACCCAGGCACGTGCTTCGCATCGATGCTGACCTGTAACTATCACCGCTCATTTATGACTCCCGCAGGTCCTTGGAGTCATGCACATGAAGAAGGAAAATTACAGAGGTGCGATACCGTTGATTGAACGTGCGAAGAATCTAGCCCCAGAGGACAAACAATATCCTCCCCTAACGACCATCTCGCTGGTAGGTCTTCTGCCGTCTCTGCCTATTGATCTAACGCTCCAAAAAGATATTTGGGTGGAGTTTCAGTGGGTTGAAGATTGTCGCTCAGCAACGTCTATGTGAATCCCTCTATGCCAAAGGATGCACAGCGGAAGCCGTGGAGATTCTCGCCGACATCATCAGTACACCAGACGAGGAGGTCCAAGGCAGCGAGCTGATTGCGAACTGGATCGCAGGTACGTATTGTAGCCTCCGGGCCGGTTACGTGCATATCAATGTCCGTCATCAGATTTCACTCAGAAATGTGCTACGGCACTTGAGCGTGTTGGCGACGAGGCCATGGGATCTGAAAGACATGACGACGCAATAACCCAGTACTCCACTGCGTTGTCCCTCAGTCCTCCGAGTTCCACGAGTCTCTTTCTTAAGCGGAGCAAGGCTCGAGCAGCAAATGGGTTGTGGGAGGATGCGCTGCAGGACGCATTGAAGGTATGCATAACATCCTTCTAATATGAATCGGTTTCCCTACAATTGTTGTATAGGCACTGAAAGCAGACCTCTCTAACCCTTTGGGCTATGAGGCGAAGCACGTGGCGCTTCATGGAGCGAAACGGTATGACGAAGCAATTGATGCTTTTAGCTCCATGCTGCATGCCATCGAACAGTCCCCTGACCCCGCAATCAGGCGTATGTACCTCCTGTGTGAATCTCGTGTACATAAATGACGGTTTCATAGAACTGCGTAAGAACTACGCTTCTCCGTCGAAGACTACTGTGGCTATTGATCATGTCATTCGCGGAACCCTCAAAAGCTGTCCACTGGTCGTAATCGACGTTACCACTGGCCACCTTTGCGACGGACCTGAGCGCACGAGTATCTTCAAGACTGATCCATCGTTCAAAGAGCTTGTTTCATCTCTGACGAAACAAGTAGATGAGGAGCGGATCCAAAGTGTGGTCACAAGCTTTTTTGGATACGTCATGTTCTCGCATGCATGGCAGGGAAACGAGCCGTCATTCCAGGACGTCAGCGCAGTCAAATCCGTGTGGAACCTTCCCACTTCGCGCTCAAGTGAAAAGTTGCAGAATTTCTGCAGAGAGACTCGTAGACTTGGTTATAGGTGGGCGTGGTCCGATACGTGTTGTATTGACAAGACCACGGGTCCGATCCTTAACCAATCTCTTACATCTATGTACAAATGGTACGCGGATTCGGCAGCCACACTCGTATTCCTTGCTGGCGTGGCACATCCATCCAAGCCTGAGGACCTTCCGCGTAGTTTGTGGATGACACGAGCATGGACTTTGCAGGAGCTTCTTGCACCAAAAGTCATTTTTTTCTATGACTCCGAGTGGAAACCATACCTTGGCATTACTGGCGCGAACCACAAGGAATCCCCGGGGATTATGCAAGAGCTAGCCGACGCTATCAAGATTCCCCGTGGAACTATCACTACATTCTCTCCGGACGATCTAGGGGTGCACGAAAAACTTCGTCTCGCTTCAACACGCAATGCGACAGTCGAGGAAGATGTTGCATATTCACTCATCGGCATTTTCAAGTCCGATATCAGGCCCCATTATGGTGAAGGAGCTGATGCTCTTGGACATCTCCTGGAAGAAATTGTGGCTCGTTTCGGCGAGGTCACTGTGCTTGCATGGTCAGGGAAGTCATCATCATACAACAGTTGTCTTCCAAATTCCATTTCCGTCTACAACCAAGCCATTTACAACCCTCCATCACTCGAGGGTGAAGAAATGACGGAGCGGATCGCTGAACTACGTGGCAAGTTGTCCAAGCGGGCAGCCCTGAGTATTTATGAACGGATCAAATCCCTTCCACCCGCCCGTTTTGCCGCTCGACGTTTATATCTTCCATGTATCTTCTTCCCTGTCAAAGCACTCGTTACACAGGAGGATCGTAGAGGAGACGAGAAGCTATATCATGCCAGGGTATCGGGACTTGGAAGTGTGGAGTTCACAACCACAGACGATCTCACGCTGGACAAACGGAAGAGATTTGTCTTCGCGCATCCGTGGATTCGGCATATCCGAAAACCGAGTAATGGGGTTCCTAGGGAACATGGCTCTGAGTCCGACTCTGACTCTGACTCTGATTCGGATTGCACCTCTGGATCGGATGAAGATGCGTCATCACATACTGTCGCTGTTCCTCAGGTTGGTGGTTATGCCCGAGCACTACAGATGATCGCTCGCCTCGGGCAGCCATTCAATGCGTTGCTTCTCGTACAACAGCCAAATGGAGAGTACAAGAGGGTCGCTACAGAGAACGAGATTGTCGTGCCGGGACTTGGAGCTGACATCCCCAAGAATATTCGGGCGAAAGTCCTGGAAATCCTGTGACGGTGTGTGAGGACTGGGACTCATTTACTGGTCTTCGAAGTTGGTCCGACATCCATCCTTTATTGTTTTTACTTCTGTTCTTGCGGTTTTCGTTCGTTTACTTGTCACGGGGAGAGGGTGACTGGGCCTCGGTAGTCTTTTTATAATAGCCACTTAATACCTGTTTCAAGTTGGAGAAAAGTTCATACTTATGTACCATGGCGGGTGTACTCCGGAGTCACGTAGTTCTCCGAATGGGAGGTACATACCCCTGCAATACAATAGGACCGAACAAAGATTTTGCAAGAGAACAAGACCGACATATCGTTTCCCATTTGGTCTGTAATGTTCCTTCCAGCATTCAGCCCCTACACGGAAAACCCCAATTTTTATTTAGGGACGGGTGGTAGTAAACGAAACGCCAACAGGGCTACTCGAACCATCAAGGCTAAGAACACCTCAGCCACAATAAACCTGTCCAACAAACCATACTAGGTGTCACCAAGTACTCGTACCAGTAGTATCCACAGCCATTTAGGCGACAATCGAACCTCCGGTATCCCTTGAAATGTTGCCCGAGAGCCGCTACACCACATCCCACGTTTGTTCCGGTTAGCCTTAAAACACTTCAAAAAATATGGATGCCTTCCGCCTACCACCGAAGACACTCAACAGATCCATCGAACTCTAAGCTGAGGCTAACCACCGTTGGTTCACCTTTTCGTCGGTGAGGATAATAACTGAGTCCTCTGTCGCTACAACATGAACACAAGATGGTGCCGGGGAATTGCCATTGAAAACTCATCGCAAACGTTACAACACGCCGTGTTATCAATATGTCATAATGTTTCGGATTCCTGGCAAGGGTATGAAGGAAGAGAACACCGGAACCACGGCACTTTTCAGTCAATCTGTGGTGATCGATGAATTTCGTTCGAAGACACGCACTTACTTCGCGTTTATTCATGCGGTCATTTGATAGTCAGCGTCGACATCTTCCGGCTCCGTATGGGTATGATGGTGTATCAATAATACAATATCGTTCTGGTCATTATTACAAAGTCGCACCTCGAGGCTTATACGCTCTTGGTACAGGGATGTTGACCTCTCTTTGCGACTTGGAAATTGTTGCTCTTAGACAGTTCCTTGATGAACTAGCAACTGATTAGGACACCTTGCTCAGCGCACAAAACATGACGGGCATTACCTAGCTCTCGCCTGACCCAGTTGGGCCCACCACATTGTTGACGAGGTTCAGCCCGCTTCTTGGAAATAGTGCGTCCCACCCACTCACAATACTACGAAGTTACTATCCTATGTGACTTTCGATGCAGTCGTGAACCCACCCCGATCGAAACTAGAGAGTAGATCTTGTATAAAAAATAAGACATTGGGTGCTCGGGCGATGGATCGAAATGATCTTGGCAGAAATCGCGGCACTTGAGAAGGGCTCATATCAGTAGGGGTAACCCTAGACACCCGCATCTGGCATGTTACTGGTACCCTTGTCATGATCAGGGATTCCAAACATTTATCAGGGCACTTGAAATGGAAACCGATGCATCGTGCAGAGTCGTGGCCAGGGAGCGTGGGATTTGCTGTGGCCCCAAGCTAGTCTTCTGTGTTTGTGCCACAGTCACCGGTCCTGGTCAGGGCTCAGCGCTCAGGTATCGGTCATCTGAGGGGACAGGTAAAAACGTTGTGCATATCCATTAATTCCATCGCTTCGAATGAGCATCCTGCAGACGACACGCAATCAAACTGCCACCAATACCCTGCTTCGTTTCCCACACGTTTCAATTGACGCACGCACTTGATGCAAGGGAGGATCAAAATGAGAAAAGTTGTCAGCTACCCATGTTTGTCGTTGCTCTCACAGAGAGATAGTGCTCAATTTGCTACGGTAAGTGTGGATATCCCTGGTACACTGATGCATAACCATACTAACTCGATGTATTTGCGTATCCCATACCCTTCTCTCATCTTCACGCATCTAGACTTCCTGGCGACCAGAAGACGAATACGATGCTTCACGAATTCTTGGAAGCTGTCGGGGAAAATTCAATATCCAGCAGGGAAGCCTCAATAGTTAGCGGGGAGGCCTCAACGGCTGACGAGGGAGCCTCAATACCTGACGGGGGAACCTCAACGACTGACAGGGAAACTTCAACAGCCGACGGGGGAACCTCAGCAGGCAGGAGTGCACCAACAGCCAACGAGGGAGCTTCAATAACCAACAGAGAAACCTTAACAGCCTTGGCAACCGAAAAGAAGCTTCAAGAAGCAGGTACGTGTTGGGTTTTAACTGTGCTCCCGAAGGACTTAATTGCGGCTGTCAGTTGTACCGGAGTATGATATGATTGATTTCGACCAAGTGACAGAAAAGGACATTATAATTGTGTGGGTCAGATGTGATATTTCACGGCGTCTTCCTAACCGTTCTTTTTAACTGCCAGGGTGATGGGGACAACCGGTACTGGGAAAAGTTCGGTGGGTTCTTCTTAGAAGATACATTCAAGATAATCCAATTGGGCCTAGTTCATAGCCAACGCCACGAAACGTGAGGGCATGGGTGTGGGGCATAGCTTAATTTCTTGTACAAGCGAAATCAAGGCTACTAAGTTCGAGGTTGAAGGATCCAGCGTAGTTCTTGTAGACACCCCTGGGTTCAACGGCACGAACAAATCCGATCGGGAAGTCCTGAAGCTGATTTCCGATTGGCTGAACGCCGAGTATGTATTTCCTATATTCCACTGTTATGTCATCATGAACTCCGTGCTTCTCATCAGGTACAAAACATTGCGTCCCACCCTTTCGGCCATTTTTTACTTTCATCGTATATCAGACAACCGTATGGCCGGCACGCCACTGAGGAACCTTCGTGCCTTCGAAAAGCTGTGCGGGAAAAATGCTATGTCCAAGATTATCTTGGTCACTACGATGTGGGACGAAGTGGATGCCGACGTTGGTGCTGAGAGGCTGAAAGAGCTGAAAGATAGTTATTGGAAGGTGATGATCTCGCAAGGGTCTACGACGTTCGAGTGTGAGGACGCTCGAGGATCACCCATAAAATTACTTCGACAGATCGTACAGCAGAAGAAAAAGCAAGAGTTGACGGGAGATGAAGAAAGCAACGTCCCATCGCCGGACATTCGATGGTTACCCAGGGGATTACTTCGGCATCTCCCATGGCTGAAGAAAGAGCAAGCGTTGAAGGGAGAGGAAGCAGTCAATATCCTCTTGCAGGAGGAAATTTCAACTATGAAGTTGGAGATACAGGAAACTGCTGCTGGGCAGCAGTTGTGTTCTCGTCTAGAAGAACTCGCGGAAAAGCGGATGGAAATGGTTCGAAAAATTCGAGAGGAGACCAAGAGAGCGGACGAGAAAAACGCGGAAGACCTCTGGAGAGAATATAGCGAAGTAAAGAATCAACTAGACTCTACCCTGTCCCAAGCGCGCGAGTTGAAGATGAACCCCAGACAACACACCATGAAATTCTTGCGAACAGTGTCAAGGCGTAAGTGACACCGTCCCACATCCTTTCTTGTGAATCCTTTCGTTTATCTTAGCGCTCAAGTTTCTTGGCGGGGCACAGAGTTAATAGACAGACAGATTATAATGGGTTCCCAATGAGCTAGGGCATGCGAGCTAACACAACGGATAGATCAGTATTTAAGCCAGGCCTAAATGATGTTCAAAATGTGAATACAATATTTCAAGATTTGTTTGACATTGGGACGAGTTGAAGATTTGAGAATTAGTCGAGTGATTTAATGGGAGCACAAGTTTGTAGTTTGGTCGTACATCTGGTTGTGCTCGAAATGTCAGACTTAATATTGAGTTTGGGCTGCAGACAAATCCGGGTCGCAACAAAAAAAATGGCATCCATGTTTGTGACAGCATGGTATTTCAAATTTTGCAACAGTGCAAACAGCAGGCTATATTTGGAGTATTGACACACAAAAGGAATGTTGGAGATAGAATCTCCCCTGTTGATATTGACTTAGGTGCAAGGTTTAGATGATTACATAAGTGCTTAGAGCACACATTTAGAGTACACTTTTAGTACTGTTCCCTCAGTAGTTGAGTCACTACTGAGGGTGAGTCTACTTATTAATTAGTAGTTTCCTACTTACTGATCCCCTGTAGCTGCCTACAGGTATATCTAATATATCAGTAGTTGAGTCACTACTGAGGGTGAGTCTACTTATTAATTAGTAGTTTCCTACTTACTGTCACATCCGTGATGTGCGCATAAGGTCTGGACCGCAGCCTGACCATCTGAGTTGTCATTCTAGCCCTACGGGCTTCCGTCGTGAAACTCCGTTCCGTCTTTGATTTGACTTACGATCTGTTTCTGTTTCTGTCTCCATATTTAGTATGTTTCTCTCGTGCTTCTAAGTGACTCGCTACACTACTGTACCCATATGTCTTACTAATCCCCGTACCATCCGGCTATCTGGCAACTACCAACTTACCTTACTAATGGCTCACTAATATTGTTATTCATCCATACTGCATTCTGGTAGTTGCTACATCCCGGACATTGCATTGGACTTTTCTCTGTACTATAAAAGCTTTGTACATATGTCATAGCACATCAGTTCGAATATCAAATAAGATACTCATCGATCTCACTCAACTCCAGACAGTCTCTGGATAGTTCTGACCTCTGGGACTCAGCAGGAAACTAGTGTACTAAGTTGTATGCTAAACTCTGACTACCCGGACTTTCGCCCTAGCTTTCCTCTGCCCTCGGACCCCCTTGGAGACCGTTGAGAACTGGTCTTGACACTTACTGATCCCCTGTAGCTGCCTACAGGTATATCTAATATATCAGTAGTTGAGTCACTACTGAGGCTGCCTACAGCCTTTTTCAACAAGGAACATATTCTAATTGTGAAGTTCCGCTGGGGAGAAAATGTTTGACAAAATGCTGGACAAAATCTTAAGTATACACCAGGTCAAAATCAATCTCCCAATCATTGCCTGCTCAGCGTGTGATTGTTGCTCGAGCAGAGGCCAGTCAGCATTTGTGTGCCTGCCTTGCCAGGGCACCATCTGTACCCTACCACTTCCCACCCTGGAGACTCCAACTCATTGGAAATACCAGATAATACCATGACCAACCAACTTTCAGCATTAAGTACACTGAGTACACTATGTATTAAGTCACACAGTAGCAACTTTCATCCAAATGAATTTGTCCTCGGAGATGTCAAGAGACTCAATTTCATGCTGAGTGCACCCAGTGATCCAAGTCTTATCATATAAATCCATAGGTAAACCACCAGCAGCACCACATGAGCTCACTGGGTTGTCAGGTGCACGCACCCACTTCACAGGCTTTGTGCCTCAGGGAGAGAAGATATTATCATCCAGGACTTGCTCAACATTGATAATGTCGAGTTCATGGTCAATGCAGCATCGCCACTCCATCCTCTTGATGTGGAGCACTTGTTCAATTTCATTTTCCACTGCACTCTCCTTGGAACTTATTCCTTGTTCCCCAAGTGTCTTGACAAGGCGCTGAAGCCACTTCCATGCAGTCAGATCATCATTGCTGACCTCCATTCTGAGTTGGACAACATAATTGAGAACAGCCATTCTCCGCTTGTATTTCTAAAAATACTTGTTTGTATTGAGGTACAGATGATACTGAATGGAAACTTACATTATGGCAACGTGTGGCTTGGTGACTCTCTTTTCCAAGTTTTTCCAGATGTGCCAGCATTCTTGCCTTGACTTCCAGAATTGCCATTACGAGTGAGCTTTGGCCGACCTGTTAGCCACATTGTGCACAGCTTCTTGTAACAATACCTAAGGATTTCTCAGATGTAGCTGTCAGGCTGCTTTATTGGCCAGTTCTTGTCCTCACAGCGCTTTTGTAACTTGCAGAGGAGAACTTTGATGACTTCTGCATTCCAGGGTGAGGTGTGATTCTTACTGAGGTCAAAAGCTGGCTTGTCGGAATTGGGTCCAGGGCCATCTTCATGCTCATATGCCTGCACGTTGTCCACTGGCACTGGTTGATGCACAATGAAATTGGTGTCTTGTGTAATGCCAAAGACCTCTTTGAATAAACAGTGCACCTTGTTCTGGCAAATCCCTAAGTAAGGATAGAGGTTCTGAGAAGGGAGCATACCAAGATAAAGTCATGGTGCACACTAGGTTCAATCTCTTTTTGCCATCTGACTTCCTCATCTTCCATCTTTCTCTGCCTTGGGGATGGCTTGGCTTGACTTCGAAAGCTTCCCTTCTTGCCAAAAATATTTTGGAGAACTTCCTTGACAACTGTGGCAATGGATCCAGGTGTCAAACTCTGTGGAGCTTTAGCAGGCCGGCACTCTTCCTCAGAGCCTTCTATGGATCATTGGGGAGTTGGCATTGTGTGAAAAGCCATGCTGAAGTTTCAGGCTGCAGTGTGAGTGGCTGAAGATTGAGGTGTGTTCATGGCCTTGGGTGAATTCGTTTCATCCTTCAACAATGTTTAGCATGCATTTCACATCCTCTTGTCTCTGTGTACTTACATCCATGCTGACCCCAATCAATTGCATTGTTCACAAGATTCCTTGATGCAGCTTGATTCTTTTTATAGCATCCAATGATGGTGTCATTACAGTGCTGGAGTGGTGTGGTAGTGCATAACCTGGGCCAGGTGATGTGGATGGGGGCATAGTATGTGTGCGCAGGTTCTGCCCACCGGGAGGCGGAGATGGCTGGTCTGGAGTGCCAATCTCAGTGGCCAGGTCCCAGACAGCAGTTGGGTGGATGGTAGACTTGAACAAGTTGCTCTTAGATTGGTATGCACCATATAAGCAAAACTCACCTGCACTCCATGATGTGAATACTGTTGCTCCAGGTTTGCAAGTTCCCTTCAGAATTGGGGAGCTGAGTGTGCTGTACTCGGGGAGTCTCCACCTGGGGTTCCTCATTAGCACTTGCATAACTAGCCATTTGATTGTCCCCAAATAAACTGTTGTCCTGGATAGTTTGCACATTTTCTGCTGGGGGACCCATTTGACTCGTAGACATCATGGACATGTCAGTACAAGCACCAGCCAAAAATCCTGGCATGGTGGAGGAGTGGTGGGAGGTGGACATGTGTTTCACGTTGGTGCAGTCACCATCTAGGGATCCTGGTATGGTGGGAGAGAGGCAGGAGAAGGGCATGCAATTTGCATCAGCACAGTCACCAGATAAAGATCCAGGCATGCAGAGGGATAAGCAGGGGAATATCTGTGTTTTGCAGTGATTATGATGGAATATATGGCCTACAACTGCATCCAATCAGTGACTTAGTAAATGTTGCCATGACCCACTGTGCATGATGCATACAACTAAACAAAAAAGGTTGCCATGACCCACCTCCATGCTGCATCCGATCAACGACTAAACATTGTCATGACCCACCTGTACACTGCATCTGATCAATGATGAAATGTTGTCATGACCCACCTTGTCCTCTTGTTTTCATCAGAGTTTGGTCTGCTGAAATTTTCAGCTTATCTTAAATGAAAATTTAATACCATCATTATGAGCACCCCGCTGGCATAGAACAACAGAAGGTTACCATTACTGCATGAGTACACCTTGGTAAGCATCCTGAAATGTTGAGGGCAATTGTCATGGGCGATTGCTGACATGAGATGGCTAATTGTCAATCCAATGTTAATTGTGAATACAAATGTGGTAAGGCATTCGACTTGCCTTGGTGAGCCAGGGCGATAAAAGCACCTATGATCATCGCCCGCTCTCATTACCTCCCTATCTGCTTGGTGCTGGTCACCATCAAAATCTGAGTCATTCATTCTTTTAACTGACCACTCACCCTGTCATGACAAACACACATGCATTCATCTTTCCTTCCTCCACAGTGAGTCCCTTTGTCCCTTTTGGTGAGAATACACTGATGGCCTGATGTAAAATCAGACTCCTGAACTCTGTTTGAGGTGCAGGTTGTACTCCACCTCCTTGGCAAAGCCACACCAGGTGGCCATTCCCACTCGATGTGCAAATTTGTCACATAAAGCACAGCACTTTCCAGTTCCTGAAAGCATGCTTCAAGGGGCATGTTTGCAGCCTTATGTTCATAGCTGTCAGGTTACGGTACATGAGGCTCAGCACACTTACTGGTTTTGCATATTCTTCAAACAACACTGCTATCTCCCACTAAATCCAGCCTTGAGTGCTGGAGGTAGTTTATTCCAGGGGGATGCTGCCATCATGCAGCTTGGTGAAGCATCCCATGTGGTGAACATGCGAGGAAGAGATGTTGCTATAGCAGATTTTATGATGGCATGGTGAGTAAAATGCAGGCCTGAGGAATATCAACTTACCTACTGTAGGTTTGCTCACTGGATGAGTGAACTTGCGAGTGCTCATGCTCGACTTCCACTTCCATGCTCACTTACTTTCATCAAGCATCTGAACAATCATGGTAGTCCTCACCTGCAATCACGTCATGGCAACTACAGTCATCCTGCTTGGCAGGTGATAAGGAGCAAATGACCCTCCGGAGTACTGTAAGCATGTATGAGTTGTTAGCGTCATTAGCATTGTTAGTGTGGTAGAATGCAGTAATACCTTGCATTTGCCCCTCTGACCTCGATGACCTAAGATAGTACTTACCCAATGGGTTGGGATGAGAACAAGACTGGCCACTTAAACTTAATCGCACATCATCAAGCAGCTATCGGTGATCATTGCAGATGCTCGGAGTGTTACATGACACACATGTAGCACAATATTTAGCTAACATAACATTATGCCTGAAAACTTTGAGTTAGCCACTGTCCGACACAGTAAACTCTGAATGCACTGAACCCTTTGTTTTCTTCCCCTTACCAGCAGCCATCTCAATTTCCTTATGCCAGTGAAGAATCAGAAAAATAGATACTGAGGAGAGTGGTGATGATCTGAGAGGAGGAGAGATCTTCCAAAGGGGCTTCTAAAGCCTGGGGAGAGATGCTGTCTGGGGAATGTCTGATGCTGTCTGAGACTGTCTAGACACAGAAAAAGGCCACACTTAGCCTTCTCGAACTCGAACTCTTAACTTGTAACTTGGTACTTCATTGTTTTTTTGTAAGTAAGTTACAGGAGTGTAGGTGTGTGCAGGCTTATGTAAGCTACCTCACGTGCCTAAACTCGAAGCTAAGAGAAGTCTAAGGTAAAAGAACAAAAACAAAAGAAAACAAAACAAAAGAGTAAAGTAAAAGTAAAAGTAAAAGCTATAAAACAAAAGGAATATCATAGTGGGGAGTACTCACTCCCTACACCGGGCATGGCTAGAAGTGTATTTGAGATGCATCATGATGATGTCATTGATGGGCCAGCAGTTGCTGTAAGCCTCAAGGTCTGGGAATGCATCAATAGCCTAGCGGAAATGATAAGCACACGATGGAATGAAAGATGAATTCCAACCTTGGTTTGCACAATGTTAATGAGTATGGGGTTCTGTGCTGAAGCACATTTCATAATGTCCAGATGCTCATTGATCAGATGGTGTGTGAGTTTCTAGACATCAATGAGAACAGAGAGAATGACACACTTAGACAACTAACCTTGAGTTTTGCAAATGATTTCTGGTTCCAGTCAAGCACAATTTCAAGGTTATAACCACCTCTTCCAGGGTGGCCAGGTTCCCCAGGAGCCTTTGGGATCTTAGAGTCTTCTGAGAGCATGCTAGAAGTGTCATCGTTGTCATCGTTGTCAGACTCAGAAGAGTGGTCAGAAGAGCAGTCAGACTCCTCAGAAGTTGATGCCATCGAAGCATGACTGAGTGCACGACTGGGTGATCGAGTCTGTGAGTGCCTGCTGAATGTAACCTTCTTCACATAGGGCAAAGATGATCGGGTAGTCATAACCTTCTTTGTGTAGGGCGAAGATGGTTGGGTAGTCCTAAGCCTCTGTGTTGGCTTGTCTTTAGATATGGTGACAGCATTGTTAACCTTGTCAGTAAGGAGACAATGGGAAGTGTTGCCATATAGTTCAAGCTAATCAGTCAGCATTGGCAGGAAGGGCGGCAGAGCAGTGGTGTCATTGTTGAAAAACGGTGGGATAGTCTTGACAGTTGTAGGCATTGCATGGTTGAGGAGTGCCAGTTACGAAGCATAACCTGTTTATTACAGAGACGTTAGCAATAGTGTCATGAGAATGACAATTGTTGAAGATTGCCATATGAATTCATGAACCATGCTCTACAATAATGAAACTTAGTCATGATGCTCACACCACCCACAAACATGGTTCAACCTGGTCATAAAGGTGACAATAACTACCCATCACAATTGCCACAGTAAATTAGAATGGAGTTGCCATAGCTCACTCAATTGTTGCCTCACCAGATAACCTTAGATTAGTTAGTACAATTGTCTATGAATACATTAAAGAAACAGTGGCAGCCCTACCCATGCTACACCAATGTTTTCCCTTACTACAAAATTCTCCTGGCATTCCTACTCTGAAACAGCCTGCTTCAGCACCAATGTGAACTCCATCTATACCCTCGCCATATCCCACAATGGCCACGTTTTGGCGGGTGGCAGTGAGTTTGACCACACTTCGAGAAACCCACAGTATTCAGGTGATGGTTAGGTTCAGATGGCATGAAACTCTGGAATATGAACACTCACAAAGAAATTGAATCTTCCGGAACCAACCAGGATGTATGCAGAGCTGTCAGCTGTGCAACTTGGATAAAACCAAGGAATGGCGCAGTGGAAACACTCTGTTATGGCACTGGTCTGGGTTATCTCATATTCCTGTGTCCCAGCCCTGCAGATGTAAGTTGTCAGTGAAATCATAACCACCTCTACTAATGGAACTTGGAAAGTTTATCAAGAGATCTGTGCCTGAAGACTTGGGGCCGGGTTTGAAATTACATGCCTGGCTTGGGATGCAGCATCATCAGAGGGAGGTGCCTGCATTGCCATTAGAATGTGTGATAATGTTGTCCAGGTCTTACTTTTCAATACCCACTCTCAGCTTCAGTCCGTCTTCACAGGACGCCTCGATAATACAGTGCCGAAGTCTATTGCCTTTGTGGATCGTGACGAGGTCTGCATATTTGGTTTGTTTGATGGAAACATGTAAGAAGCCTGAGGGAGTATGATAGTATTTCCCTGTACTTACCAGAACACCAGCATCAGGATGAAAACTTCAGACAGTACCATCCTGGCTGAACACTGTTGTAACTCCATGATGTTTGTTGTTTTCTGCTATGGGAAGGCTCCTGTTAACTATCTGCAGAGGTTATGCTGCTGTCAACATGAGAAGATGTCTCACTGTTATTGATAATATGGCCAATGGCTTCACATTATATCACCTAGACTGCACTGACCCTATCCAGACATACCTTATCGATCCACCTATGCTGCCTGTGCCCAAACAAGTGGCTTTTGGAGAGGACTCGAAGCTTGTTGTAGGCAGCAGTGACAATGGCCAGGTGTACCTTTTCAACAGGAAGTCAGGTGAGCTGCTCAGTACACTCCACCATTCAAAAGCTGGCCTGGTGCAATCAATCGCTGTAGGTACTTCTTTACTCATTGACCCCCACCATGCTCACCCTACTTCCGGAGGTTTGTGATGTCGATGGACACTGTATCATTGTGAGTGTGTCACTGACTTCTGGTTGTAAATGTGTCACAGTCAAAGTGTGGACTCACAATTATATGCACAAAACCGACCCCAGGAGCCAATGCTCTTTGACATATTTACAGTGAGTGAAAAAATGTGTGCAATGTTTGGCTGTTTTGTACTAAGTCCAGTGTAGCGCCATGAGGCGTGGGAATCCTGCTTAGCCTTGGTGAGGTGGGTGGTAGTACTCGCTCTTGGCTACAAAATGGTCCCAGGGTCACGTGATTTGGTGCAGTAGTCATTGAGATATGTCCATTATAAAACAGCTACACCATTGCACATGTTTATTCACTTTTGGGCTGGAAGTAAAATCTGAGTCAAATGAAGAGATAATTGTGGTTGTTTGGTCCTACAAACAAAGATACACATATAAACATTGTGTCTGAGTTTGAACAAGTTCACACACTTCTTTATTTCCAACCTTTACCACCATGAGATCCATCTCCTCCACCCAAAGGAATACTATCCTCACTATGCTTGATTCTGGTCATTCTCCTTCCTCTATTGCCTCCAGTACTGGCCTACATCGCTCTACCATCTCTAGACTTTGTTCCAAGGAGCATTCCAGCCTGCAGAAGTCCACTGGAGGTCGTCCATCCAAGCTTTCCCCTGCTAATGTCCGCCATGCCATCCACCTCATCTCAACTCAGAAGGCAGACAATGCTGTGCAGGTGACCAAAACTCTCACCAATGTCATCAACCAGCCCCTCCACCCAAATACTGTTCACCAGCACCTGAAGAAGACTGGTATGAAGGCTGTGGTAAAGCGAAAACGACCTATCCTCTCTGCCAAGCATTGCAAGGCAAGGTTGGACTTTGCCTATGCCCATAAAGATTGGACTTTGGAGGACTAGAAGAGGGTGGTATGGTCTGATGAGAATAAAATTAATTGCCTGGGGTCAGATGGGCACAAATGGGCATGGAAAAAGCCAGGGGAGAAGCTGAATGATAGGCTAGTAGAGGGGACACTGAAGTTTGGAGGAGGGTCTCTCATGATGTGGGGCTGTATGACCTGGGAGGGTGTTGGGTATGGCACCAAGATTGATGGTAGGATGGATGGAGACCTCTACCTCCAAATTTTGAAGGATGAACTACAAGATTCCCTTGAGTATTATGGTCTCCATCCTCCTGACATCATCTTCCAGCAGGACAATGACCCCAAGCACACCTGCAAACAGGTCAAGGAGTGGCTAGAGGAGCAGGATTTTAGGACTATGGTATGGCCTGCACAGTCCCCTGACCTCAACCCCATAGAACATGCCTGGGGTTACCTCAAGAGGAGGCTTGCAGAGTATGAGCATCCTCCCAAGGGAATACTGGAGTTGTGGGAGAGGACTCAGGTGGAGTGGAACAATATACCAGCTGAAGAGTGTCAGAAGTTGATTGAAAGCATGCCTAGGAGGGTGGAGGCAGTGATTAAAGCAAAAGGAGGCTATACCAAGTACTGATATTCCCCAAATACCCCTCACTTTTCAAAAGTGAATAAACGTGTGCAATGGTGTAGCTGTTTTATAATGGACATATCTCAATGACTACTGCACCAAATCACGTGACCCTGGGACCATTTTGTAGCCAAGAGCGAGTACTACCACCCACCTCACCAAGGCTAAGCAGGATTCCCACGCCTCATGGCGCTACACTGGACTTAGTACAAAACAGCCAAACATTGCACACGTTTTTTCACTCACTGTATTACAGGTTCTGGTCTGATTAATGGTGCTGCTGGCATTCATAGGGTTCTTCAAGTTTGGCACTGGAGTTGGTCTCAGCATAAGCCCTCAATGTTGTAAGGTGAAATCAGGTTCTCACTGAAGCCATAGGATGCCACCAAATGGGCAATAGTGCATGCACCACGGATTTCCCAGTGGTGCACCAGACTACACGAGAAACATATGCATTCATCACCTGCTGGTAGTAACCCAAATATGGTTCAGTGAATGGAGCATCCAGTAATGGATAATGTACCTGCAGGTGCAAGTGCTGCAACCTTGGAAGAGCTAGTGCAACACTTCATGGACTTAGCATGGATGGCTGATTGAAGGGTGTTTGATCCAGCATACAGGAAGGCATGGCATCAGGTGAACAAGAAAGACTTGCCTAAGGTCGAGGTCAAGGACGTCCATAGCAAAAGTAGTATCATTTATCTGTAGCAATAGTCAAGCTTATCCAATGGCCAGACCAGCCCTTTCCATACTGGCACTGACAGCGGTTTGGTACTGGTTGCACTGAAGCGGTGAGTGCCTGAGTGGTGCCAGTGATCTCAGAGTGGTGTAGCAGTGCCCAAGTTGAAGCCCGATCAATGTCAACACCCAACTAATCACAATCATGATTACCAGTAATGTCATTCAAACACAATGCAAATGACCTTGTTTTCAAGTGTAAGGTTCATGTGTAGCTGTATATCATCTCATCTCATTCTAATTTCTGAATAGGGAACAAGCATGCCTTGTTGCCTTGTTATCCAGGGTGTTGTGTTTGCTTGTTTGCTTGTTCACATAGACAGCAGGTCATTATGCTCAGAACCTGCTGTGAGGCCATGACAAGGTGTGTGGGTTGCTCATGCATCTCTCCCATTTCTCTCAATCGTTTTTAAATAACACTCACTACTCCTCTCATCCTACGGATCCCTGAGCCCCTCCCTGAGCACATCAATAATTCTCTGGTAAGTGTCCAGGCAGCAGTGTGATGGTTGTAAATCCATCGTGCTGTCTAGTTTGACCATGCTGCCCACATGTCCCATTCAGAAGCATTGCACATGCGAAGAATGCATCAAGAGGAACCTGAACAGCATCCTGATAGAAGCGAAGACCCTATCCATGCACCTTCATCATGTATGGGCTGAGCAAGCAAAATCCACCACTATATTACCTCATTCCCCTCCAGTTTCACCTCCTTTGAAAGAACATGCACAAGCTACCAGTCCAGACGACCTTGCTGGGCAACTGTTTGCCCTCATGGTCACTGACGATGGCCCAAATCCGAACACCCTAACCAGCAAGTTATGGCACTCTCGAGCAGAAATTCAGTTGACAGGCCCAAGTTCCGACATTGTTGCAGGTCCAATCAATGCTGTTTCGATTTCTGATCTTGCCAACAGCTTCAACCACCTCAAGATTGACAAGATGCCCTCAGATCTTGACAAGTCTTCAGCATCTCCAGTGCCACCCAGTGTGGTAGTTGATCCTCCCACCACATGTTGCAGGCCCTCTTCCCCTCCTGTCACTGTCATGAGTGGTTGCCAGGTGCCAAAGAAAGATTGGCATCAGGCCTCAGCAAAGGTGCACAAGCTTCTCACTAACATAGAATCCCAGACTCAACGCTGTTATTGTCTATTGCTGGACAGCTTGGATGATGCTACTGGCTGCATCAGCAAGGAGCTTGTGACACTTTGTGACACTGTTGAGGACATCAAGAGGGCTACAGAGTCAGTCAAGTTCCAGAAAAGGACTGTCTGTGATGCACTAGATATGCTCGAAGCCAAACTTGAATCGAGGACATGGACATCTGTCTCTCCTACCTATCCAATTGAAGTCTCCAGCAGTAAGTCCTCTCTAATTGTTTGGGTATATGACTAATCTGTTGTTCTAGACGATCATTTCAAGTCTCCACTTTGCCGAATGGATCCTGTAGCTCAGGTCGCCACCTTGATTGGTATTGTATGCTCAACAGTAATGGGGATAGGCAAGTATGATGGCACCTTTATCATGGGTGCACTCTCTCTCCTCATTTACCTCTCCTTCCAGGTTGTGAAGGGGACATCAGGGATACTGCATGAGCACATCTTGAAACAGGTCCCCTCGACAATCAAGAGCACACTCACTATGCTTGACCTCAACACCAAAACTGTCCCATATGCAATCTGTAGTTGCCACTGTATATATGCACCAACCTATGCAGCAGACTCAAGCATTGCTACCTACCCCCAATACTGCACTCATTTTCCAAAGCCTGAAGCCCGGTGTGGGGCACCATTACTAGACAGCCTCCCAGATGGCAAAACTTGACTGAAGAAGATCTTCCTGTACCATGACTTCAACAACTATATCAGCAATCTTCTCTCCCACAGTGACATTGAGACACTAATTGATGCATTGTGCGATGAACTGATGTCATCACCCCAGTCTCCCAATTCCTGCTTTATCAAGGATGTCTTTGATGCCCAGTTCCTCTGCAAGTTCACTGGTCCTCATCCAAACAAACTTTTTGTCAATAGGGGCAGCAAAGGCTGTTTTGTGTTTGCCCTTCATGCTGACTTTTTCAATCCCAAAGGGATGAATTTGCATGGGGCGAGTACGTTGTCCAGGATCGTCTCTATGGCATGCCTCAACCTACCTCTGGCAATCCGATACAAGCTGGAGAACATGTACCTTGCAGGAATCATTCCAGGTCTGAAGCAGCCATCTCTTGAACACCTCAACCACTATATACGACCCCTCATGCAGGACCTGGCAGTTTCCTGGCAGAGAGGTGTTCATTATTCAAGGACAGTGAACCACCCCAATGGACATGTCACCTGGAGCGCAGTCATGCTTGTTGTCTGCAACATGCCTGCTGCTTGCCATCTTGCTGCACTCACAGGGGTGGGAAGCCATTTTTTCTGTAGCATTTGCAATTGCTATCATAAATCTAACTACAGCCATGTCAATTATGACAAGTGGGTACCACAAGACAAGGTAGTGATGCATCTGTATGCTGAGCAGTGGAGAGACACATCAACATCTGCAGAGCGAGAGCAGATCTTCAAGGAGTATGGCATACAGTACTCTGAACTATGGCACCTCCCATATTGGGATCCCACTCACCAGCTCGTGATCGATTCAATGCACTGCATTCTCGAAGGATTGGTTCAGCACCATGTCAGAAGTCTCCTCAGGCTTACTATGGAAAAGAAGGAGCCCTCGCAGTCTTCACAACCTGCCTTTAACTACCCATTCAGTCTCGTCGGTCCAGAAATGGCAGCCTCATCAGGCATGACTATGAAGGAGGTGTCACAAGTATCGATGATTCACCACCTCCTTGCTGCTGAGGTGCCTCTTCCTGATGATGTGGATGTTGTGGAAATTTCGATGGAAAAACTCATGAACTCACTGCTACACAAGAATATTTGAGCCCTGAAGTTTGTCTGTGAGTTGCTCAAGTGTACTCCATCCAAGACAAGTAGGCTTTATAAGCCTGACTACATGAAAGCATTGATCAAATGGGTGCATATTCCATCATCAATTTTTTAGCTTCCATTGCTCAAATATCCACAGTGCCAACAAATGCCCTTTTCGGCTCCCATCGACGATCAGCATACTTACGACACAGGACATGTGTTAAATTGGATTTGTGACGTCATTCACAGGACAGTCAAGCCATCATGGTTTGGTTCTGTTCCAGGTAACTTCAGAGATACATCTGCAGGCATGATCAAAGTGGATGAATGGTGCTCACTCATTACTGTTTTCATTCCCATTGCCCTCATCAGCCTCTGGGGTGAACAATCTTCAGATGCCAGGCACCAGGCCATGCTTAGCCATATGATGGACCTTGTTTCAGCAGTTTACATCTCTTGTGCTCGCACAATGACAGCAGAACATGCCACTGCTTACCACTCATACATCACTAGCTATGTTGGAGGTTTGAAACATGTTCACCCTGGATCCACCCTATGCCCAAATCATCATGCCTCATTCCATATCTATGACTACTTGGTTCTTTTTGGCCCCATCCATTCTTGGTGGACCTTCCCTTTTGAGTGGTTAATTGGTATCCTGCAAAGGCTTCCTAACAATCACAAACCTGGTGAGTCTAGTTTTTCCTGCAAAATGAAAATATACTCCCCTAGGTGTAGGTGAGTTGGAGATCACGATGGTGCATTCTTTCCTCAAAGGTACAAAGTTGCATGCATGGCTCTCACACCCAGATTGCCCAGCTGCCATCAAGGAGTGTAAGGTCCTTCTTGATCAAGCATACAGTACCCACTATGATGATTATGGTGCTGTTGATCCATTTCAGGAAGAGCCTGCTCCTCTCACCACAGCAAGGGCCAGAACTCTGCCACTCAATCTATGTAAACTTGCTGGCCAGCACACAGCTCTTCTACAAGCTGATGTTAGACACAATGGCATCGTCTACAGTCAATCATCCACCAACATTGGCAATTCACAGATCATGTTTTATCCCAATGGAAATAGGTTGGCAGCAGGAGTACTGGGCATTATCAAATACATCTATGAGGCAGATGGCGTGATGGTGTTTGCTGTTCAAAGGCAACCTCTGCACACTCACAAAGCTGACCCATTCATGGCTTACCCTCACTTCCCTGCCAAGCTCTATCCTGCCCGACTCTCAGAGATGCTGGAATATGTTAAGGTGTCTTGGGTGATAGGCCATTATGCAAGCTGGCCTGTCTCACCAGATGAGGTGGTTGTTCTTTCATTGTGTTGGGTAAGCTTCTCACACTGATCTTTGGAGTGTAATTGATCGTGGCAACTTCTTCAAGGATTAATGGACATTGTAGTCGAAATGTAGTCATATGGGCTGACCCAAACCCAGATATTTTATAGTCAAAATGTGGTTGATGTAGTCATATTACAGTGCTGTGAGTGCTGACCCTGGCAAGGCTAAGTGTCTTTGAGATTGCCCCAGGTGATATTGGGTGCCCGCACTGACCACTAGTTGACATGATGGGCACACGGACACTGACCGGCCTCTGCTCGAGCGATGATCATGCACTGAGCGGGCGATGATTGGGAGATTGATTTCAACCCAGTGTATACTTAAGATTTCATCCAGCATTTTGTCAAACATTTTCTCCCCAGCGGAACTTCACAATTAGAATATGTTCCTTTTGTGCATCAATACTCCAAATATAGCCTGCTGTTCACACTGTTGCAAAATTTGAAATACCATGCTGTTGCAAACATGGATGCCATTTTTTTTGTTGTGACCCGGATTTGTCTGCAGCCCAAACTCAATATTAAGTCTGACATTTCGAGCATGACCAGACATACGACCAAACTACAAACTTGTGCTCCCATCAAATCACTCAACTAATTCTCAAATCTTCAACTCGTCCCAATGTCAAACAAATCTTGAAATATTGTATTCACATTTTGAACATCATTTAGGCCTGGCTTAAATATTGATCTATCCCTTGTGTAAGGGAATTACGATGCCAATGCCCAGACAGTACATGAATAACTGCATATACGAGTACATAGCTATGGTGTATGTATATCTGTGAAGGTGACCCAGTAACAGGTACAAGAGGGCAGTACTACCTTATAGAGCCATAAACATCAGACAGCACATGGAGGGAAGGATGAGTGCAAATACACAGTGGAAAACTTGCAGTAAACCAGCAAGTAGAAATAGATACATACAAGTAAAACTCCAGCCTGGTCAGATGACTGGGGAATTTTGAATGAACAACTCAAGGAATGGAGATGAAGGAGACACAGCCATATATGGGTGCCCAGGCAGTAAATGCAGTGCCAGGTCGAGGATTCAGGACCTCGAGGAAGACCTAAGGAAATATGGTCCACGGAGTGACAACATTTCCCATCTGCAAGCCCAAAGAACTAGGTTGGAACCTGTTGCAGTATGTATTGGTCTTGGGACAGGTGTGAGACTACCAACTCACACATGCTGCCAGGTATACTTAGTATCCTTGTTCTCATGGATTCCTATCCTGAACCCCTTCTCAGTGACAGATAAAGCCTTGCCTGCTCTCGTCCTTAAACCATACCACAGCCTATCACATTATGAGCATCAATGAAGATGTCAACTGGAAAGCACCACTCTTCTCCGCATCACTGGCTACAGCATTGATGGCCACTGTCGACCACTCCTCTGACCATCAGTCCATGCCAGATTATACTGCTCCACCTAATGCACTCTTCCCACTTTCTTATGTTCTGTGGCTGTGTTGCTTTTTTGCTTCGTCCTCTGTGATGGCAGACCAGATTGCGGCAACTTCTCAGGCACTCATGCTCATCCATTCAACAGCATTTGGTGGTTTAGAGGAGTCAAATGATGTAGTAAATGTGAAGGCACATATGGATGGGATCGAGTGGGCACAGGAGAAGACTTTGATGGAATTCGATGTTGGAGATTGAATCACCCCTGTGTGATGCTTATTTTTGGTGTGCTTTTTGGGTTGATTACATAAGCACTTAGAGCGCACACTTAGAGTACATTTTGGTACTGTTCCCTCAGTAGTTGAGTCACTACTGAGGGTGAGTCTACTTATTACCTAGTAGTTTTCCTACTTACTGATCCCCTGTAGCTGCCTACAGGTACATCTAATATATTAGTAGTTGAGTCACTACTGAGGCTGCCTACAGCCATTTTCTACATTCGAAGCACTCAAGATGCGAATGGCAAGCAGACAAACAGGGGTCGAGGAGGCAGGGACTAGAGCAATACTTGGCAGGGAAGCAGGAGGAAATGAAAGAACAAATGCAGTGTTGGCAGAGAAGATGGAGAAGAAGTTGAATGAATGGGTGGAAATAATCAACCTCGAGTGGGTCCACACATACCAGTGGCGACATACATTTGTTTTCTCATCACTTAACCACTTGACAACAGCCAAAAACGCTTACTGGCTCGCTTGCATGATTTGCATGCTACGAGCATGAAAGCACTGATAGTATTACCTCCAACGAGCAGTGAGCAATGGCAAGCCACTGCCCGCATTTCCTATGACATGAGGAGAGTTCGAACACATTACGAGTGAGTATGTTGCTGTCTACAGTTGCCATTCAACCTTAGTCTTGATGGCATGGTACAGAGGAACACTACGAGGGCATTCTCAGTGCATATGGGCAACCCATCAAAGGGGATACTGCAACAAAGAGGGACGAAGTTTCTTGGCATTCCAAAGGATGACCAGTAGTAGGGTCTCGAAGATAGAAGGTATTGATGATGTAGTAGGGGGGCAAGGGGGCAGCCGGGTGTGAGAGGGGCTTAGTCAGCAGGTGGTTGCGGATGCAGACAGGTGTAGAGTACCAGGCATGTGTGCAGTATAGGACATGATCAGAGTCAGTGAGACCAGGAGCTTGCTACTCCAATGTGGTGATGAGAGCACATTTGAACCCACACCGAAGGAGCAATACCACTGAGTTAACGCCGAACAACCAAACAAACACCAAAAATGTATCACACCAACCTGAACACATGAGGTTCAGTGCAGCATGTCTCCCAACACCTGCTACACCACTAGAACAACAGTCAAACAACCTGCCACCAAAATGAAGCCAACCAAGGGACAAACGGGGATGATTTGTACCTGCAGAGCCCACAACCATGGTGCAAAACCTGTCTCCTTTAGGCACTCCGTTCACCAACTGCAGCATTGCACTGTTGTCTGAAAGAGACCTGATGCTAGACTCACCTCCAGAGTATGCATCAGCAAAGGCAATACCACTGTCATGGCCACAAAGCCCTGAACTAGATGATAATGCACAGCTTGGAATATTCAGACCAATGACAGTGTTCACACAAAGGCTCTTTCCAGTGCCCCAAACCATGGTAACATGACAGTGCACACTAGCCTTGTCTCCCCAACATACACTGACACCACCATGGCCAAACATACAGCCACATACAACCCCACAGAGCAGACTGCATTCCAATGCAGTACAGGTGGCAATGATGGAAGTGCTAAAACTGTTTAGAGGCAATGAAGACAATATCCAAGACCCACAGTCCTTTCTACACATGTTCAACTGCATCATGAGGTTGGCAGGTGTAACAGATGAAGGAGAGAGAATAGAGGCATTACAGGACTGCATTGTGCCATGGTCTGAGGTGCAAAAATGGTATGATAACCTAACTGGATCACAGCTAGCATCCTGGGTGGAGCTCAATAAAGTGTTCAACAAATGATGGGAACCACTACTGCAAGCAGAAAAAATGCAGGAGCAGTACCAGGAGGAACTACTGGAGTGGAAACTAGAAGATGAGGAGGTGGGAAAGACAAGAGAAATGAATGGAACAAAGGCATGGATGCACGTTATCTGGGCAAGAGAGGCCCTTTGACTAGCAGAGGCAGCAGGGGGAGAGAGCAATGTGGGCCTCATTAGGATGATCCACAAGAAACTGCCAAAGGTTGTAAGAAAGCTAACAACACAGAAATATGCTATGTTCGAGGACCTCATGAAGGCAGTGAAGAACCTGGATATAGAGGACATACAAAGGAAGAAAGAGGATGCAGATGAGCAAAAGAAAGAGGAGACAGACCATGAGCAATGGATCCTCCAACAGCAGAAGACATCACTAGCAGACATCACCTCATGTCTCCAGTGCCTCACAGTACAGCCGACCCCACACCAGACAAGGACACCAATGCAACCAATAGCAAACATGAGCATGCAGTTCATCATCCAGCAAACTTGGAATACCCTGGGTGTACCAAACCCACTGACAGACACAAAAAGAATTGGTGCAATGCAACATCAATGCATTACCACACCACATAGTAGACTCAGCTGGATGGAGGGCATATCAAGCACAAGTAACACTGTGGGGGAGGATGCATGGAGAAAACATGTGGGTGTCAGAAAATATGCTGTTCCCACTCAAACCTGGCACAGCAGTTGTTTGCTCTGGAGAATGCTACAGGTGTGGAATGCACAGGCACACAAGCAGAGAGTGCCCTGTACCACCAGGAGATGTGATGAGGTTAGACCCAAGGGAAATGGCATGGAGGGCAATGTGTGTCACATGGCATTGATCATGGTTGCTTGTTCAAGGCAACAACCAACATGCACTGTTAGCCTTTCAACTAAGTAGACCAATAGACAGGGAATAGGTGAGCCTCAGCTTGAGGTGGACCTCTTCCAGATATGTCGACCAGTGATATGTAGATATAGTCAACAGGGACAGTCTTGACTACCACCTTGTAGGCTGGAGGATAAGTCATACCGAGATTTAGAAGATAGTCAGTTCTAGCCAAAGATTGTCACAGCAGCAGAGCAGCACTCCTAGCAATATGGGAGAAGCAAGAGATTTATAGGGAGCAAGCCCAACTTGCTAGGTAGGTAGCTTGGTAGCAAAAGTACAAGGGATCCTAGTCACATCTGAGGGGTTTATATACCCCACAGGCAACTGGATTACTAACTGTACTAATGCCTATATATGCAGTAGCACAAACAAGAAGAGGTTGCAAACAGGAACCCTCCACACATCAAGTCAGAGTGACTCAAGACACTGGACTGTTTGCAGACTGCAAACAGGGGTTCCCTAGGATGTGACATGACAAAGTCACATGCATCCGAAAGCAAACTCATAAGTAAAAGAAGCCCCCAGATCCCATTGGGGATCTGTGGCAAAAAGTGCAAAGGCAAAGACAAAAAGGGAAGACACACATAAGCAGGCCATGTCATATATGTAGAGTCCATACACTTGCCCCTAAGGTGGGCAGTAGTGTAATGCAAGATGTCACAAGGACATGGGAATGGGGATGATGAGCATGCTCAACATGAAATGTGTATTGTAAGTGTCTGAAAAGGAAACATGAGAAATGGTGCATGACATCACCCCCCCTCTTTTATGTGTGATGACCCCATCATGCCAGTTAATTGAAATCATCAAAAGGAAGGTCCAGGTTCATGTTGATTATTGGTGGAAGGCTTGGGCTGCTTAAGAGGATGTCCATGAGGGTCAGTCCACTTAGAGCCTTTTCCATTTCGACAGGACCAGTGACCAAGTCTTCAGCAATCGAGGCAAGTGTACTTGTAAAAGGGATGAAAGGGGTCAAGGGTGACATGACCTCTGAGCTCGAGGTGAAGTCTATCTGTCACTTTGATTGGGTAAAATGAGGAGTTGGGGAGAGTGTCCATAGTTTTGGTCATGTTGAATAGATTGAGTGGCCATAGTTTTCACTCATCAAAAACTCCCAAGAGGAAATCTCTCCACTTTGCAACATGTTCTTCCTTGGCCATCCATGGGTTGTCACATCTTTCTCTGAGGACTTGGGCTGTGATGTTAAGGAACTTTCATCCAGCAGTCTCTTCTTCCTCTCAATGGTGACATTTTCAGACCCAATGGACTCCTGGAACAGACTCTTCTTTGCTCGTTGACTCCCTTTTCAGAGTCAGAGTATCACTTGCCTCTTCCCCATTGCTGCTAGATGCTGAAGATATGTCCATTTGGCTTGACTGTACACTTCGTGGCAATTCTTGACTTGGTCCACTTTCAGGCTTGCATCTGGATGGGTGACTTCCATTCCTCCTACTCTCAACAGTCATTGAGACGTGGCTTTCATGAACTTCCTTTCATTCTGAAGTTGTTGAACCAGCAGCAGTGGCTTGGTGGTCAGGGGAACTAGAGGTGTCAAAAGAAACTTGTTTAGAGTCAGGTGGAAGTGGCTGAAAGTCCCAAAAGGACTGCACTATTGCGTTGCCATAGTGGACATGTATGATGTTGACTAGAGAGCACAGCATCTTCTGTGTTTGTTCAACATTCTTCATACCCTCCTGCTCCATAAACATGGTACTGGGTGACTGTTCATTGAGGACCATGTCACCTGTTTTCAAGATATTGGCTGTGCGATGGATGGTATCTTCAATGCTTTGGTAGATTTGATGCAACATCCATAGATAGTCATGGTCGTCACCTGAGTTCCATCCTTCCCTGTCCCATTGTTCAAACCCTTCAAGCATCTGCACATAGCCTTTGTACTCTTGTGGGTTGCACAGGAGACTGAAGGGGGCAGTTTCTGATCAGGTTTCATGGGGGAGCGAGGTTGAGGTTGCCTTGTTACAACCTGATGGGTTAGAGGATGATGACTTGGGGGTGGGAGTGTTGCATTGAGCTCAGTATACCAGCTCAGGAGCAGGGTATGGATGTATTCTAGGGGTTTTTGGTGCAGCTTTTCTCTTTCCCTTGGAAAGGTAGCATACATTGAACTGGGAGTGGGGATTCTGGGGCCCATTGGTATTGGTGTCAAGAACAGATTCAAGTGTGGATTCATAGACAGATGCAAGGGTGTCAGACAGAGATATGCTGGACTGGGAGAGCAGAGGTGATGTGAGGGATGTAAAGTCATAGTCAGAGTCGAAGGCAGATGTGATGTCGAGTAGGTACTTGCATGACTCAGAGTTACATATATCTGTCATCATTATTGTAGGAGGACATTTACGAGTGGTGACAGTTGGATCAACAAGTAGGCTGAGTCTCTGGAGGTTTGAGATGTCTCCTTTTATACTCCTCTAAGACCTCTCCCAAATTGGTGAGGTTTCCTTCTGGCTCCCATGTATTGCTGGCATGTCCATATCCAGACCACTTGACCAAATAACACATACATGTACTGTGTCCTGTCTTCATGTCTTTGTGATTTAAAATAGCCTTGATCTCCCATTCTGGGACATCATCGACTATTTTGGGAAGTGGTGGAGATGGGGCTGGACTGTATTCTGGGGTTTCGGTGTATGGGAAGATCCAAGAGGTGTGGAAAATGGGATGTACTTGCCAGGTGGTGGGTAGATCTAGCTCCACAGCAACATTATTGAAGATCTTCTTTACCTGGAAAGGTCTGACATGTCGCAGAGCCAGTTTTGTTGACTGGACATCGTGTTTAAGGTCTTTGGCATCTAGCCAAACAAGACTGCCTAGCTGTGGAGGTGTATGACAGTGGATTGGGGCCGCTTTTCGCCATTCATTCTGCAGCCTTCTTGTGCATAATTAACATGGCATCTTGGGCATGGGTGAGGGTCTCGAGTCCTTCTTCCACTCCTGGGGCTTTAGAGGAGTGTACTGATGGATAAGGGTCGGGTTTGTAACCATACAACAGGATGTAAGGTGTTTGGCCATGAGTTGTGTGGATGCGGGAATTGTGTGAGAATTTGGTGAGTGACAGGTAGTTGCTCCATTTGTTAGGTTTTTGGCACAATACATTCACAGATATATTTTGACTTCTTGGTTAACATGTTCCACTTCTCCATTAGTCTGGGGGTGATATCTGGATGAATAGTGAGGTTTGATGTGAAGTGCTTTATATAGGTTTTGTGTAAACACACTGATAACCTGGGGACCTTGGTCAGATATGATGGATTCAGGGATCCTGAATTGGGGGTAGACATGTTGGAGCCAAAGATCAGCGAGACCTTCGGAGTCGATGGTTTTGACTGTAGGGATAAAGATCACGGCCTTGCTAAGGCCATGGTCTATGATGGTAAGGATAGTGTCATTTCCTTTGGAGCTTGGGAGGTCGGTTATGAAGTCCATAGAAACTTGCTTAAAGGGGAATGGTGAGTTGCTTTTGATTGGTTGTAATGGAGGGGGATGGTCACAGTGGGTGACCTTCGATGCTTGACAAGTAGGGCAGCCTCTCACATATTCCTGAATATCTTTCCACATTCCAGGCCAGAAACAGTGTTGGTTTAACTTTGTGGTCATGGCTTTGACACCTGGATGCCTGGTGGAAGGGTGGTCATGATATTCCATTAAGGTTTGCTTCTGAGCTTGTGGGGGAACATAAAACCTTCCATTCTTGGTCTTGATCTTAGTTACTGGTTCTTCTGTGACATCATTGTCAACAGTGACCACATAACTTTGATCCATTGGCAACAAATGCCTAATTTCTTCATATGTTTCCATTGACACTCTGAGTATTCCTCATTCCAGCTTGTGGTTCCATTGAACCTTTGGGACTTTCACAGTCAATGTCCTTTGTTTTGGCATGTTGAGGGTCAGTTTTGACAGGAGTGGGGATGTTTTTAGTGGTTTCACCCCCCACTTTGAGCCAAATCAATGGTGGGAGCACCATGGTTTCAACTGGTGTAGCCATGGTGAACAAAGGATTTTGAGAGAATGTGTTGGGGATGATCATTTGGTGACCAGGATTGTGTTTGAACTTAAGCAGGAAACCTTGAATGTATGCAAGCCATCAGGCTTGTTGACCAGTTAGGTTTTGGGGTTCCCAGTAGTAAGTCAAATTCTCATGGTTGGTGTGAATGATAGTATGCTCGACCGGACAAAGAAGATAATGTTTCCATGCCTTCAAAGCTCTTACAACAGCCATCATCTCCAGGTCATATTCTTGATAATTTTGTTCTGCTCCTTGGAGCGACTGTGACAAGTATGCAATTGGGAGTAGCTTGTTGTCTTCAAACTTCTGGCAGAGGACTGTGCCAGTGCCAAGCTTTGAGGCATCAGTGTAGACTTTGAATGGTTTGTCACAGTTGGGAAGGTGAAGAATGGGGGCCTGGCTCATTAGCATTTTTAATTTCTGGAAAGTGTACTCCTGTTCATCTTTCCAGTGCCAGGGCTCATCCTTCTTCATCAACTCATGTAGTGGCTTGGAGACCATAGTGAAAGTGGGAATGAATTGTCAATAGAAGTTGCAGAATCCTAGGAATTGGCAAATGTCATGGATGTTGCTAGGGGTTTTCCAGTTGCATATGGCTTCAACCTTGATGGGAGCTGTTTTGTATTGGCCATGTTTGATTGTATAGCCTAGGAATTCAATTTCTTCTTCTTCGAAGACATACTTCGAGAGTTTGAGACATATGTAGGTTTTCTGCTTTTGCTATCTCCAAGAATTCAATTATGTTCTTTCTCAGGTCCTCATGTGTTTTGGCATGAATTGTCATGTTGTCCAGGTAGATGACAGCCTTTTTGTTGACTTGCAGTCAACCAAACTTTCCATCCATGTACTGCTGGAACATTGGGGGTGCATTGTTTTGACCAAAGAACATTACTGTGGGTTTATACACTCCATGAGGTGTTACGAAGGAGCCTGATAGTGCATCTTCTTCTTTCTCCACTCAGATATTAGTGAACCCCCATCAGACATCAAACTTGGTGAAGTATTTTGACTCCACTAGTTTGTCAAGGATTGGTTTGACAAGAGGGAGGGGGTAATGATCAGGAACAGTGAATGAGTTCAACTGTCGGTAGTCCTGAATGAGTCATTTCTTCCCATCCTTCTTGCCGATGAAAAAGACCAGGGCTGGCAGGACTTTGAGGACATCTACATTCTTGATTTTCTCTATCTTTCCAGTTCTGAGGTTTTCCTCAAGGAACTTGTCAAGGAGAGTCATCTCATTGCAGGAAAGGGGGTAAATCTTGGCTAGCTTGAAAGTCTTTAGGTCTTTCAGGGGGTCAATTTTAATCATATGGTTGTAGCCAGGACAATGGGGAGGTAGGGGGCAGTTTTCAGAAAACACTTCGGAGTATTTAGAATACTCAGGTGGTAGAACCACCTCATTGTGTTTTACTTCTGCCTCTAGTTGCATTGATATTGATGTTCAATTTATTGAGATGCTAACTTCAGGGGTCCCCCATCCAATTATTTGGCATTTGATCCAGTTGATTACTGGCTGTGCTTGTTGCAGCCAGGGCATTCCGAGGAGAATGCTTTCATTTTTAAGTTCCATGACATAGGCATGCAGCTTGAAGGTTCGACTGTGAACTCTTCTGGTGAAGAGTGTGATTTTATCAATTACTTGTTTCATTGATCCTTCAAAGCTTCGCAGTGACCATGGATTTTCTATTTTGCATGTTTTCAGGCTGTACTTCTTGACTGCTTCTTGACTAATAGCATTGCATTCAGCTCCACTATCAATAGCAGTATGCACCACTTGATCATCTCACTTGACCAAATATAATGTCCCACTAATAGCACAAACAGATGGATATTCGGTAAAAGCAGCTAGGGACATTAATTCAGGAGCAGAGAACAATCTAAAGTTACACCTTTCCTCAGTTGCAGTTGGACTGAGAGAGGACCTCAAAAATCCTCCTTCTTATCAGGGGATAGGGCCTTCTTGAGTTCTTCAAACTTGGCCATGGTATACTTGGACTTGACTTCTTGAAGGACAGTACTCTGGGCTTTCTTGGTGAAGTGCAGTCATAAGACTTATGACCTCACTTTCCACAGTTGTAGCATTGACCCATAAAGTCCAATGAACAGACTTCTTGAAAGTGTGGCAGCTTCCTCTTTTGGGGTGGCTGATAGGCATCAGACTTCTTTTGTCAATCAATGTCCATCACCCAGGGGTTGTGCTTCTTGGAAGTGGAACTTCTTCCTCCATCTTGATACATATGGAGAATGGTTCAATCTTCTTTTGTAAGGCATGCATTGTAGACTCTGAGAGATGCTTTAGCAGTTTGCACATCAATGGCAGTGTTGATCCACTGTTGGACAGTCATTGGGATCTTTCTGGATTGGAGGATCCACTTGGTAGTGTTAGAGTTTATACCTTTTCCAAAGTAGATGCCTGCTTGTCGATCATCTTGGGAGATACCTGCCCTTGTGATAAGATCGAGAAACTTGCCAATATACTCACTTAGGGGTGCTCTGCCTTGTTTAATCTCTGCCATCTTTAGGAAGGCTAAGGCCTCCATGTCACCAACTTTGAAGATTCACTCAAGTTTGAATATGAAAGTCATCCATGAGTCTAGGATATAGATGTCACCAGCAAGGGTAGTACACTCTTTGAGGTAATTTTTGGTGAAATGGATAGATGATCCTTGATTCATAAACGAGAGGGTGAATCCTATCTTTCTTTCATCAGTGTGGTAGATGTGGCGATTGAGATTCAAGTAGTTGTTGACAGATGCGATCCAGGATTCATATTTGCTGCTAGTACCATCAAAGGGGAGAGGTTTGCCTAAACCTAACTCTTTTCCTCCATCAGATGGTCTTCCTTTGGTTGGTCAGTCTTCAGTATTTCTTGGAATTGTATATGAGGGGAAGACAAGACCTTGATGTCCCATCATGCTTTCATACCATGTTACCAATTCCTTGACATTGCTGACTGACTTGTTTTTGAAGGGATCAGTTGTTTGGGCAAATTGCTGGAACTGTTCTGCAAGGTGGGCAACTGCTTCTTGTTCTCCTACTCCTGACATTCTGAGGTCTAGGGAAGTCAATGCTGACTCAGGGGCTGTGTGAGTTTCTTCTTCATTGATCTTTCTTCCAACCAGTGGTTCTGGTTCTTGGATTCAATGGAAGGATTCAGGTAGTTTCGAAGTCGAAGCTAGATTTGCTAAAGGTTCTAGGGCTGGTTCCCTTCTACCTTTACTTGGCAAGACTGGAAGGGTTTCTTCTGTCTCGGCTTTGGTTGGACTTGTAGCATAGGGCTGAAATCTTTGAGAGAGGCTTCTCTCAATCTTTTCAGGTGCTGCAGAGGATGTCAAAGTACATGGGGGGACAACAGGTGGCTTTCTAGTAGCCTGGAACTTTGAAGATCCCATGTCAGAAGACACCTTGCTTTGGGTTTTGAGTTCCTAAGACTTGAGGACACACCTCTATCTTAGGTACAAGTCGAGAGCTGTTGTGAGTGGCCTCAATCAGGAATTCCTAGAGGTATCTGGGCTTATACAATGGGTATAGCCTTCACCTCCTAGTACTCTTCTGATCTGTAGGTCTTATGCCTCAAGCAACTGACACTTGCACAGGAATGTGTGGGGGATACAATGATGAGAGGGTGTCATTGTAGGAAGGGTTGGGATTGTGGGGTTTTGTTGCAAGAACAATACCTGGCAGACAATGTGATGCTTTCTACTATGACCTTTCGGGAGTAGGGATCACATTTGCAGATATGCGACATGAGGGTACTTTTGCTTTTGTCACACAGTGTTGATCATGGTTGCTTGTTCAAGGCAACAACCAACATGCACTGTTAGCCTTTCAACTAAGTAGACCAATAGACAGGGAATAGGTGAGCCTCAGCTTGAGGTGGACCTCTTCCAGATATGTCGACCAGTGATATGTAGATATAGTCAACAGGGACAGTCTTGACTACCACCTTGTAGGCTGGAGGATAAGTCATACCGAGATTTAGAAGATAGCCAGTTCTAGCCAAAGATTGTCACAGCAGCAGAGCAGCACTCCTAGCAATATGGGAGAAGCAAGAGATTTATAGGGAGCAAGCCCAACTTGCTAGGTAGGTAGCTTGGTAGCAAAAGTACAAGGGATCCTAGTCACATCTGAGGGGTTTATATACCCCACAGGCAACTGGATTACTAACTGTACTAATGCCTATATATGCAGTAGCACAAACAAGAAGAGGTTGCAAACAGGAACCCTCCACACATCAAGTCAGAGTGACTCAAGACACTGGACTGTTTGCAGACTGCAAACAGGGGTTCCCTAGGATGTGACATGACAAAGTCACATGCATCCGAAAGCAAACTCATAAGTAAAAGAAGCCCCCAGATCCCATTGGGGATCTGTGGTGAAAAGTGCAAAGGCAAAGACAAAAAGGGAAGACACACATAAGCAGGCTGTGTCATATACATAGAGTCCATACACTTGCCCCTAAGGCAGGCAGCAGTGTAATGTGAGATGTCACAAGGATGTGGGAATGGGGACGATGAGCATGCTCGACATGAAGTGTGTATTGTAAGTGTCTGAAAAGGAAACATGAGAAATGGTGCACGACAATGTGTGGCAGAGCACTAGGGCTGTACAACAAGTCCATAGTGGTGGAGGTTAGGCTGGTGATGGAAGATGAACAGGAAAAAGAGGACAGGTCGTTGTAATGGATGGAACAACAACCCACCAAAGGCTCAATACATCTCGAGAGTCACATACCAATATGCATGTATCAAGCAATGAAAATATCTGTGCATTTGACATCTACACAACAACACTGCAGACAAGCAATACAAAGGCCCTCGAGAGAAAAACTGTCCCATTTGTACACAATGTGGTGGTAAAGAGCACCAACAGGGAGATGATAAGAGTGCATGCACTGTTTGATGATGGAGCAATGGTGAATGCTATGTGCACAATGGTGTCTGAAACTGTCAAGCACAGACTAAGGGGGTGGACAACTAATTGTCAAATGCTATGGATGGCTAATGGAACCACAATTCCAGCAGCAGCACAGTGGACAGGAATGGTATGCATCAACAAGGTGCAGGTACAAGCAACATTCACCATGTTCGACAGTGGAGGAGGTTGGGCCTTTCTACTGGGAAAACCGCTGCTACAAGCACTAAAGGCCAAACATGACTACAACACAGACCAGGTCATAGTCACAGATGGGAGAAACACACCAACACTGAACAACAAGTACTATGACCCAATACATGAGGCAATCATGGGGAGACACCAAAGAACCCAAGACATCAAACAATGGTCACAAGAGCAACCCAAGGTGGTGCACACAGTAACAAAGGTAGATGACACTACCTTCATGAGGCAAACTGCACTGCACAACCCACTGTGAGTCGAGTACATCAAAAATGTGGTAACAGTTGGACAAGACCTCACAGCAGAAGAACAGGAACAGGTTGAAGTGCTCATAGCAGAGTATGCAGATGTTTTTGCATGCTCAATCAAGGAGGTACTACTGATCCCAGGAGCAACAATTAACCTCAACATACCAACAAACATGATGCTCACAACAGCAATATGACAGCGTCCACTCTCCCCACTGCAAAAAGCATTCATGCACAACTGGGTACAACAAATGATAGACACTAACATGATAGAGCCAGCAAACATAGTGGACATCAAACACATCACACCGACAGTACTCACACAAAAAACACATGATGACAAAACAAGCCTAATGCTAGAAGACCTCCACCAGGCACTAAATGAACAGTGCAAGCAAGCAGGGATCGAGATACCATTCCCCACAGTGAGCAAAATGGATGAGGAGAGTACAGAGAGAGTATGCAAGCAACACAAAGACATAAAATGGAGGGTAACTCAAAATTTTGGTGAACTAAACAAAGTCATGCAGGTACCACCACTACACCAAGGTGATATATGAGCAAAACAACAATGGCTGAGCAGCCACAAGTATGTATCAGTCTTCGACTTTGCATCTGGGTTCTATGCAATAACAGTACCAGATGAATGGAAGCCCTACCTAGCATTCTTCATAGAAGGATGAGGCTACTTCTGGTATAAGAGAATGCCAATGGGACTGACTGGAGCACCAACAGCATTCTCAGTGGTGGTAACAGAAAAGCTACATGACCTGTTAGCGAAGAACATCATAGAGTTATTCATCAATGATAGTGGGTGTGGTGATGACACATTCTGGGGAATGCTAACTATGCTAAGACAGGTACTCCAATGATGTTGGGAACATGATCTGTCCCTTTCACCAATGAAATGCTGACTGTTCATGAAGGAAACAATGTTTGCAGGGGCTACAGTTAGCATAAAGGGGGTGCAGCCAGACTTAGCAAAACTAACAGTGGTCGTAAACTGGAAACAACCAGAGGACACACTAAACCTAAGCTCATTTCTAGGTCTCACAGGACACTTCTGTGACTTAATCAAGGGATATGCAAAAATAGAAGGCCCACTATGGGACCTGATCAAGCAAGTCGAAATACCCCAACCAGTGACAAAGACAACATACTGGTGAGCAATGACTAGGTTCAAGTTGGCAGACAGGTGGATGCTGGAACACATGAAAGCATTCCTACAACTCAAAACGATCCTAACAAGTGAACCAGTGCTCCAGGCACCAAAACATGATGGAACCCTGTTCATAGTAACAACAGACAGCTGTCAGGAAGGCTTAGGAATGGTGCTAACACAATGCAAACAGGTTCAGACACCAAGTGGCAAGACAGTACACAAGATAGTTCCCATTGCCTTCACATCAAAAAGAACATCAACAGCAGAATGGAACTATAAACTGTTCCTCTTGGAGTTTGCTGCTCTGAAGTTCAGGTTGGACCACTTCTCAGACATCATATGGGAGTATCCTGTAGAAGTAGAAATGGACTGCCAAGCTCTAAAGGATGTGCTAACTAATGACAATATTTCAGTAGCACATGCAAGGTGGAGAGATGGAATACTAGCACACAACATAATAGCAGTAAGGCACATACCAGGAAAACTAAATGTAGTTGCAGATGGACTAAGCAGACAATGGGACACAACAGAACAGACACAAGATGATGAAAGCCAGTGGTCCATCAACCCAGACCCAAAAGCCCTCTCAGGCTTGGTAAATGATGTCTTCACAGTCGACCATGTCGATGAAAACTACCAGAAACTATGAGAACAGTTTACTGATGAACCTGTTTTCTTAGAAGTCATCGATGTGATGCTCAACATAGACACAACAACAAACCCTTGGGACTGCAGCAAAGCCAGACACAGAGCATCACAATACATGATTGAAGAAGGGTGCCTCTGGAGAATATATGGGAGAACAAGCATATGACCAAGAGGTAAAACAGAATGCATCACACATGAGGAAGCCAAACAGCATGCAAAACACCTACATGTGACAGGGGGACACTGGGGATGAGATGTGCTTGAAGATCGCACTAATGGGCAAGTACTACTCTCCAAAACTAGACAAGTCAATCATGAATGCAATAACAGAATGCGCTAAGTGCAAAAGTTTTGGCTCAACACACATACACTCACTACTAGAACCAATTACTTGCAGACACCCATTCGAGCTTCTCATAGGTGACTATCTCAGCATGCCCCAAGGAAAAGGTGGCTACCATATGCTAGGACTGTTCCTCGATGTGTTCTCCCAGCACCTATGGGTAATGAGATTCAAAATGGTGGGCACAGCCAAAACAATGACCGACAGCCTTGCCAACATATTCAATGCATATATGGCACCAGAGACCATCATGACAGATGGGGGGAGACACTTTGACAACCATGCAGTAAAGGAGTTTTGTGCTAAGTGGTCCTGTCAACATCATGTAGTGGCAGCATACTCACCATGGGTAAACAGGTTAGTAGAAGGGGCCAACAAACTCCTACTACATGTACTCAAGAGACTTTGTGTGCCCAACCTCAGGGAAGATGACAACAATGAAGGGAAATAGGAAAATCTACCACAAACATGGATGGACCACATAGATGCAGTATGCACCCTGAACAACAGAGTACTGCCAGCATTGAAACACATGCCAAAAGAGTTGCTACTGGGGCTAGTCATCAATACAAAATGCACCAGACCAGAGGACAGCACGAAGGCAGTCAATGCAGTGCAAGCATCAGCACACATGGCATATGCAGCACAACAGTGGCTGGATGGTTACAATAAAGCAGTAAGGCATGCAAACAAGTGGAAAAGAGCATTCAACAAGAGGATCCTAAGCAAATACCCAGGAGAGGTTATATTTGAAAAAGGCCAACTTGTTCAGATCTATCATAGTGACACTGACTACACTTTCAAAACAGATCACAAGCTTGTACCCAAATGGTTGGTACCACATAGGGTGACCAAGCAGCTACAAAATGTGTACAGACTAGAAACACTACATGGAACAAAACTAACAGGCAAATATAGTGCACAATGCCTACAAACTTTTACTCCACAACTGGGTATGCAGCTGTACAAACAACAAGAAGAGACCCCATGTAGTCACATTAGTCACAACTCATGGGTAACCCACATGCCAAAATGCCAACACTCATGGACAGCCCACAGTGGGCCCACCAGACTAATATTGACATGACAAATAAGCAGGCCCAAGTACCAGGAGTGACAGTAACATATGAGTGGGCCTGTTGTTAAGGAGTGAACTGAATATGCATAACACATGAACAGGCCTGCCAACCTCATATAATGTCTAAACAAGTGGGCGGGCCTGTCCCACTGATAAATAGGCCCATCCATAGTAAAAGATCAGACAGTACAACTCATGCACTGGCCCAGCCACAATATGGAGTGAGACAGCACAGCTCATGGAAGGGCCAGGTAGCAGGTGAAGAAGGATGGCACAACACATGGGCTGGCCTGTCCATAGTAAAACATCAGATGTACAACTCATGCACTGGCCCAGCTGTGATATGGAATCAGATGGTGCAGCTCATGGAGGGGCCAGTGCAGCAGAGGTGAGGGAGGAGGGCACAACTCAATGGCTGGCCCCTCCATAGTGAAACATCTGATAGTACAACTCATGCACTGGCCCAGCTGTGATATGGAGTGAGATGATGCAGCTCATGGACGGGCCACTGCGGCAGGTGAGGAAGGACAGCACAGCTCATGGGCTGGCCCATCCATAGTAAAACATCAGACAGTACTACTCATGCACTGGCCCAGCCACAATATGGAATCGGATGGTGCAACTCATGGGGGGGCCAGTGCAGCAGGTGAGGAAGGATGGCACAGCTCATGGGCTGGCCTGTCCATAGTAAAACATCAGACAGTACAACTCATGCACTGGCCTGGCCATGATATGGAGTCACAACTCACTGGCTGTCCTTGCTGCCATAATATCTGAAATGATGTCACTCATGGACTGCCCAGTATGATGGGTGAGGTAGGCTGCCAACACTCATGGACTGGACAGCCCATGATATTGAGAAATACTGCACAACTGAGGGGTGGAGAGCCTAACAGATGAGTAGGGCTACACAACTCATGGATTGACCTGTCCATGATATGATATTGCTGGCACAAGTCCTCAATGGGATGGCCTAATTAGCTTGGGCACCTTTCAGTTTGTAGTTTGTAGCCATGACGAAATATTGTCACATAATGTGATGGACAATGGCACATTTCACTCATTGTCCCAGCTACTGGGATACCATGAAGTAGTACCTCAGATCAGTTCTTTTTATTTGTCAACATGTCTCAACTGGAACAAATGTCCCCAGTGCCTACTGGCTGGCAAATGCAGTTAACAGACAAAATCACTGACTATATGAAAAGCTGCTTTTGGGAGGAGGTGCTGACTGGACAACATGCACTGCCTGACATATCCATTCCTCTGCTACTGGTATGTCAGGCTGATTGCATGATTTGAATAATCATACAAGCATATCAGAATCCAGGTGATTTCAAACAATCTCTGCAGGACCATCCACTCATTGTATGAAAGTGGTAGCCCATGCAATGAAGCACCAACAGACTGAGGAAACTGTGGCATCTCTGCAATACCCTGAAATCATGGAGCCGACTGTAATTGTGGATGGAAGCAGCAATGTCAAACTTTGGTACCTTCCAGGTGCCTTAGATGGTGAACATCAGGTACAAAACCTGAAATTTCCACATAGCAAGAAATTCACCTTCATCCCAGAGACAAATTTGGAATTCACTCAGCAGAATGGTGGTTCCACTGAAGGACAGCATAAAACCTTCACGAACAGGCAGATGGCAGACAGACATAGCATTATTCCAGGAAATGGCAGATCTAAAAGGTAGCATAGACCTATCACCAGGGTGGTATCAGCAAGGGCAAGGGGTAAGAGATTCATCCTTTCTCAATCTATGTTTCGGTGACATGGGGACAGCTGCCAAACTTCCACCCTGAGGTATCATGACTGTTGAAATCTGGTCGAGAACAAAATGGAACGTGGGAATGGGTGGATCAAATGTCCGAATTTCATGCACTTCTCTTGGGAACACTTGCAGTGATCCACCCTCACATGTATGCTTCTGTCTGGGAGGTTCTGATCTGACTGGGGGCAGATGCACAGCAGTGGGGAGATACAGATATGTCTTCCATTTTACTGATATGGAATTCAGTATATACCAGCATATCCATAATGGCTAACTGTACAACTCCATACCACAGAGATGTCAATGGGCAGCAGCAGTGGTTAGACATGCTAATCATGGTTGGTCACTATCTGCCATTGGATTTCATTGTACCTACCCTCAATCTACAGTTTCGATATAACCCCAGGACAATAATCACTATGCCAGGGTCTGCATTGGAACATGGGGTGGGTTATGCTGATGGTAATCATGCATGCGTTGCATACTACATGTGGCAAAATGTACATCAGTCAGTTGGAATTCCATTATGTACTTCACCCCATATGTCTGACCTACAATTGTAGTGCATTGTAATTTATAGGTAAATGAACAAATATATAGACAGACAGAATGTGCTGGTCATGATCCTAGAATTGCTGCATGGTACAGTTCACATGGACATTTCATAGGAAGTATGTACAATATATAGACAGCACAGTCTCTATTTGTACCTTATGCATCCTGAAAGCCAAGCAGTCTTGACAAGGCAAACCACCATGAAAACAAATGATCAATTGCCCACAAGTTCTGCTCAATCTCACCTGCTGCACTCCTCACTGTGATCATGTAGGCATTGACATTCTCCTCCATCCACTCATCAATCCAATCACCCATTGACAACTGCTGCAAGGGCCAAGTATGCTGTAGGAAGGTCAACATATTATGCCTTTGAAAGGTGATGGAAATTACCTGGAAATACTCATGTGCAATGGGGAAAATTCTGGTGCCCCTCATTTGCTGGAACTCTGCATGGTATTGGGGAGATCTGTCCACCCACCATGGAAACACAAAGCCTGCATATTTGTTGGGTGACCTGGTCATCCAGTTTGGAATGAAGTGGGATATCTGGTCGATCATCCAAAAGGTGCTGAGTGGAATCTGTTGAACCTCATCCTGAAATTGTGCCTGGTCCTCTTGGCATTGCAGGTATGCATGGAAACATGCTGGCAACAATGGACAGAAGCTTTCCCATGATACAGTCACCAGTATGAGGTGATCCAGCTCCTTCTGTGCCAGACATCATTAAATTAATCCAAGTCAACATAAAATGAAAACTCACCATATCCAAGCACAAATTTTCATACCACTCTGCTGGCCAGTCAGATGGTCGTGGCATACCCAATAAATGAATCACTGCACACTCAATGCGACACCCCAAGTATACAATGGCCATCTCTATCATGGACTGTCAAGATGGGTAGGGTGGACCTCCAGTATATGACTGAAGACTGTACCCAACATGTGGATGCCACAATACCTCCAGTAAGTCAATCATATCTACCATGTACTGGCCAGCTTCCACATGCTGCACCTGAGATCTGACAAGATGTCGAATGTCAGCTGAAATCTGCTGCATTGCCTGCATGATGTGCCTGTCGAGATCCTTGTTGTAGGGGATATTCGAGGGGGGGAAGCCAGCACCATGCCACAATTTGAACATGTGAAGCACATGCAAAACTAATGGCCAGTATCAGCAACAGAAGCACTACACTAGCAGTACATACAATTGTCATCCGCATCTGATGTAGCCAATTCTGCCCATTCCAAAGCCTGACACTCCTCTAGTGTAGGCATATCTCCTGCATGATGTCCACAGTCAGCATGCACATAGTGAAATATGCAATAGCATGAACCTGCCACAGCATTTAGGAGCAGGTCTCGTAGCTGCCTGTGATCAGGAGTACCCAAGTCCACTGTATGGCTGTGATCTGGCTCCTCACCCTGGTTTATGTCCTCCCCTGTTAGGCAAAATATCAATCTTAGTTTTTGCATGTAAAATTACATCGTGAATGCTCACCTGTAATCGTGCAGGGCTGCCTCTGACTAACAGCAACCTTGGTGCTTGTGCATTGCTGGGGATGGTCTACATTGCCTCCATGGAGATATCAAATCTAATCAGCCCAAGATCATACATCTATTCCATGATTGTGCACCTGTATTTAACAAAGGCTGGGGCTGTGCATCCATCATTTCCATCCTCGATGATGGTGCATGAGGAATCGTGGCATTGTGCATTCGTTCCAACCAATCCATGTTTGGGGCTAATGATTACACAGGGTAGGGGAATGAGACTGTGCAAAACCAAACATATATCACTACTCACCTGGGGCCATGGAGGGTGGAATCAGAATTACCACCATTTTCATTCTCTCCAAATTATTGATGGGCAGTGGTTGTGATGGTAATGCAGTGGAGGCAACAGGTGGTAAGGGGATGATGGCCACACTTTGCATGGCCACCATCTTGTCAGTTTGGGCAGCAGGCATGCAAGCAGGTGGGGGGGGGAATGGTTGCATTGTGCATGGCCACCATTCTATCCATATGAGGTGCAGGGCTGCCAGCTGGTGGGGTGGGGATGGTTGCTCTGCGCATTGCCTCCATTCTGTCCATATGAGGTGCAGTTGCAGTGCCAGGGGGTGTGGGGATTAGCACACTGCACATGGCCACCATTCGATCCACACTACCTCCCCCAGGTGGTGTGGGTGTGTTAACAGACTGATCCACACTGGCACTACCCTCCATACTGGGGCAGTGGGGTACCTCCAATCTGCTCTCTGAACTTGAGCTGCCATTGTCTGCAGGTGAAGGCAAGTAAGGCCTTGATTGTTTTCGAGGGGAAATGGGTACAATATCGACTATCTGCAATTAGGAAGTGTAAAGAACAGAAGATTTATCTCCTACCTTGACAGTAGAAATGAACTCTCCACTGCTGCTGTTCAGACATGCTGGATTGTTGGTAGAAAATCATTGTATTGCAGTACAATGTGCCTCTTGGCAATGATGGGGAATGCAGATGTTCCAACCATGAGAATATAATCAATGCTGCAATAGGTAATGCAAGCCTCGAGGCAATGTATTTCTATGTATGTGCAGAATGCATGGCTTCACTTATTTGCACTGGGTCATGGACAAATATGAAGGGTACATCCTTTTATATGTACAGAATGTGGAGTTATCAAAGGTTTGGAAAGCACTCATTGTGCCCATTGGTTACTGGCCCATTAATGTCTGACAAATATTTGTGGTCCTGTCAGTACATGATTGCTAATCATGGGCCTTCTGGTATTACACCCTAATCACGGTGCCACCAGCAGAATCAGGTGGAAGGAGGTCAAATTCTTCTCACTGATAATGTACACATTAACATCCACTCAATAATCACCAACCCATCAGCACCTGATAGCTAATCCCCATCCCCTGGTATGGACAAACTAATCATGGCACCAGCATACATATCTAAGTCAAGCATTCAAAGATTTCCATGCCTCTTGGCAGGTTTGTTCTTCCACATTTTCTTTGGTGGTGGAGAGGGTGTGTTGGCATTGGCTGGCACAGGAGTGTGGTGGGCTCATGGAGATTTCCATGGTTGCACTTCATTTGGGACTGATTACCATGATTAGTATATTTGGTGGATAACTCAAGATTCATCATACCTGCTTTGGCAGAAGGTCCTGGGGGACTGGAGTGATCATTTGTTCCTTGATGCCTTTTAGTTGGTTTAACTGTTGACTGCTGAGGATTGCTGCTTGTTTTGAGCTTGGGTTGTGCTTCCATGTCATTCTGCTTGTGCCCAGCATGGTTCTTCATTGCTGATTTCAATTTTCCACCCTGGTCATGTTGCCTGGACAGCCCACTTTGGGTAGTGCAGACATCTGCAAATGGCATGCTGTCGAAGTCATCATCATCCATATATCCACTTGCATCCTGCAGCTCAGCAGTGACCTGTGACCCTGTAAATCATGAATTGTTAGCACTGATGACTGAAGAATGGTTGAAGATGACCTTTGAGTTGAATCACAGACTGCCTGGATGTGGAAGGACACGTCACTACTGGCAATGTTTCATTTCCTGCCCTTTCATCTTCAGTAGACATCACCTCATGCTGGTCTTCATCATTTGTATCTCGATGGGCAGGGTGCCTGAAAGGCATTGGAGTTTTCTTGTGATGGTGTCTGGGATCACTAGATTTTCCCCTGGGAGAGATTTCAGGAATGTGCATGTCATTGGTAGCCTCCTGCTCAGTATCTGTATTATCATTGTCAGTGTCAGTGCTGTCATCTGCTGAGATAGGGGATTTCCACGATTTGGTATTGCATTTTTGCCCAATCTGGAGTGGGAGCGTGCTTCCATCTCTGGGCACCTGTAAATTTCCTGCTTGATCCAACCATTTTTGAAATGCAAATATGTCATTTGGATGGGATACCTGGTGTTCTTTCCAGAAGTTGAGCAACTCCATCACTGTGGAAATGTGCATGTGACTGGGGTCTACAGTAAATGTGGAGTTTGGTGGCAAATGGTGGGATGAAATCATATTGGTCTGGTATTGCCCCAATTTCTTGAAGGGGACTTTGGCAAGCCATTTTCCACAAGCCCTTCCTAATCGATGAATATGAGCAGTGCAAATGGTTGGAATATCCATGTACTCATGGTAGTGCACTGTCAGATAACCCTGAACCATTTGAAGTATGGAATTGCAGTTGTGACCATTGAGATCACTGATCCAAATGTCACCCTTGTCATTGGTTACTAACTTCACTGGATCCCCCATTTTGGCCCTTGGTTGATTAGCTGCAATATTCTGCACCTCTTCCCCAGCAGCAATATCAGGATTCTCATATGCATTTCCCAGGTACTCCCTCCAAGAGGCACTGATGGTGTGGATGTCATTGAACATATGACCACCCCCAATATCATTGTTGAAGTCCATGCTGTTAGTGGATGACATTATTGTGCCATTTTGATCAGACATCTGAGACCTACCAGCATGCCTGAATGATCCCTTCTTCATTCTTCCAGCCTGTCAAAGAAATGATTCTCATCCTGCAATACTGCCACATCTCCTCCATGAAATTCCACATGTACTTCAGACCATACTTCTTTGCATTCCTGTTGAAAGACATGAGTGTAGATCTTGTGCTGTGTGCCTGATTTCCTTACCATGCTTGGACCTCTGGGGTTGGTCCCTCTGGTCCATTCCATTTTTCCATGATATCATGGGCTGCCTGCCGCTGCTCATTGGTGAGGTCTTCTTGTATGAAGGCACTCAATGCCTGCTGGTAAAGGTCAATTTGTTTGGTTGCCTGAGCCCTGCCTTCAATCTTCATATGCAAATGTTTTAGTTGGATCTGGTCATGGTATAGTTCCTGCACCACAGATCACATAGAGTACTTGTAAGCTGAGCAGACTGTCATTTGGGGCTTCCTCGACCTGATTGGCTTTTTGAGCCATGTGGTGATTTGCTAGGAGGATGTATTCTATGTCAGAATCAAATGTTGAGCAATGGAGGCCCATACCTCCTCCTTTTGTTGCCATTCAACAAGCTGCAAATCGCAGTGCTTCTCCATCTTTGCAAACTCCTTACAGATTTCATGCATGATGCTGGGCTTCTCTTTTTTCCCCACTTGAGTCCACTCCCTCCTCCTCCATGCTAGTACCTCCAATTCTACTACGTCAAAATTTCCATCTGGCCCTTCCACTAGCTCTTCCCCTGCATCATCCATGGGTTGTCCAGCATCTGTGTCAGTTGGGTATCCATAGCTGTCTTTGGGTTGGGAATCCATGGGAAAGTGGAGGGAAAACAAGGTGTTCACAGGATTGTGAAGGTTTCTCAGCTTAACTGCTGCCCATGTTAGTCTAAGCCAATTTCTATTCATTGTCTGTGCCACACATTGCGAAAATAATCTCCAATCAGATCTTCCTTGATTTGATGGGGTGATCAGAAGCTCTGGCTGCCCAGATATGGTTCCCAATCAGATCTTCTGGCTGAGGATTTGGGTTTGGCCATCTGGCCACACCTATTCTGGGACTTTTTGTTGGCCTCATTTGGTTAGAATTGACTGATTGACAGTTGAGTGGTGCAATCATTCTATGGATGGTCCCCTGGAAATGCAACCCACTCACTAAGTGATAATGGACAGGTCAAAAAACATCATCACTGACTCCATCCAAGATGGCCAAGCAATGCACCAGAAAGGGGATGATGATGATTGGTTCCACCCCTGGTCAACAGGTTAAGCAGCTGGAAATAAGGATGTGGAAAGCCAATGGGCAGCAAAGATCATGACTGGTAGAAGTTGCAATTAAGGAACCAGTCATGGAAACCCCAGTGAACCCCTCTCTGTCATCTTCACTGACCAAGCAGTCAAGATCACCATCCAAGCACCAATTTCTGTTTGAAGATGGAGTAGACAATGTCTTTGATATAAACTATCCTCCCATGGAGCCCATGAGATTACCATGGAAAAAGGTATGTTGGTAATCAATGATTGTACATCTGGCACCATATCGGCATTTTAGATGCAGAATGATTATATCTGCAAATGGCTACCTCAGAAGGAGGACTTTTTATGAATCCTACTGGACTTGGAAGCCCTCCATTGCCATGTACATGCAGGATATGTGGAAAGGATGGGGTCTACAGGTGCCCAGATTGCATGCATCAGCCCCTTCTATGCACAGATTGCTGCCACTCGATGCATGCAGCCCACCCTTTCCATAGGGTCCAACAATGGACTGGGGACTTCTTCGAGGATTCAGCCTTCCATATGGTAAGTGCAGTCATCATCATGGATGTATGGATTCACATGATTGAAATAGACAGGCCTACAACTACACCTTGGCCATGATGGAGCACCCTGTCCATCCACATCTGCGAATGTGCAAGCCACCCTCAGTGGACACTCACAGCCAGCAGGATTGGATGAAGAGGAATGGGAAGACATTGACTACATCCCCCTCCACCTTTGTCCACCAGTGGGATCAAAGTACCTGACAGTCATCAATGTGACAGGGGTACATTTTGTGCTATCATGGCCCTGCCAATGCATGCATGCAGAAAGCTATCACAAGCAGCTACTCTGCACAAAGTTATATCCATCAACCTTTGAAAAGCCAAGCATGGTATTCACATTTTTGGTTTTGGATGATTTCTTGAGAGACAATGTAGAATGCAGGACATCTGGCATGAATTACTACAGCAAGCTTCATTGGGTGACCTCTAGTGTGTTTCCACACCTAGTTCCAGTAAGGAGTCACTCCCCTCAACCAATCAGACAGCTCATTGAGATCATTTATGTACTCAGGACCAATATAGGGAACTACTGTGGGTAGCACAGCAATGGCACCTCCTGAAGCTGCTTAAGTGGAGTGGATATCAGGGTAATTTGAATGATTCAATGAAGGGGGATCTTGCAATATTTTGTGTGGCATGTCCTCAGCCAGGAATCAACCTCAGCCCCCAGGCTAATTTGGATGAGTAAGTATCTGAACAGAGGAATATGGCATGTCTAATGTTGCATAGCTGGAGGTACACCAGGACTGTGGTCATGGATGGAAATTTCAAGGCAGAACACATGTGTGAGTGGAGACCTGACGATCAGGTTTGGTTGATGGATGGGCATGGCTTTATGGTCAATAATCTGCAATATTGGGAATATATAGCTGCCACTCCACATATCATGGAGGTAAGTAATTATAACTCATGGGGCTCATAGTTTGACTGTCCAACAGAAATCAGCTTGCAACAATCATAAGGTGATCAGTCAGACCAGTGCAAGCCATGGAAAACTCAACTCTATGGGAGTGGGTGCTACTGCCTGTGCATGGCATGGCTGCTTTTACCCACATTCTGTTGTGGACTTTCAAAAAGGCAAAAGGTGAGGTTGACTATTTCAAGTTACACCAACTGATGTATGTTTAGGCAGTTAAACATGGACTATTCCCTGTGCAATGCATTGAGTTACAACATGAATGGCATATGAAATGTCATTTGTTTCTATGATGTCAACTGCACATATATGAAGAATTTATGGAGGTGGGTGGATAACACCAAGTTTCTGGAGATCGCACCCTCGTTGAGGATCATGGCAGGAATTGGGATGTGGCATGTTCACAGACACAAAAAGGAATGCTATGCAAGATATTCTCCCTTGTTTATCAGTGGTTCAGGTTGGGTCAACAGTGAAATTATTGAGACCTTGTGGTCCACACTGAACATAGTTTCCACATCAACTCGCAGAATGACATCACCACATTCACTGCAAGCATTTCACAATGTTTCTTTAGAAAATATTCTGAAAAAATGGAGGAAAGAGATACTCTTTTATTTTGGATGTTTGGAAAGAAAAAATGCAGAAATAATGTTTTATTTCCTTCCAAAAAACATGAATTGATGCTAATACCACTTAGAGTAGCAGCTAATGGGCACTACCATTAATCCATGTTTCTGCACAGAAAAGAGAAAATTATATTTGCATTTTTTCCAACAAATTATCCAACATAAAAGAGTATCTCTTCTCTCCATTTTTTCAGTATATTTTCTGAAGAAAAATTGGGAAATGCTTGCAGTGATTGTCAAGAGCTATTGGACTTCCAAATGAATGACTCAAATTTCATGAAAATGATTCACATGAGTATGTTTGGGATGGGTGGAAATTGCAGATTCACTAATGCACTTGCCACTTTGCAGTTTCCAGTTTATCACAGAAGCTAAAGGTAGCTCAGGCAGCAGTGACATTGGCTTGAGAAGCATTTGAAAGGTTGAATGAAGCAGTACCATCCTCCCAACAGGAGAATTGGTGGAGGCAAGAGGAGACTGCCCTGAAGGACCATGTCCATGACCCATCTGTGATGGATATCTTTGAAATCCAATTGACAAAGGGTAAGATTATTTCAAACTGATCATCACCTATAGTAGCTAACAATCATTCAGCTCCTACAGTACATGGCATAGAACTTCATTTACTGCAGGCCTCTGCCACCAGTGGGATGCACCATGGAGCTGCTAGTTGGCTGACTCATGGGCTGGTCATCAAAGAGGCAGAAATTGTGTTATCCATCAGTAGGAAGGCTCTTGGTCCAAATCCCTCTGACCTCAAATGACTTGTGATCGCTCGCCATGCAGATAGAGTGGCAGCAGAGTGGAAGACATTTATCATGGATGGAAGAATTTACTTGCAAATGGACACTGCCTTGGATGACAGCGAAGAAAGTGACAGAAATGATGAGGTGGCCTCCCAAAATATATTGGTGGATGATGACACATCCTCCAATGGCAGCAACAGCAATTGCAGTGCAGATGATATGCAAGACACTGATACATTCACGCACCCCACCTCACCAACCTTGCCACTACCATCCAATCTTGGGGCCAATAGGTGCCATGACATTGGCATCCATCAACTAGCAGAAATGGAGCTGGAGCTGTGCATTGCACAAGCAAATGACACACTGCATGGCCTATGTCTTGCATTGGCAGACAAAGCAGTTATATTCAGGGGAGTTGTGATGTCTGCCACCAACTATTCAATGAGGACATGGGCCTGGCAAATGGTTCATTCCATTGATGGGTCTGTCAAACAATATTCCATGATCTACCATCATTGTAGGACTGCCATGATTGCCCTGGGAGTGAAGCCAGAGATCCTCAAGCAGTATCAGGAGCTTCAAAAATCACACCTAACAACAAGTACAGCAGCCTTCACCCAAGGAGTGCATGACCACTGAGCTTCCCAACTGCCATGGTTTTGGTCCATTGATATTCCCAGGGATACAAGTTCAAAGAGTTGGCTCACAGAATGTCAGTAATGCATTGATTCATTTATACATTAATTTCAACCACACATCCATAAAAGTTTACAGAATCCACTGGCTCTGCACTAAAGCAGAAAAGGATCATTGGGAAGAGGAGGAAGAATTGTTAACCTCGGAATTTCAATGGGTCATCAACTATTTCTGACACCATTTGAAGTGTTGGCAGGAGAAGTATATGGAACACACAACTGCAAACACAATTGGTGCCACCTGTTATGTGGCCAGGCAGCAGGCAATATATGATCATCTGGCAGAGCAAGGGGAGTTGAAATGGCAGCAGATAAACCTGTAGAATTCTCCAATCCACTCCCAGACTCCTTCATCAATCACAGTGATAGCTATCATTCTTTCCCTCCTGTGGTAAGAGTGCAATCATGGTGACTGCCATTGCAGAATGTACCTTGCATATATTTATAGGTCAAATATCAGCTTTTGTAAATATAAAATGATATGTAGGAGTCTTCAGCATTTGGACATGTTTGTCAGTACAGAATTCCCAGATCCTTCATCAATCATGGTGATAGCTATCATTCTTTCCCTCTTGCAGTAAGATTGCAATTGCAGTGATCACCATCGCAGAATGTACCTTGCATAGAATCATAGGTCACATATCAGCTTTTGTAAATGTCAAATGATATGTAGGAGTGTTTGGCATTTGGATCATCAATCATGGTGATAGCTATCATTCTTTCTCCATCACAGCAAGGGCACAATTGCAGTGGCCGACATTGCAGAATATACCATGCATAGAATTATAGGTTGAATATCACCTTTTGTAATTGTGAAATGATATGTAGGAATCCCCAGCATTTGGGCATATTTTTCAGTACAGAACTCCAAGATCCTTCATCAATCACAGTGATAGCTATCATTCTTTCTTTATTGCAGTAAGAGCATGATGTAGTCCCCAATCCTGGTAGAGATGAGTTCACTCATTGATCGCAGGACATTCTATGATGTAATCCCCAATCCAGGTAAAGATAAATTCATGAATTGATTTTACATGCAATAGCCCTACTACACTCAAAATTTGCAGGCACAAATGATCACAGTGAATTTTCCACATTTTATACATGTGGATGTAGGATGTTGCCTTAGTACATCAATCATAATTTTAAAAAAATTAGTGCTCCTCTGGAAATTTGCCCCCTGTCGAAACCAACTCCTCTTCTGTGTTGATGCCACTCACTTCTGCCACTTGCCCTTCGCTTACCAGGATTGTGGTACCACCCTCAGCTTCAGTTGGACACTCTCCTGAATTTTCCTCCATCATTTGATGGTGCTCACCGCCAATTCCACCTTCTTCCACAATTATTGGCTGAGCCTCTCCTGCCACTGCAGTTCCCTCCATGATATCAGCTTCCTCACCTTGACCACCCTGCCCACCATTGTCACTTGACTCTGTTGCCAATAGCTCCACTCCGTGATCAATGGCTGGTGGCTATTGGGACTTCTGACATTTTCATCTTGCAGCTCAACAACATGTGAGGTGGTCACAGTCATGCCAGTATCTGCCTGGGGTGTCTGTGTGGAGTTGTCTTGGACCTGTCGAGGATGTTGGAGATTGACCCAAAAGGCTTCTAGCTCATGCATCAGTGTTGCAATGGTGTACCTGCATTCTGCTAACTTGTTTTCCAACATTCACATATGGTCTTCAACTGTCCCAGGAGTGGGTACCATGATTTGGTGCATGACACATGCAATCTGCTGCTCTCCTTCATCAATGCACCCAACCATCTGATCCTGTCAGCAGATAACATCGTCTAATCATTGGTGGACAGAGAGCAGCAAGTTATCGATTGGTGCAGGTCATGGAGGGGTAATTGCGACTGGTGATGAGCATGCACTGGTTGGTGGAATGGGTGGTGTGGGGAGGGGTACATAGGCTGAACTGTTGCGCCAAAGTGGGGGAGGGACGGCATAATTTACCAGGGTATCTATGGCAGGATGCAAGACAAGAGCTATGTTCTGAGATCAGCTGTTCGCAATAATACTGTGGAAAATACTCACTAATTCATCATGGCTGAACTGAGGACAATGAAGCCTCAGGTTGGCCACCCTTCGACAGGCATGGCTCTTTGCTAGGTGGGGGTGACAGGCTATCTTCCTCCTCTGCTGGAGTCAACTCACATGCAGGCTTGAGGGGATGAGACATATTTCAACAGTGAGGTGTGGTGGGGTTGCTGGTGGTAGTTTTGGGGGTGGCTTTGTGGGGGACTTTGGTGGTATGAGCAGTTGAAGGGCAGGCAGGACGTAATGGGTGTGCAACCTATCTTGCACTTTCTGCATGGGTCACAGACCCCACTACCCTAAAGTGCAAGTGCAAATGACCTTGCAATTGATGCACATCTGACAGGATTGGGGATTGGGAGGTGGGGTCATATGATCCACAAGTTGTGCACAGCCATACTTTAACAAAGTTATGGCAGGACTATTATAACACATGGACCTACCTTCTCCCTTGCCATGCACACCTTTCCTGCCCCTTTGGGTCGTTTGTGATTGTGACTGAGGCATTCTAGAGGATTGATGCAATTTGGATATCGACCTTCCTCATTTTTGGGATCGTCACATGTGCAGGCTCGATGTCATCCATTTCGATATCCTCCTCGACATCTTCACTCTCGTCCCTGTTGTCATCCTCATGAGGTATTCAATCTCTTCTGCCATGGCCACCTTTCCTTCTGAGGTGGCTTAGGCTTTACCTTTACCTAATGGAGTGCTTCATGTTGGTATATGGCCTGCTGACCCCTTGGGAGCCATGTGAGGCACTGTAGACAGGCTTAAGGTCGATGGAGGTCTTGTAGGCATGGCAGATGATGTCAAACCTACTGCCTCAGTGGTGGGTGCCAGGTGGTTGCACTTGCAGTCCTGCATCATATCACTGCTTGATGGTGAGTAACCTATAGGTGGTCAGCAATGGACTTAATTGGGGGGAAGAGGGCTTGATGCCAATCCTGGAATGGAATTCCAGGCATGCCAATGTTTTCCATCCAATAGATGTACTTGTCCACACCAATCAGCATGTGCAGGATGTTGTCAGTCCTGTTGGCAATGGATCTGACAGACTCCTGTAATAGTAGGACACAAATGAGCTATGTGAGCTTTGTGTGATTGAATTACAATGCACCAGTTCCCACTGGATATCTCTCACTGCATTCCTCCATTGTTCAAGCTTTTCTGCCTCGTCCAACCTGCCCAAGTTGATAATCACATGTTCGAAAATGGTGAGGATGCGGTCAACAGTGTCCTGGAGTGCCAGTGAGTTCTTGACAAACATTTTGACAGATGGATCATAAAGGTAGTGGTAGGTGGGTAACAGGTGTGATACATGAGTGGAAACATGAAAGACAACGCATTGTGTATGACATGGTATGGCTTGACATGACTTACATAATACATTTCCCATGGATTGATGGTGTTGTGATTTCTACTTCTTAAAGTTAGCACTTATGGAACACCTTACAGGCTCATTATTCAACATAGAATATTCTTCTGTCTACAATGTAGGTTGACTTCTGCCCCAGACACTTCTGGCCATATGTATACAGTAGGTTTGTGTGTAGTACAGCCATTGGGATGTGTATCATTAGTTAACCATGAAGATGTTGCATACAGGTGGATACACTACTGATGCGCTATCAGATAATTTATCAAGCTCATTTTCACAATAAAATGATGCATTTCCTGACCATTAATTGATATTTCTGGGTAATTCCTGCTGGAACCATCAAGGCCACACATTCTGTTGAATGTTAGGCCAGATCACCAATATTGCACATTATACAGCGGTCCATGGTGTCCATATCATGAAAACCATTGCACATCCTTGTAGGAAGCGACAGCCACCTCTCCCCATTGTGAGAACCACAAGTTCCTCAGCCACAATTGCCAGCCTTCCATGTTTTAGAGTGCTTTCAACCTTCCTGCACTACCTCACATCTGAGTTGCAATGCATCATTTCTCATTATGGACAGGCTTGGCCATGTGATGTACCAGCCTGTATCATTTGACGTCCTGGACTGTCCATGGGTTGCACCATCTCCATCCATATCACAGATGGGCCAGCCCATAAGTTGTGCTGGGAAACCTCATTTCTTTGAGTGGGCTGTCCATGAGTTGTACTGTCTCATTTCTTATTATGGATGGGCTGGCCCATGAGGTGTGCTGCCCTGCCTCATTTGTCACATGGGCCTGTCCATGGGTTGCGCCATTCCACTCCATATCATGGACAGGCCAGCCCATAAGCTGTGCTTGGAAACCTCATTTCTTGGGCTAGCCTGTCCATGAGTTGCACTGTCTCATTTCTTATTATGGACAGGCCAGCCTGCATCATTTGTCACACTGGCCTGTCCATGGGTTGCGCCATCCCATTCCATATCATAGACAGGCCAGCCCATAAGTTGTGCTGGGCAACCCCATTTCTTTGGCTGGCCTGTCCATGAGTTGCACTGTCTCATTTCCTATTATGGACAGGCCAGCCTGCATCATTTGTCACACTGGCCTGTCCATGGGTTGCACCATTGCCATCCATATCATGGATGGGCCAGCACATAAGTTGTGCTGGGCAACCTCATTTCTTTGGCTGGCCTGTCCATGGGTTGTACTGCCTCATTTCTTATTATGGACAGGCCAGCCCATGTGTTGTGCCACCCTGCCTCCTTTGTCACACTGGCCTGTCCATGGGTTGTGCTGTCCCAATCCATATCACGGACAGGCCAACCCATAAGTTGTGCTGGAAAACCTCATTTCTTTGGCCAGCCTGTCCATGAGTTGTACTGTCTCATTTCTCATTATGGACAGGCCAGCCCATGAGGTGTGCCACCCTGCCTCATTTGTCCCACTGGCCCATCCATGGGTTGCACCATCCCACTCCATATTGTGGATGGGCCAGCCCATAAGTTGTGCTGGAAAACATCATTTCTTTTCCCAGCCTGTCCATGAGTTGTACTGTCTCATTTCCCATTATGGATGGGCCAGCCCATGAGGTGTGCCACCCTGCCTCATTTGTCACACTGGCCTGTCCATGGGTTGTGCCGTCCCACTCTATATCACAGACAGGCCAGCCTATAAGTTGTGCTGGAAAATATCATTTCTTTTGCTGGCCCATCCATGAGTTGCACTGCCTCCTGTCTTATTAAGGACAGGCCCACCAATGGGATGTCCCAGCCTGTATCATTTGTCGTCCTGTACCATCCATGGGTTGCACTGTCTCCATCCATATCGCAGACTGGCCAACCCATAAGTTTTCTGGACAACCTCATTTCTTTGGCCAGCCCATCCATGAATTGTACTTTCCCATTTCATACTATGGACAGGCCAGCCAATGAGACATGCACCCCCTGCCTCATTTGTCACACTGGCCTGTCCATGGGTTGTGCCATCCCACTCCATTTTGTGGACAGGCCAGCCTATAAGTTGTGCTGGGAACCCTCATTTCTTTGGCCATCCCATCCATGAGTTGTACTGACCCATTTCATACTATGGATGGGCCAGCCAATGAGGCATGCTACCCTGCCCCATTTGTCACACTGGCCCATCCATGGGTTGCACCGTCCCACTCTATATTGCGGACAGGCCAGCCAATAAGCTGTGCTGGAAAATCCCATTCCTTTGGCCAGCCAGTCCATGTGTTGTACTGTCTCATTTCCTATTATGGACAGGCCTGCCCATGGGATGTGCCAGCATGCATTATTTGCTGTCCTGGCCCATCCATGGGTTGCACTGTCCCACTCCATATTGTGGATGGGCCAGCCCACAAGTTGTGCCAGCAGATGTCATCTCTTTGGCTGGCCCATCCATGAGTTGACACTATCATTTCTTTTGTGGAAGGGCCAGGTCATGGGTTGTGCCAGCCTACCTCATCTTATTGCCCTGGCCTGCCCATGAATTCCATGGTCTCACCCATATCACTGACAGGCCAGCCTATGAGTTGAGACTCCCTATCTATTAGTTGGATGGGCCCACACACTTGTTTATACATTATATGAGGTTGGTGGGCCTGTTCATGTGTTATGCATATTCAGTTCAGTCCTTAACAATGGGCCCACTCATATGTTACCATCACTCCTGGTACTCAGGCCTGCTTATGTGTCATGTCAAAATTAATTCAGCAGGCCTGCTGCAGGCTGTCCATGAGTGTTGGCATTTTGGCACATGGGCTACCCATGAGTTGTGACTAAGTGTGACTACTATATGTGAAGAAGAGTATGAATGACAGTTGAAGGGGGGAGAAGAAAATGCAGGGAAAAACAAAGAGGGGACAGAGGGGGACAGTGACAAAGAACCACAGGAGGATGAGGATGGAGAGGTCATGGAGGTCACATAGGAGCAAACAGGGTGACGAGGACGTCGTGGGTCTTTTTTTAGGGGGGCACTTGTAGTAGGGGGGCAAGGGGGCAGCCGGGTGTGAGAGGGGCTTAGTCAGCAGGTGGTTGCGGACGCAGACAGGTGTAGAGTACCGGGCATGTGCACAGTATAGGACGCGATCAGAGTCAACAAGACCAGGAGCTTGCTACTCCAACGAGACGCGACGGCCTACATAATGAAGTAAAGGGGATGTTTTCGAAGGACAGGTCTGACTTTGTTTGGTCGCGGCTATCGGAGTCAAACGAAAAAACCATGTACATTCTAAGGTAGTGCGGAAGTGCTGACTAGAAAGAATTAGACGACAATCTCAGTCCAGTACTTGCAGTCTACATTCGAAGCCGAGCTGGGGCTACGTCCGGCACCATCCAGTGTAGGTGATACAGGTAGGCGAGGTTCACGATCCGGATCATGGACGAGAAGTTGTGGTCCACCACTTGCTTCAAAGCTTTCGGTGATACCAACTATCCCGCAAGAGGAAACCCGATTGACCTCCGACATGACGTTGGCGCGGGTAAGCTTGTTGAGGGCCAATGAGGCGAGTCTCGTCTTACACTGGAACGTGGGCCTTACTGCAAGTGCTAGCCAGCCAGACGAATCTTCAGTTGACCTGCTCGGCTACGGGTGTCTAGGGCGAAGAAAGTCAGCTTTAACAGGTCCTAAAAGCCTTTTAAAGAGTCGACCCCCGTACCCTTGAGCTCTTCAACTTCCTCCGTTTGTTCGCAGTTCAGCACTAGTTGCTTGAGGTGTTGTTGCTCCACTTTATCCTGCAATTGTATCGGGTGTGTGGACGGCAAGAGCTGTGTCCACAGGGACGGGTGAATTTCGGGTCTACAATGTATGCTGCATATCGGCCAGCGCTGGAAAGTGGAACTTATCGGAGAAGAAATGCACCTGCTGTTTGTTGCCCCTTCGTGTGATCGCATTGGAATTCAAATCACCGATCCATTAGGATGGTCAGCGTCACCCTCGATGTTTTTCTCTGTCTCTCCCACACGTTTCTTTCGTACACTAGAAACTAGAACGGCATCAACCCACCACGCATTATTCTTGTCGATCTTTCGAGACTGTACGGGGGTTCGGTGGTGGTCTGGGCAAGCTCTTTCGCGAACTCTTCATCCGCTCCTTGCGAGGGACCTAGATGCTCCTGGGCGAACAACACGACTACGGGTTCCGGGAAGGTGCACGTTAGTCCGTCTGGTGAGCGTAAAATCCCACGGTTGCCTAACAAGACGCAGATCCTACAGCGGATTCATGGCCAGCGGTACTTATGTCCTCATCATCGTCTTCAATTCGTGACCGCTCGTTATCATTGTCATCATCGCTTTCCCCGTCGCTTTCGCCTTTCTGCGTAACTTGACGGAGTCTGAGTATGTTAGCGTGAAGAGTTGGAAATTGGCTTACGACCTGTATTTGTATCGAAACGTTAAACACATCATCAACAGTCTTGGTGGCTTCCTCGATCGACTTTGGGATTGAAGATTTCGGGCGGACAGCCTGCTTGGCGGTCATCAAGATATTTATAAAGTGTAAGGCATGCTCCTGGGCGGATAACATGACTACGGGTTCTGGGTAAGGTACACGTTCGTCCGTCTGGTGAACGTAAAGACCAAATGTGACCAATAACCAGAGTGTCAAAGTAGTTGGGCACTGGATCTTACCTTGTGCTTGATGGAAGGCTTGCTAGCAACATGTTCCAAGTAACCCTCACATTCGCTTGAAGTGATCTCTCATGTCTTGCTCAACCAGTCCCTCTCCTCCATCAAAGGCTGCAATAGCAACGTTCCTCGCCTCGTCCGCCACATACCCTACTAGGCTCGGCGTCGCTGGGCACTTGTTTGCATTGCAAAGGGGTGAGACCCAAGTACGGCCTGCCGTATGATTTCAAGAAGGTAGAAAAGTAGCGGTAGGGAGGTCAATGACGGGTCATTGGATAACTACCGCCGTCAGTTGACGTTGTACGAACGCCAAGGGAGTAGAACACACTAGTTCCCTGATAATTCTCATTATCCACTCCGCACCACTCCTAGTCGGAGAATCTCAAATGATCTCTACCAGAGCCAGCCCAGAGCATACTCAAAGGAGAGGAGGTTGTCGCAACACTCTAATAACATCTTCCTCTCACGCCGATGAGGAGTCCGTGTCGAAAGTGTCGCCCTAGGCGGTGCTGCTAGAGACGAGACGTAGAGAGCATATGACCTGCTGGCATCGACCAATGCGTTAGGGTGCGGAGGCGGCGACGGCAATGAAAGATCCGCACCTTAACCGCACCCCATACATCCTTGTCAGTTTTGCAGCGTGCGATACCCTCGACCACAACATCCGCAATCTCGTCGGTGTATCTCTTCGAGTGAGAAGGAATCGATGACCTTGAGGGCCTGATCACGGTTATCTGCACTGATGTAATCGATGCATACACTTGATAAGAGCGGAATACCGCCTGAGAGAGTGATCAAGCTTTGAAGACTAGGCTGGAGTGCCCGTGACGGAGACGAGAACACACAAAATGTCCCTGTGCACTGAGTTCAACGCCTTGAGATGGTGTAGCGAAGGCTCTTCTTCGCCTATTCTTGGGTAAGGAGGTTGTTTCCCAAATGGTAAGTCGGGAATCTTGACAGCACGGAACGAAGGAGGCATCAGATCGAGGGCTGTGCCACTTCTCGATGACATTTTAAGTACGACTTTTTTTTTTGGTTTGCCTGGCACTGTTAGAGAACAGACATAAAATACGACTGCGTTGGAAGCTTCTCGGTGAGGGCGTCCGTCAACGACCGTCGCAGCAGAATCCAAAAGCCCCGTGAATCTGGCCACCAGTCGCTGGTGCCTGCAAAAGGGAGCTCTGCGCTTGCCCTCTCGGTCTATCACGCTCAGGGCCGGGGCTAAGCCAGTATCGATAGGAGGATTCCGGGTCTACCCGCGTTATACATGCTCGACGGCTGGAGGCAACGGAGCAACGCCACTATCTTCCTCAATATCACCCATGTCCACCCTCCTGACCACCCTCTTGTCTGCCAACGCTCAGTGGGCTGAACGTCTCAGCGATACTCACCCAAATTTCTTTAGTCAGTGTGCCAAGGGCCAGTCCCCAAAGGTATGTTTCCATTGTTCCATCTACTCTCGTCATCTCTCTTACATGCTTCTGAGCATCTAGGTCCTCTGGATCGGCTGCGCAGACTCACGCGTCCCAGAGTCTGTCGTGACCGATGCGAAACCGGGCGACATCTTTGTGCACCGTAATATTGCCAAGTAAGCGCTGTGGCCCCCGGACCTTCATTGTAACTGACCACACACGTTCACTTCAATCCTGTTGAGTAGCCAATTTCACCCTGACGATGACAGCGCTCTCTCTGTGCTCATGTTCGCGGTCAATGCCGTGGGTGTCGAACACGGTGAGTACATCGTGCTTTAATATTTATGTACGCACACACTCGCATTTTCCATCCTTGTCGCCTCGCTTTCCCCTCCTATCCGCTTGCATACAATGTCACTCACAAACATCAGTGCTTGTCGTTGGACACACCCACTGCGGTGGCGCGGCCACATGCTTGGAAGCTGTCCAAGCCCAAGCCTCTAACTCCCCTCCTCCCGTTTCCCCAAACACTCCCCTCGGTCGCTGGCTCGCTCCACTCACTAACCTCGTCTCGACGCTCGATCTTGATACCCTACCTGCTGAGACTCACTTAGACGCCATCGTCGAAGCCAATGTGAAACGTCAGGTGGAAAACGTGTGTGCGACGGATGTGATCAAGGGCGCCTGGGCTGCGGCACTAGGTGACGAAAGCGGGGAAAAGAGGCAGGTATGGGTACATGGATGGGTGTACGACGTTGCGAGCGGGCGGCTGAAGGACTTAGGTGTATCTCGCGGGCCACAAACTCATGGTGAGTGAGTCCGTGAGCCTGCGTTTGGAATCATGAAGGGATTCGCTGTATTAGAGATACTTCCGTCAGTGGCAACTTACTGAGAACCCGAAATATATAACGCTGCTAACATAAACTGACGTGAATGTTGTAGCCCCGAATGTACACCTCGGAGTGGGATCTTAGGGTTCCATCAACTGTGTTCTCTCCATGAATATCCTATCTAACCGGGTCCGGCTACCGTTTGACACCGAGATTGGGACGATGCAGAGCAGAACCAAATCTAGGTGCACGAAAGCACTTCCTGCACTGGGGATAGCGTGAAAAGCTTATGGTCAGTTGCGGCCACCATGTGACACTCGAGCACTGGGTTGTTTAATTGATAAGGGCAACCGGTAAGGCTTTCCTTTGATGGACTTGTAATAAGTATAACACGTCAAGATACATCAGGGGTCATTAGCGTGGACAATTCACTGCACAATGTCTTCGTCAGTATCTTACACGGAACACTCGACTATTGATGGGTCCCTCTTTGTCCCCGAGATGCTGGAATATAACGCGCGACACAGTTCAGACCACCCGTTCTTCGTCTACCATGACGAGAAAACAAGGAACTGTGCAGTATTTCGAATCTGGAGTTTTACCGCGCATCTCAGCGGGTTGCGCATGCCGTCCGCCCAGGTCGACAGAGTCAAGATAAGGAAGTTGCGGGCATCGTCGCAAATGTCGATTCCGTTCTGTACCACGCATTGTTCCTGGGCATTGCCAATGCTAGTTTGATCGTACATCGCATGTTTCCTGGGCGGCTCATATTGCATGGAAAATTGGGTGATATTTTTGTAGCCGTTACCGATGTCACCTAGGAATTCTCGTGTGGCAATTCTTAACTTGCTCAAGACAAGTAAGTGTCATCATTTGATAGCCACGAAAAGCTCGCTTGGAAGTCTTTTCTCGGAGGTCAAAAAGGAGTTAGCCCCACACGGGGAAAAGGCGTACGATCTCCAGATAGACGAACCTCCAACCTTGGCGGCAGTCTATCCCTATATGAGCGAAGAAACAATCAACTCACCATTCGTCCCTTACCTTAAAGGTGAAGTGAAAAATGACGACATTGTGTTTTACCTGCACTCCTCGGGTCTTGTAGCCATGATGACTGTATTATGTTGACTAGACGGAAATAGCTAAGCAGAAGGAGCGGCTCGGTCTCGTAGGTGCGAAGACTCAAAATTGGCAAGTACCTAAACAGAAGGAGCTACTACGGTGGGTGAGTATTGTATCAGGGAAGGTATCAGTTAGTACTCACCTCAGTCTCGTAGGTGCGAAGACCGAGGTGGGGAATCATGAACCGATGAAATATAACAATGTGTCCGGCTAAGTAAAACGCGTAGCTCGGTAGGAGGGAAATTCGGAAGAATAAAATGTACTCTAACCGGAAGTTTACTAGGCTTGCATGCGAAAGGGGTCCGTACATTTAAACAGAGCACCGAGCACTAGGCTATGACCTCTGAACGGCTGCTGGCTATCTCCCCCCCCCCTTCTGCTTCACGGGCATATTCATGCAAATATCTTCGTCAGTCGCGTCTCTCCAAAGTGTCTCTATGTTCACCTCGACCGCATACCAAGACCCCACCAGACGTCTCGTCCCAAACGCTCAGAATGCGCTCGTAAATACCATAATCACTAAGTCTGGAGGATTTGTGGTTGTGCCAGCATTTCTGGAAGAATGGGCCTCGATGCCGGAGTTCGTTAAAGGACTCTCCGGACTTTTGTATGTTGTACGTACCCATGCTGCTTTCCTGTGCCCTTGCTGGATTCACAAGTATTTTTCATGCTTTTCAATAGTCCTATCCCGGTAGTCCTCTTTCCAAGAAGGCAGGCGACGCACTCGTCGACGCCGGTATGAAACTCGAATGTGTCTATGGTACAACTGAAGTCACCGCATTCACGACATGTGGTCGTATTCCAGGTGACCAGAAAGAGTGGGAATGGGTACGTCGGGGCCTCAACAAGCGCATCCGGCGGGAACCTGTTGGTGATGAAACGTTGGAGTGTCAAATGTTGGTAAGTGAACGAGGCATGTTGTGGTAATGGCTCAACTAATGCATCGTGGATTCGTTAGTCGTCCGACGCACACCAAGCTTCTGTCGAGAACTTGCCCGATGTGAAGGGCTATGCAACCTCCGATGTATTCACCAAGCACCCCACTATTGAAGGTCTTTACAAAGTGTACGTCTACTTCCCTGCACTACTCCGGCGTCATCAATCTGGATAATGGGCATTTACATACAGTGTTGGAAAACTGGGTGACGTTCTCGTGTTGTCTTCCAGAGAGGAAACCATGCCCGCGCCGATGGAGACCGTCTTCGGAACTAGTCGTCAAGTGTCAGACGTGTGTACGTTTGGCCGGGGTCGCTCTCAAGTTGGAGTTCTCGTCGAGCCTAGACTAGAATATGCCATTAACGTTGAAGACGAGAAACAAGTGGCCGAATTCGGCAATTTGATACGGCACGTTGCTCACCTTCGAAATCATGCAGTACTAAGTGTCAATCTATGCAGGCCAGTGGTCGAAGAAGCAAACGATGACGCACCTAATCGCAGTAGAATTTTTCGAGAGAAAATATTGGTCACGAGTAGAGACAAGCCTGTGCTTCGCACGGGCAAGGGCACTGTGACCAAAAAGGCAACCCTGAGTCTGTACGAATCCGAGATTGATCTATTGTAAGTCACGTTACATCGAAACAGCTTCATGGGATAACAGAGGTATAGGTACGGGACTGTAGAGGCTAGTGCAACAGCTGGCATCGAAGCTCCTCTGCCATCGGAACGGGCGACTCCGAATGTTGAGGATTGGCTGGTGGCACACGCCACCGCAGTGAACTCGGACGAGTTTGTGGATCCAGACGTGGACTTGTTCGAGCAAGGTTTCGACAGGTATGCCTTACTGCTTCACCTCCGCGATATGTACTTACCAACTGAGCCACCAAGTTTGTCTGCGACGTTCCTCGGGAATCGCATCAATGGTTCTCTCAAAGCGTCTCCGGACCAAAACGTCCGCGAGGCTGTATCTCGTATCAGTCGAAACATCGTCTTCGCTTACCCTACTCTTAGATTACTTGCCGGACAACTAGTCAACATCGTCGCTCGCAAGGCAGGCATTGTCGATGCTAAAGCAGAAATTGAACATATGTTAGAGCGGTATTCGTCGGGATTGCCGGGTAAACGTATCGATGGTATTCCAACCAGGAGAGACAGAAATGAACCGCATGTCGTCCTCGTGACTGGCTCAACCGGTGCACTGGGCTCCTACATTGTCTCATCCCTGCTGCAAAGAGAGGAAGTTGCGCAGATATACGTTCTCAATAGACGATCAAAGACGACCACTTCTCAAGAGAGACAGCTTTCCACATTTCAGGACCGCGGTTTGAATACGGTCCTTCTCGAGTCCCAGAAGCTCGTCTATGTGGATGGTGACACCTCGCGGGAGGATCTTGGGCTGGAAGGCGAGACCTATGCGGGGGTGACGATTCAATCTGGCTTCATGTGTTACTAGTTAAATTGATTTCACGACCTCTACGGACAGATACGCGATTCAGTTACTGTCATCATTCACAACGCTTGGCCGATTGACTTCAAGATGTCCTTGGCGATGCTGGAACCAAATGTTCGGGGAACGCGGAACCTGATAGACCTCGCACTGGCATCGAAGAAGACGACGAAACCTCGGTTTATGTTTACGTCTTCGATCACGTCTGCCCAAAACTGGGACAAGAAGAGAGGTCGAGTACCGGAAGACGTGATTGCTGACGTTACTGTGGCAGTTGGCAGCGGGTATGGGGCTAGTAAATATGTTAGCGAAAGGGTATGTCTGTTCCCAAAGGACTGTCGGTTGTGCTGCTGATGGGGTGTTTGCGTGTGGTTGGCACAGATGCTGGGAATGAGCGGTTTACCAGCCACATCATTCCGGATAGGACAGATTACCGGTGCTACTCCCCGTGGTGCATGGCCGGTCACGGAGTTAGTTCCCATGGCAGTCAAATCTAGTGTGACGCTTGGTGCGCTGCCGGACCTTGGTAGGGTGAGTAATCTCTGCCATGGGACAGATACGAATCGCCGAGAAAGGTCTTACAGAGCGTCGCCTGGTTGCCAGTAGACGCTGTGTCGGGAGCCATCCTCGATGTCGCTTTGAGTGACGATGAGCCCCCGATCATGGTGAACCTCGTACATCCTCGCCCAGTGGAGTTCGAAGCTCTGATGAAGCCGATCAGTGATGCTCTATTCGGGAATAACATAACAAAAGAGCGTCTTCCCTTGGTACACTCTTCGGAATGATTCCACAGGTTGGAGAAAGAGGCGATTGATGCGAATGAGGAAAAAGCGCGACGAGTGGTGAGCATGTCTGATGATCGATGGCTAATCCCTTCGCTGATTAGTATTGTATGTGTCACTTATGCATGCAACGAAAGCCTGCCATTAAACTGCTCGACTACTTACGGATGTTCGACCGGCGGTCGTCTGGCGAGGACAACAATGTTATGGCAATAATGTTTTCCACTGACACAGCTGAAAGAGTCAGCAAGACTATGCAAGTTTTACCCCCCATCTCTAGGCTGGATGCAATGCGATGGGTTGAATACTGGGTATCTGTGGGGTGGTTCCAGAATGTCGTCGGAATGAGCCGTGACGCAATGCAGCCATCAGTACTTAAGATGGGGGGAAATGTAGTGAAAGACGTGAAGGCAAAACTTTAAGGTTATAATTAAGTTCGAACAGAATGTTGGTGATGACTAGAAGTTTGTGTGATAGTGCAGCTACGTACTAGCATTGCTGTGAACCAGACCGAGTTGAATCAAAGTGGTAGTTTAGCCACACTTTGACTTACCAAAGTGTAATGGACTGAGCTCAAATGAAGTCACTAAATGTTCCCCCCATGTTGCTACTACTAGCCAAGCATTGAAGGTATTGGGTAGATAGTGGGTAGAGTCGTTATGTAAGTCGACAGTGCGGATTCCGGAACGATGGAAGCATGTGACTCAGATCGCGCTTGAGTCGATGATGCTTTATACCTTTTTTCCGGGTTTGCTTGCCACTGTCAGAGAACATACATAAAATACGACCGCGTTGGAAACTTCTCGGTGGGGTGTCCGTCGACGATGGTCGCAGCAAAATTCAAGGCACCCGTGAATCTGGCCACTAGCCGCCGGTGCATGCAAATGAGAGCCTTGCACTCGCCCTGTCGGTCTTCCACGCTCAGGACCGGGGCTAGATCAACATTGATAGGGTCGACAGGAGGTTTCCTGGTCTACCCGCATCATGGTTGAGAGCAGCGAAGTAACGTCACTATCCTCCTCAACATCACCCATGACCACCCTCCTGACCACCCTCTTGACTGCCAACGCTCTGTGGGCCGAACGGTTCAGGGACGCCGACCCAAATTTCTTTGGTCAGTGTGCCACAGGGCAGTCTCCCAAGGTAGGCCTTCCATTGTTTTTTCGTCATTCTCTCACGTGCCTCTGAGCGTCTAGGTCCTCTGGATCGGCTGCGCAGACTCGCGCGTCCCAGGGTCCGTCGTGACCGATGCGACGTCGGGCGACATCTTACATCGTAATATTGCCAAGTTGTCTCGCACCCGGACCCTCATTGTAGCTGATCACGTATTCACCTCAAACCTGTTTCCATTCGTTTGTTGAATAGCCAGTTTCACCTCCACGATGATAGCGTCCTTTCTGTGTTCATCCGTGCTGTCGATGGCGTGGGCGTCGAACAGCCTTAATATTTAAGTGCGCTCGCTCTCATGTTCCTATCCTTGTTGCCTCGCTTTCCTCCTTATCTGCTTGCATACAATATCATTCACCAACGTCAGTGCTTACTATTGGACACACCCACTGCGGTGGCACGGCTGCATGCTTGGAAGCTGCCCAAGCCCAAGCCTCTAACTCTCCTCCTTCCATTTCCCCAGTCACTCCCCTCGGTCGCTGGTTCGCTCCACCCACTAACCTCGTCTTGACGCTTGATCTTGAGACCCTACCTGCTGTGACTCACTTAGACGCTATTGTCGAAGTCCATGTGAAACGTCAGGTGGAGAACGTGTGTGTGACGGACGTGATCAAGGGTGCTTGGGCTGCGGCACTGGGTGACGAAAGCGGGGAGAGGAGGCAGGTGTGGGTGCACCAATGGGTATATGACGTTGCGAGCGGGCGGTTGAAGGACTTAAGTGTATCTCGCGGGCTAAAAACCTAGGGTGAGTGAGTCCGTGAGCCTGCGTTTGAGGTCATAAAGGTATGTGGTGTATTAGAGATATGTCCATCAGCGGCAATGTACGGAGAACCCGAAATATACAATACTGCTAACACACTTTAAAGACGAATATTGTAGCCACGAACGTACAGCCTGGAATGAATCTTCCGGTTCTTCCAACTTGTTGATCTTCGGGCACTGTCTCCGGCAACAGGATAAAAACGTCGCACGACCTGGCGACGGCTGAGAACATCTTGACGCCTTGCGATCAGTCAGCAGCGGGGCCCTCGATAACTCCAGTTGCAAAGTCTGATGGTTACGATAGTTTTGGAACTAATCATTGCGATGCTGTACGGCAGAAACAAATGTACATACATCCAAGTTTCTTCTCCACGAAAACCGTACCCGATCGGGTCCGGCTACTGTTTCGACACCCGTACCGGTGTCAGATAGTTACTTCCTCAGTAACACCAAGCTACTGTATTTAATATGTACCTGTCAGATAGTTACTCTACAGGTTGTCAGTAAATGTAAAGCTAAATAGAAAGAATGACTTACTCCTCAGTAACACCAAGCTACTGAGGAGACTACAGGAAAATTTACTGTACTGTAGTCCGCTTTTCTGCTTATGTAAGCGACTAATCTTCGCACCTAAAGAATGACTACTCAGGGGGCAGTTTATATTCCAACACTCCCCCATAAACTGCAAGGATTAAATGATAGAAATGCAAAATGAATGTACCCATGTGTGAAGCAAGCAAATGTTGTCTAGTCCGAATTCTTGAAGTGTTGACGCGTTGTGATGTGGCGTGATTACCCGATTTGGCCACGCGCGGCTCTGTGGCTGTTGCGTCGTCTCGCGCTCGTACGTGCAGCCTCGCTGATGCTGCCGCTGCCTCCCCAGTCGGTTTCTCGTACTGGCGGCTCCCCCAGATTGCTTGTAGGATCTCCGAGGTAAGTTCTGATGCGATTTCTACAGGTTTCGTTGCTCCGAAGACTTCGTTTGGCGTCAAAATGGCCCTGGTAAGTTTGTCCGCTATCTAGGCCTCGTCTGATAACGTTCCTAGGCTCCGTTTCTTCTCGTTTACGATGACGGCCGGTAGGGATGATCTCGCGAAGGTGCTCAGCGGGTTGTGTGGGGGGCGTAGGTGAGTTCCGCTTCTTGTTTTCACTTCTACCTGCATCCTGACTCATTTCTCCTCCAGATAGTGATTTTCCTTCATCGTCGCTCGTCCCTATAGTCCCAAATGTATACTTCCGTCTTCCTGTGGGTAGGGTATCTCCAGATATATAAACGTTTGTTTCTCCAACTCGGAACTTGGCTCCGGGGGTAAGGCGCTTCTCGTGTGCGCTCCGTTTGGAGTCGTTTTCGAGGTTTCGGCAAACGCTCGACTCATTTTCGTGGTCGCTCGACCTGTCTTCTGTCTCGCCTTCGAGCGGGCAGTTGTTCTTCATCACCATTGGGTTCCAGTGCCCACAGTTCCGGCACAGAGTAAGTTCTTCCTGTGTAGCGCTGGCAGTCGTTGCCGCGCTCTCGCTTTCAGGTAATTCTTCTTCGTCAACTTCGGTGAGCCAATCTGATAGCTCATCATCTTCGCTAGAGTATCCTGCGTGCGCGAACCACACGCCGTCGGGTTCGGCATCGCTCGTCTCGCCATCTGACTCGTTCGCGACTGCAGCCTTCTCATTTGGCTTCTCGCGCCCTTTCCCTTTTCCTTTCGAGTTGCTAACCTCGTCTTTCTCCTTTGTAGCCTTTTCTTTACCGGCTCGGCAGTCTCGTGCCATGTGGCCGTACTTGCCACAGGTATAGCAATCTCCATGTATGCGTCTTCCCTTTGAATCTCCTGAGGCAGTATATGCGGCATCCTCGCCACTTTCGTTCGTAGGTTTTCGCGTGCCCAAATTTCGGCTGTCATATGCATCCAAAACAGTTTCCATTAGTACGTCCGAAGTTATCGCTGTTCCTGTAACCTTCGAAAGAGCCATGACCGCGCCAATTTGCGCCTGGTACGAGCTCGGAAGAGAACTGATTATGATCGCGGTAAAGCTTTCGTCCGTCGGTGCCTGATCCATCGAAGCTAACTGTTCGCGCATGTCTCGTAGGGTATCGAAGTGTTTGTGCACGTCTTCGCGCTCTCGACAACGTAAGTTTTGCATTTTGCGGAGTATCTCGACCGCTACAACTCGGGATCGCTGCTCGAAGAGCTTTGCAAGATGTCTGAAGATTTCGCGTGCCGTTCTGAGCCGTTTGATCTGTGTGAACAAGGTATCTGGTAGTGTTCCAGCGATCTGCTGCTTGACAACAGCCTCGCCCATTCGCCACGCCTTCATTTCGGCCTTCCAGACCTCAACCTCTTTCCTTTCAGCTGAATTTGTTGGGGACCAACTCTCCCCTCGACCATCGAGTGATTTCGGATCTTCGGGCTCCGTCTCCGAGCCGTCTAAGTGCCCTCCAAGGCCTCGTGCCTCGACTGACCATATAAGTCTATCCTTGTAGGTGACCCAGTTCATGCCGTCTGCCGCGAGCTTCGGCACCTTCAAAAATTCATCTCCGAGTTTCGTTTCGAAGGACATCTCGTAGTTCTTCTTTTGGTGGTCTTCTGTAGTTCTTCTCTCGTGCGCAGTTAGAGCTCGGGGCTCATAACCTGTCAGATAGTTACTTCCTCAGTAACACCAAGCTACTGTATTTAATATGTACCTGTCAGATAGTTACTCTACAGGTTGTCAGTAAATGTAAAGCTAAATAGAAAGAATGACTTACTCCTCAGTAACACCAAGCTACTGAGGAGACTACAGGAAAATTTACTGTACTGTAGTCCGCTTTTCTGCTTATGTAAGCGACTAATCTTCGCACCTAAAGAATGACTACTCAGGGGGCAGTTTATATTCCAACAACCGGTTCACCCGCTCTTCAAGCATCGGATCGAATTAGAAGGCGATCGTGCTTATCTGGGTCCGCGGGTCTGTTAATGAAATGTGACATCCAAGCACTGCCTGCACTAGGGACGTGAAAAGCTTACGGTCAGATTCGGCCACCGTGTGACACCCCAACCCTACATCGCTCACTGATAAGGGTAATCGGTGACGCTTCTTTTAATGGAATTGTACTGCTAACCCCTATGTTTATGCATTTTTGCTTTGTCAATCCAGTAAGCGTTTCAAGCTATAAAGCGTCAAGATCTACATCAAGAGTCATCAGTTCACAATGTCTTCGTACACGGAACACTCGACAAAGCGCATCTATCCTGCTATTGATGGGTCCCTCTTCGTCCCCGAGATGCTGGAATACAACGCGCGACACAGTCCAGACCACCCGTTCTTCGTCTACCCCGACGGGAAAACTAAGGAACTGCGCGGTATTTCGATTCTGGAGTTTTACCGCGCATCTCAGCGGGTTGCACATGCCATCTGCCCAGGTGGACGGGGTCAGGATAGGAAAGTTGTAGGCATTGTCGCGAATGTCGATTCCGTTCTGTACCAAGCATTGTTCATGGGCGTCATTTATGCTGGTTTGATCGTACGTCGCATTTTCTCCGGGCGACCCATGCTGCACGATGAATTGAGTGATATTTTTTAGCCATTACCGATGTCACCTAGGAATTCACCCGCGGCCATCGTCAACTTGCTCAAGAAAACCAAGTGTCATCATTTGATAGCCACGAAAGGCTCGCTTGGAAGTCTGATCACAGAGGTCAAAAGGGAGTTAGCTCTACACGGGGACGAGGCGTACGATCTCCAGATGGGCGAACCTCCAACCTTGGCGACAGTCTATCCCTATATGAGCGAAGAGACTATCGACTCACCTTTCGTCCCTTACCCTAAGGGTGATATGAACAACGACGATGTCATGTTTTACCTGCACTCCTCGGGGAGCACTGGTTTCCCAAAGCCAATAGCGATAACCCATCTCGTCGCGAAGCACTACTGTAACATGCGTAAGCATCCGACACGTCTGGAGTCGCCTCTGATCTTTACCTCTTCTCGCATATTGTAGCCGTAATGGTAGAACACCGAGCACTAGGCTACGACCTACGAGTAGCCTGTGCCCATCTTCCTCCTTTCCACTTCATGGGCGTATTCACGCAAATATTCATTTCAATTTCGTCGCTTCAAAGCATTTCCATGTACGCCCCAACGGCGTATCAAGATCCCACCAAACCTCCCGTCGTAGCGAATGCTCAGAATGCGCTTGAAAATGCCATATCCACCGAGTCTGGAGCATTGATAGTTGTGCCGGCATTTCTGGAAGAATGGGTTTTAACGCCAGAGTCTGTCAAACAACTCTCCACACTTTTTTATGTCGTACGTACCCATGCTACTTTCCCCTGGTCCCTCTAGATTTGCAACTATTTTCCCTGCTTTTCAATAGGCCTATGCCGGGGGTCCTCTTTCCAAGAAGGCGGGGAACGCGCTTGCCAATGCCGGTGTGAAACTCGGATCCGTCTATGGTGCAACGGAGGTCTCCTCATTCACGTCATGCATCCGCACTGCGGATGATCAGAAAGAGTGGGAATGGGTACGTCCGGGCCCAAACACACGTATCCGGTGGGCGCCTTTGGGCGATGGAACGTTCGAGTTGCAAGTGTTGGTAGGTAAATGGGGCGTGTCCTCGTAACGGGTCGACTAATGGACCGTGGTCACGTCAGTCGTCCGAGACACACCAAGTTTCTGTGGAGAACTTGCCCGATCTGAAGGGCTATGCAACTTCCGATATATTCGCGAAGCACCCCACTATTGAAGGTCTTTACAAAGTGTGCGTCTGGTTCCCTGTGCCACCCTGGCGACAACAATCTGAACAATGGGTACCTACATACAGTGTTGGAAGAGTGGACGACGTTCTCGTGTTGTCTTCCGGAGAGAAAACCGTGCCTGCGCCGATGGAGAGTATCATCGGAACTAGTCGTCATGTGTCAAGCGTATGTATGTTTGGCCGGGGTCGCTCTCAAATTGGAATTCTCGTCGAGCCCAGACCAGAGTATGCCATCAACGTTGGAGACGAGAAACAAGTGGCTGAATTTAGAAACTTGATATGGCACGTTGCGCCTCCTCGCCTTCTGGATTGTGCCATACTGAGTGTCCTATCTACACAGGCCAGTAGTCGAAGAAGCAAACAAGGACGCACCTAATTTCAGTAGAATTTTTAAAGAGATGATACTGATCACGAGTAGAGATAAACCTATACTTCGTACGGGAAAGGGTTCCGTGGCCAAAAAGGCAACCTTGAGCCTGTACGAAGCCGAGGTCGAGGCACTGTAAGTCACATTACCTCGAAACAGCTTCATGGGATAACACTGGTCCACAGGTACGAGTCTGTGGAGGCTAGCGCAACAGCTGGTATCGAAGTCCCCCTGCCGTCGGAATGGACGCCTCCAAAGGTTGAGGATTGGCTAGTGGTACACGCCACTGCAGTGAACTCGGACGAGCCTGTGGATGCAGACGTGGACGTGTTTGAACAAGGTTTTGACAGGTATACCTTACTGCTTCGCTTCTGCATTGTGCACTTATTAACAAAGCCACCAAGCTTGTCTGCAACGTTCCTCAGGAATCGCATCAATGGCTCCCTCAAAACGTCTCAAGACCAAAATATCCGCGGGGCTGTATCTCGTATCAGTCAAAACATCGTCTTCGCTTACCCTACTCTCAGAGCACTCGCCGGACAACTAGTCAACATCATCACTCGCAAGGAACACACTGTCGATTCTAATGCAGAAATTAAACGTATGATAGAGAAGTATTCGTCAGGGTTGCCGGGTAAACGTATCAGTGATATTTCAACCGGGGGAGACAGAAACGATCCACATGTCGTCCTCATAACTGGCTCAACCGGTGCACTGGGTTCCTACATAGTCGCATCCCTGTTGCAAAGAGAGGATGTTGCACGGATATACGCTCTCAACAGGCGGTCAAAGACGACAACTTCTCAGGAGAGACAGCTCTCCACATTCCAGGATCGCGGTTTAGATACGGGCCTTCTCGAGTCCAAGAAGCTCGTCTATGTGGAGGGTGACACCTCACAGGAGAATCTTGGGCTGGAAGACAAGACCTATGCAGAGGTGACAATTCAACCTAGTTTTATGCGTCGCTGGCTAAATCGATTTTACGCCTTGTACGGACAGATACGCGATTCCGTTACTGTCATCATCCACAATGCTTGGCGAGTTGACTTCAATTTGTCATTGGCGACGATGGAACCAAATGTTCGGGGAACGCGGAACCTGATAGACCTCGCACTGGCATCGAAGAAGACGACGAAACCGCGGTTTATGTTTACGTCTTCGATCACGTCTACTCAGAACTGGGACAAGAAGAGTGGTCGAGTACCGGAAGATGTGATCGCCGATGTTACTGTGGCAGTTGGCACCGGGTATGGAGCTAGTAAATATGTTAGCGAAAGGGTACGTTCGTTCCTCAAAGACTGTCGGTCGCGCCCCTGATGGGATTTTTATGTGCGGTTCATACAGATGCTGGGAATGAGCGGTTTACCGGCCACATCATTCCGGATAGGACAGATTACCGGTGCCGCTCCTCGTGGTGCATGGTCAATCACGGAGTGGGTTCCCATAACGGTCAAATCCAGCGTGACACTTGGCGCGCTGCCGGACCTTGGGGGGTGGGTAAACTTTGCCATGGTACGAATTCGAATTGTTGACAAAGGTCCTACAGAGCGTTGCCTGGCTGCCGATGGATGCTGTGTCGGGAGCCATCCTCGATGTCGCTCTGAGTGACGAGGAGCCCCCGATCGTGGTGAACCTCGTACATCCTCGCCCAGTGGAGTTCGAGGCTCTGATGAAGCCGATCAGTGATGCTCTATTCGAGAAGAACATAACAAGAGAGCGACTTGCCCTGGCACACTCTTCGGAATGGTTCCACAAGCTGGAGAAACAGGCGATCAATGCGAATGAGGAAAAAATACGCCAAGTGGTGAGCATGACTGACGGTCGATGGCTAGTCTTTCCGCTGACTAGCATTGTCTGTGCCACTTATGTGCAACGAAAGCCTGCAATCAAACTGCTGGACTACTTACGCACGTTCGACCAACAGTCATCTGGCGAAGACACTGGTGTTTTGGCAGTAATATTCGCCACTGACACAGCCGAGAGAGTCAGCAAGACTATGAAAGTGTTACCCCCCATCTCTAGGTCGGACGCGATGCGATGGGTCGATTACTGGGTATCTGTGGGATGGTTCCAGGATGTCGTTGGAACGAGCTAGGATCGAGCCTGATCTGTACTGTGCAAGGTAAAGGAACGTTCGGGAACTGTACCTTTGCACAGTCTGCTAGTGTAATGTCTGTGTCGACCTGTTGGGGTGGGTAATATATACTGTCACGAGGTATGTCATGTCCAACTATGTAGAATTAGCCAATAGCGATGTACAGTTCACTCGTTCATTATGCACACATCTTTTGATGTATAGAATTCAGGCAATTCCCACTGGTATGCAGGGAAAATGCAGTATTTCTAATACTGTAAGATGGAGAGACCGTGGGAAGCATCCACCCACGTGATCTCCCCGTGTTTTCATTGGCTCCTGTGTACGCTGCTACAGGTCAACGTCACTTTGCATGGTGTATGCATCATCGCACATGAGCAGGACCTTTCCTGGCCATCTTCAATTTTGGGAGTTCGCAACGACCGTGCATTCAGTTATGCGCATGGCAAGACTTTCTGGAAGCACGACACATTCTTGCCACTGCCATCTGGTGACCCTGCTGTAGATTTTTTCACGTTTGGCGGAGATCCTGCCCGCCATCCCCCGCATTTGTCACTGTTGGCAGGGTCTGCCGTTCGAATTTAGACGTTCGCCTTTGAACTTCAAGTGTTTAACCTGCGAATGTACATTGTCTGCTCCATATACTCCGGCTAATTCACCTCCATCTATGACATCGGGCCGTTTCAACTGGTAGGGAAAAGGGGCGAAGAGAGTCAAGTATGAGAATGACTTGGAGGGTAGCTTACGCCATCTAGCTCGCAATCTACCTGTGCGTAGCATGAAAGTCACCGCCGTCGGCACTTCGTGGAAGTGTAACTTCTTAACCAGTGCGACACGCACTGTATCCCCCGCATTTCTTTCAATTTCCCCGGTTCCGACTGGACGGTGACCCGCATACAATCTCCACTTCGCCTCGCATATGCCACAACTTTCAATGGCTGCCAGGGACTTACACTACAGCGATCTGTTGTTGACCTACACATTGACCCCTTCTCCCATAGACAGTTGTACGCTGCCCTCTCCCGCGTAAGATGTCGAGAACACACCTTACCTCTCTTTACAGAATCCAACGACGAAATAATGTGCACGAACATAGTATACAAGAGTCTGTTACTGTAGTACAATCACATCTGAAGGCTACTTCACGCTTGTTTGTGTGTATAATTTATACACTGGCCCTCCGGGCACCCCAGGACGGGTGTGCTACTTGGAGATATTCATATCGCAGTATTTAATATAACAAGCAGGACATACGTTTACGCGTTCCGTATCAAACACACGCGCTCAGGATGAATGCACGTCGTCGTCCATGAGCGAGAGTGTAGAACGCAAGGGAGAGTATCTGTTCTCAGCATTCTCATTTCCTTTTTCATCCCTGCTAAATGGCAGTCCAATTTATAATGAAATAACGGCCCGGTGGGCCGTCACGGGAGAGTAGGCAGAAGGTTCACCCAAACCAGGACTGCTTCCGCGTCCTGGAGTAATGTATTGCCCCCCAGTCATACAAAGATTCTCTGTTAGCACGGATTTCCTCACTGATAGGACCTAACCTTGTACAGGGCAAACCCCGCGGTCCCACGGCCACCGTGTACCACTCGAACCTGCATTGTGACTAAAAATCGTAGCTGGCATGGCTTCTTTGGTGGGCTAGTGTAATAATGGCCCCTATGTATTATATGTCCTTCGTAAGTCGAAGAATCGAAGCACGAGTTGCCGAGCTATAAAACGTCAGATATACTGTATGTACTTAGAAGCCCTCAGTGAATTCACTTCACAATGTCTTTGTCAGGATCTAACACGGAATTCCCAACAAAGCGAATCTATCCACCCGTCGATGGATCACTCTTCGTCCCTGAGATGCTGGAATACAACGTGCAACACAGCCCATACCACTCATTCTTCGTTTACCCCGACGAACATAGCAAGGACTTGCGCAGCATTTCGAATCTAGAGTTTTACCGCGCATCTCAGCGGGTTGCACATGCCATCCGCCCAGGTCGGCAGGGTCAGGACAACGAAGTTGTGGGCATCGTTGCAAATGTCGACTCCATTTTGTACCAGGCATTGTTCATGGGCATCATCTATGCTGGTTTGATCGTACGTCTTATGTTCTCTCGACTGTCCATGTTGGATGGAGAATTGGGCGATGGTCTTTTTAGCCGTTACCGATGTCACCTAGGAATTCACCTGCGGCAATCATTAACTTGTTGAAGACAACGAAGTCTCGTCATTTGATAGCCACGAAAAGCTCGCTCAGGAGTCTCATCTCAGAGGTCGAAAGGCGGTCAACCTCATACGAAGACGAGGCGTATGGTTTGCAGATCGACGAACCTCCAACCTTGGCCATGGTTTATCCTTACATGAGCGAAGAGACTATCGACTCACCTTTCGTCCCTTACCCTAAGGGTGATATAAATAATGACGATGTGATGTTTTACCTGCACTCCTCTGGGAGTACTGGTTTCCCGAAACCAATCCCGATAACCCACCTCGTCGGGAAGCACTATTGTACCCTGCGTAAGCATTCGCCACATCTGGAATCATCCCCGATCCTCACCTCCCCTGACATCTTTCAGCCACAATGATAGAGCACCGAGCACTGGGTTATGACCTACGAGTAGCCGCTGGCCATCTTCCCCCCTTCCACACCATGGGCGTATTCATGCAAATATTTGTTCCAATTACATCGCTCCAGAGCATCTCCATGTATACCCCAACCGCGTATCAAGACCCTACCAAATCTCCCATTGTCGCGAATGCACAGAATGCACTCGAAAATGCCATATCCACCAAGTCCAGAGGGATGTTAGTCGTACCAGCATTTCTGGAAGAATGGGTTTCAATGCCAGAGTCCGTCAAACAACTCTGCGAATTCCTGTATGTCGTGCGTACCCATGTTACTTTCTCATGGCCTCCCTACATTCGCAACTATTCTCCATGCTTTTCAATAGTCCTACGCCGGCGGTCCTCTTTCCAAAAAGGCAGGAAACGCACTCGTCAACGCCGGTGTGAAACTCGGATCCGTCTATGGCGCAACGGAAGTCGCTGCATTCACAACGTGTATCCGCACTCCTAATGATCAGAAAGAGTGGGAATGGGTACGTCCGGGCCCCAACACACACATCCGGTGGGCACCTTTGGGTGATGGAACGTTCGAGTGTCAAGTGTTGGTAAGCGAACGAGGGGACACCTGTTGTAGTAACGGGTCAACTAATAAACCGAGGATGCGTTAGTCGTCTGAGACACACCAAGTTTCTGTCGAGAACTTGCCTGATATCAAGGGCTATGCAACCTCCGATGTATTCATCAAGCATCCCACTATTGAAGGTCTTTACAAAATGTACGTCTGTTTCCCTGTACCACTCCGGCGGCATCAATCAGGATAACGGGCACCTACATACAGTGTTGGAAGACTGGATGATGTTCTCGTGTTGTCCTCCGGAGAGAAAACCGTACCTGCGCCGATGGAGACCGTCATCGGAACTAGTCGTCAAGTGTCGGGCGTGTGTATGTTTGGCCGGGGTCGTTCTCAAATTGGAGTTCTCGTCGAGCCTAGACCACAATATGCCGTCGATGTTGAGGACGAGAAACAAGTGGCTGAATTTAGAAACTTGATATGGCACGTTGCGCCTCCTCACCTTTGAAATAAGTTATGCCATGCTGAGTTTCACGTCTATGCAGGCCAGTGGTTGAAGAAGCAAACAAGGACGCACCTAACTTCAGTAGAATTTTCAAAGAGATGATACTGGTCACAAGTAGAGACAAGCCTATGTCTCGCGCGGGCAAGGGCACCGTGACCAAAAAGGCAACCATGAGTCTTTACGAGTCAGAGATTGATGCACTGTAAGTCATAATACCTTGAAACAGCTTCATGGGATAACACTGGGGTATAGGTACGAGTCTGTAGAGGCTAGCGCAACAGCTGGCATCGAAGTTCCCCTGCCGTCGGAATGGACGCCTCCTAAAATTGAAGTTTGGCTGGTGATACATGCTACTGCAGTAAACTCGAACAAGCCTGTAGATCCAGACGTGGACTTGTTCGACCAAGGTTTCGACAGGTATGCCTTACTGCTTCGCCTCCGCGTTATGCACTTATTAACAGAGCCACCTTGAAGTTTGTCCGCAACGTTCCTCAGGAATCGCATCAACGGCTCTCTCAAAGTGTCTCTAGACCAAAACGTCCGCGAAGCTGTGTCTCGTATCAGTCAGGGTATCGTCTTCGCTTACCCTACTCTCAGAGTACTTGCCGGAAAACTAGTCAACATCATCACTCGCAAGGCAGACACCGTCAATCCTAAAGCAGAAATCGAACACATGGTGGAGAAGTATTCGTTGGGGCTGCCGGGTAAACGTATCGATGATATTCCAACCAGGGGAGACAGAAATGATCCACATGTCGTCCTCATAACTGGCTCAACCGGTGCACTGGGCTCCTACATAACTGCATCCCTGTTGCAAAGAGAGGACGTCGCGCGGATATACGTTCTCAACAGGCGATCAAGGACGACAACTTCTCAAGAGAGGCAGCTCTCCACATTCCAGGATCGCGGTTTGGATACGGACCTTCTCGAGTCCCAGAAGCTCGTCTATGCGGAGGGCGACACCTCGCAGGAGAATCTGGGGCTGGAAGACAAGACCTATGCGGAGGTGACGATTCAACCTGGTTTTATGCGTCACTGGCTAAATCAATTTTACGCCTTGTACGGACAGATACGCGATTCCGTTACTGTCATCATCCACAATGCTTGGCGAGTTGACTTTAATTTGTCATTGGCGACGATGGAACCAAATGTTCGGGGAATGCGGAACCTGATAGACCTCGCACTGGCATCGAAGAAGTCGACGAAATCACGGTTTATGTTTACGTCTTCAATCACGTCTACACAAAACTGGGACAAGAAGAGTGGTCGAGTACCGGAAGATGTGATCGCCGATGTTACTGTGGCAGTCGGCACCGGGTATGGAGCTAGTAAATATATTGGCGAAAGGGTATGCCTGTTTCCAAAGGACTGTTGGTTGCGCCCCCCTTGATGGGTCTTTTGTGTGCGGCTGATACAGATGTTGGGAGTGAGTGGTTTACCAGCCACATCATTCCGGATAGGACAAATTACCGGTGCCGCTCCCCGTGGTGCATGGTCGGTCACGGAGTGGGTTCCCATAACGGTCAAATCTAGTGTGACGCTTGGCGCGCTGCCGGACCTTGGCGGGGTGGGTAAACTTTGCCGTGATACGGATTCAAATCGTTGACAAAGGTCCTACAGAGCGTTGCCTGGCTGCCGATGGATGCTGTGTCGGGAGCCATCCTCGATGTCGCTTTGAGTGACGATGAGCCTCCAATCATGGTGAACCTCGTACACCCTCGCCCGGTGGAGTTCGAGGCTCTGATGAAGCCGGTCAGTGATGCTCTATTCGAGAAGAACATAACAAGAGAGCGACTTCCCCTGGTACACTCTTCGGAATGGTTCCACATGCTGGAGAAACAAGCGATTGATGCGAACGAGGAAAAAGTACGACAAGTGGTGAGCGTGTCTGATGGTCGACGGCTAGTCCTTTCGCTGACCAGTATTGTGTGCAATGAAAGCCTGCCATCAAACTGCTTGACTACTTACGGACGTTCGACCAGCAGTCACCTAGCGAGGGTAATAGCGTTCTGGCAACAACTTTCGCCACCGACACAGCTGAGAAAGTTAGCAAGACTATGAGAGTGTTATCCCCCATCTCCAAATCGGATGCGATGCGATGGGTCGATTACTGGGTGTCTGTGGGATGGCTCCAGGATGTCGTCGGAGTGGGCCATGATCGCGCCTGATGCACAACTAGGCATGGTAAAGGAACGATCTGGAACTGTACCTTTGTGAAGTCTACTAGCATGGTGTCTGCGTCGACCTGTTTGGGAATTTGCAGCTACCACGAGGTACCCCTCGTGCCCGACTATGCGATTCGGAATTAGCGTTGGTTAGTATGTATGTTGAGTAATTGTAGCTGTCGTCTTGCGCCGTCGTTATCGAGTCTGTCGTAAGCTGCAAAACAAAACCGTTGCGCTCAGAATCATCAGAGAACGATATCCGATCAGGTTCTGGTAATTTCCCTGCGATTGTTCATGGACGGGCCGCGAGGCAGTGAGCGTTCTGCACAAAGAATGGAACGGTACAAACCTTACTAGAAGAACAAAGACAGAAAAAAAAGGAGCTGGAATCAACACGTGTGTTTGTTGTCCACCCATGTCTTATAATTACAGTAAGCCCTCCGTCACGAGTGATAACTGCCCCGTTCGTCGTGGAAGCTGTCCGCCACTGTTCTGCTGGTCACCGTTGCTGTGTCGTTTGTGAAAAAGGTCTGCTGTCAGTGTCCTTCTGTGACCAAGTCGACCGCCAGCGCTGAACCCGACCGTCCCCTTGGTCTTCAGTTGTACATACTACGCCCTAGGAAACCCACCCCGTCCACTCCGAGACCTTCGTAATACACCATGGAATGCCCGATTCTTGTATGGATGCTCTCTATAAATCGCGATGTCACTACCGACGTAAGTCCTCTGCTTCCCGTCGTCTGATAAGCACCAACGCAGTTGCCACTTCACCTACGAAACACGACTTGTTGACACGGTGGACGCCGACCCCCACAGGAATACGACAAGTGCTACAACCTCGTCAAAGAATGTGTTCCGCACGCCAAGATACCCTACGACAATACCTCTATCGACTCTTTCCGTGCGTCTTTTCTTCTTTGTTATGCATCCATCCCGTCTTGTCACCCGTCGCCGCAAGCGCTGAGATAACATATCCGTAACATGTACAGGTCAGGTCATATGTGAAATGCTCCCTCTTCTGATGATGCGCCACCGACGCATATCGAGGACGAAGTGGAAAGATTGTGTGACATCGAATGGGAAACACTGGATCGAGCAGGTGTGTTCCGGTCTATGCATGTATCCGCCTCTCGTTGAAGTCATACGTTTATCTGACTCGTTGCTCGTCGTTCGCCAGTCGCCAGACGACATGCCCCCGGAAAAGTTTCTGCAGTCAATGATTGGCTACCACCTGGCTTACGATAACTCGCTATGCGGAATGATCATGACACAAGGACGCCAACGACAAGTTATCAACATCGGTCTCGGCATTAAACAGCTCTGCGTGGAACCTAGAGGTGTACCCGTAGCAGCCTACGCTGAATCATTTGCTCACAAAGTCCGTCTCTCATCCCTGGTGCTCTTGTCACTTACGTCGAACAATGCCGATCACTGACGGACGATGTAGCTCACACCGTTAGAACAATCATTCGTCGCACCCGAACTGGGAGACGAAGTTGTCCTCCGCCGTTTGTGTATTCTGCTCTCCCTCAAAGCCGCCTACATCAAAGCAGTCGGACAGAATAGAGGATTCGACTGGTCTCGTCTCGAGTTCAACATACCCGACGAAACCGCTCGCGGCGACGATCATCCCCTCCAAGGATGGGAATTCCGTGTCTTCAAAGCTCAACTGGGAGTGCAACGGAACGGAACTGTCATTGAAGAATCGTATCAGTGCGCGTGTGCATTTTTTCGCGGAACGAAGGAATCTAAGTTCATATGGCACGATAACGCGAAGGATCTAGAAGCTTGGGTGCAGTTCATCAATGTCGACCAGATGATCAAGGTCATCCCAAAGTTAACGGCGTAATGGGACAGATTGCGAAAGTCCGCTTTGTTGTGCCTTTTAGTTCATGCTTCTGGCCACTTTACCCTTTTTTTTTATATATCTACCGGTCGATGCCATCGCACGTTATTTTTGCTCCGATATCTCGCTACCACACTGCAGGTGCTATTACCTTTCTCCAGGAGAGATATGTTTTCCTTACGTTCCCTAGCTGATACTTACCTGGAACCATATATTGTATAACTGCACACCGAACTCTGTAGGAATGGGGATCGTGAACCTCAGCTACGTGTTCTCCTACTAGTGTCGAGAAGGAAATGGAAATGGAAGCTACAGTGGGGTACCTACATAGTTAGTACGCGCTGCTTTTTTAGTCGAGTTTCGACGGCGCCGGTGTTGACCGTGGAGACTGCGCAGATGACATGTCGCAGGGAACAGGTGGACCGGAGTAATGGTACCGCCCATCTGCGAAGTAGCAGGCGGTCAGTGGCGTACACCAACCACGTGGAGCACAACGAAAGCGTGACGTACTGATCGTGTACCACACTGCACTTATGATGGCAAACCCTATGAACACCACAGAGGCATAGTCTGTATATAGCCACTCGGAAGTTAACTCAACTGTCCACGAATACGGAAGTAGACAAACATACTCATCGTTACTGGAGTCACGGGCACCACGGCGGGCATCGAGAACAGAACGATCGCAAACAAGATCCACAGCACTGCAATCCCGTTTACCACATTCCCCGCCCTTCCAAGAGAAAATGGCGCATCCCGAACGTCCTTCCTCCCGTTAGCAACCGAGATTGCTACCGGCATTGCATAAGATGCACCGAGGCACATCACAGCCACGCCGACGAAGGCGTTGAAGGCCGTCGAGGAGCCAAGGTAGATAAGCCCGAGAAGGACTTGAATGGTTGTGGAGAGGAAAAGGGCGTTGACAGGTACGTCAGAGATGTGGGGACTGATCTTAGAGAAGTGGCCATGGAAAGGGATCGCTTTGTCGCGCGCGAAGGCCCATGTCGCCCGTGATGCTGCGCATGAGATGGAGATGGCACAGAACAATCCGACATCAAACACTGTATACAGCCAATAGATAAAAGGACTCCACTATTCCTGGTCAGGAAACAGGCGTACCAATAAACCACTGCGCCAAAGGGCGTTAGCCAGCTTAACGCCACCGTATGCTTGCTTACCAAACCAAAGCCGCCTCCATTAGATCCCATCGCCAATGTGAACATCACACCGATCGGTTGTCCAGAAGGCACTGCAAACAATTAGCCCAAAATATCAAACCTGCCTACTCTTCCGTAACGTACCAGATAACAACGTTGCAACGTCAGGTAACGTGAACACGATTGGGAGGAGGAACACGACACCCCATATCGCCCCGATGGGTACGGACCATGCGATTGCTCTCGGAAGGATTCTAGAAGGGTTGTGAACCTCTTCTGCCATGCTAGCAACTTGGATTTTCGAAATCAACTGGGAAAGGATCTGAAACGGCATCGTGCACTCACTCATCCCGATAGCGGAGTACGTATACGCTTGAGAGCATTGAACTCACGCTCCATCGCCACAGCAATGAAAACGGAGACCTACCCGGCTAATAGAGCGACAAACCGCAGTGCTGGGATCTAAGCGCTGAAACGTAACTTGAATGGTTTAGGCAGAGCTTACAGGCAGCAGACCAATGAAGAAAGACCACCCTGGTGTCCACCCAGATGCCGCAGGATCAAACCCTCCTAGAGCAAACGAAATTGGGCGTCGTCCCGCCGCTGCCTTCACGGATAAACAGATTAGAATGACTGAGGTACGTGAGACCCAGAATACCCAGTGCACTTCAATAGACTTACCGACTATGCCCAACGCAGTCCAACATGCACATAAGATCTGAGAACGTGTTCATCCACGCACACACAGAGCAAGAGGGTGAATTATACGTCAATAGTGGGAAGATACTTGTTGAAGAACAAGCAGAACACCAATGCTACGGCGGTCACTCCTAGAAAAATGACATCTGCAACATTATCAGACGGTTGATGTTATCACATTAACGAGATGTACACACACGTCTGCCAAGGAGTAGCCACCCAATTAGGGCGGTAAATACCAACCCCAGCGACAATGAGTTGTGCGGCTCCTTCGTGCATAAGGTCAGTTTTGGTGGTTAGCCGGTCGGTGCAGTTCCAATACCAAAGGTGACACTCAGCGCAATGGTCCAAACGCCCACCATTGTGAGCCATCCGTTGATCCAAGAGAGTAAGACCTTGTACTTGGGCGAGGCTAGACGGAAACACCAATAGTATGCACCTGCAGACGTGGGGTACTTGGAACATATCTCTGCGAGCGAGAGGGCTAGCGTCTGCGTGAACGCAGAAACCAGGAGCCACCTAAACAGACGGGGAGATAGAGGTAAGAAAGATCGGTAGGGTTTCGACGCACCCCCAGACCATGACAACAGGTCCGCCGCCGACGAGTGATGTAGCTATGGGGGCTGCAAGACCGTAGGCTGTACTACAATATGGAAGCGTCTCATTCAAAAGTAGAGGTGACCTACGGACTGCCATGATAGCTGGACCGGTGGTTTAAGAATGGGATGAACACCATTACTGAGAAGCAGCTATGGAACTGACCCAGAGTCACTGAAAGGCTGTTGTCTATCTCTTAACTGACACACAAAAACTGACTTACTGAACAGAATATGTAGCAGACCGCGACTCTGCGTAGTCATGGGATTTATGTAAGTACAGAGAGAAGCTACAACAGAGAGGAGACGAACTCTGGACATTTCTTGAGCGTAGCCTAGCTTTCGGAGGTCCTCGCGGGCAGCGAGGTCGACATCGAGCTCTTCGGTAGCCATGTTGAAGCTCACTTGCCGAGTCCCGATCTCTCGTTATTATACCCCGGGTGTGTCCCACGCTACTAGGATCCCGTGGAGACCGGTGATGGGACGGACAGACTACGGTGAAGTAAAGTTAGCAGGCTTGTTTTCATCAGGGAACCGGCAATTGGTCAGGACTGGTCACAAACTGGTTTGTGACTGGTTCTGACCAAAATCCCGTTCACTGATGTTTGTACATCGAGGACGAGGGGAAGCCATCGGCGGCGACGTTACCGCATATCATTGCAAGGACCGTCGATGCGTGTCGGTTCTCGAAGATCTCAAAAGTCTTCGCAGCCCTGAACGTAATCCTTCGGCTTGAGATTATCTTCATGGTGGCGCCTACATTCGTAGGTAGTTTGTACCTAGAATAGATCGTCGAGCTTTTGCTTTGGTTACATAACCCTTTCTAAGCGAACCTGCCCCTTGGAACGTTTCACCAGAAACACGAACCTTATCGCTGGGGTTAAGCAGGGCAAAACTACAGGGCAGAGCTTCGCAGGAATCAACCCTGACAGGCAATCATCGGTGATAGAAGTTATTCTATTCTTCACAGCCAAATTGGATATACTCGACAACGGAATCACAAGGAAACCTTAGAGTCAAACAGCGTGCATCGAGGACAGAATTGCTGTATATAAAACCTCTGACGACCCACCATCCTCTGCCAAGACACGGGTGTCTTCCATACGTTCAAGCACTTCTTCAATATGCTCAGCTGCACCGGGAAGATGGGCAACCTTGGCACATGTGGCATGAATAGCAAGATAGGTTGGATTAGGAAGAGGATACTTCTCGGCATCTGGCGTCGAGAAGGTCACATATCTTGGGCGGTTTGCGAGGAAGTAGTCGCGAACTGCCTCAAGTTTATATCTATTGGGTACTTCCTACGATGCAACCCTCTTTGTTAATCCCCATAGACAAAGGCAGAGAAAACATGATTCGCACCGTGGCAGTAAAATAAATCTTCAACCTGTCAAAGTCATCGTGAACGCTTACCTCCATCGTCATGACATTATCAAGGCGATGTATGCTAGCACCATCGAGGTCCTGTCGTGGGTTGCGGTAGCCAAGGCGGTCAAGCACAGCCCAGACAGTGGCAGCATAGTTCTCCTAAGATGACGATCAACAACGAAGTCCATCTTGAGTAAGGAACCAACCTTATTTGAGCCTGATTCGATCTTGTTATTGATAGACTCGGGGAAGATGTGGGCACACTGAGTGATTCCCTTAGGCGCTCCATCTATAACGGCCTGTTCCAACGTCTTGTTGCTCGAAGCAATGCGGTCATCGTAAACCTTGGTGACGACACACTGGAAGCCATCTCTGATTAGGGCCTGTTTATGACATATTTTAGACACGATAATATGTCCAGCAATGTTAAAGGGTCCGTACGAACTAGCTTTTTAGCAGTTTTATGGTTTTGGGGGGCGCCGTTCAACTCGGTTTTTATCTTTTCTACGAGGTTGTCGACGGACCATCGAGACGGGTGAGACGAGGGTGCCGGTGTGATCCTTTTGTAGGACATGACTGGACTGGTTAAGTAGGCCACGACTATATGGGGTTGAGGACATACACAGTTTAACGAAGTACGCATAGAAGCGCTTCCCTAACTTGAGTAGTTCCTCGGGCTGACCACCAGTTGTAACGATCTCCCTAACGAAGGGTTTGATGTCGCGAGACGGAAAATGGTGGAAGAGATAACCAAGGATTCGGCAGCAAATCATCGCCTTCTCCATCTCTACGCCGAGGTCAGCCTCACGTTGAATCCATCTTTCAAGGTCGAGGCATATGTTGTAGGCGCTTTCGATCTCGTGAGAACAGGGATGCTGTCGTATCCACAGTGGCAGCGTGTTCGCTGGTGGAAGTGCAGGCCCAGGCATGACGGTTTGGGCCGTGTTCAACGTCGCACCTGATGAAATACAATTAATGAGGATGGCCGGGTAACTGGACTTGAGACGTCTGCTCAGTAATCCGACATGTCTGCGGGGTGACGTGTAGGCTTGCCACGTCTGTAGTTATTTCATATCTTTTTCTGCTGGGGAAGTCTTCCGCTCTTCTACTGTTTGCGAGACACCTTGAGGATATGTGGTCGTGTTCAACGTCGTATCTGATGAAATATAATTAATGAGGATGGCCGGGTAACCGGACTTGAGACGTCTGCTCAGTAATCCGACATGTCTGCGGGGCGACGTGTAGGCTTGCCACGTCTCTAGTAATTTCATATCTTTTTCTGTGGGGGAAGTCCTCCGGTGCAGCGTTCTTCAAGTCGGAACGTTCTCACCAGAAGTGTTGAACCTTATCGATAGCAGTCCTTCCCGTGTCTGGCGATCGGCAACTTGCGTGGCACCCGAGTCGACATACACCGTTAGTGACTTTCGTGCAAGACAGGGTCCAGCTGTCCCTGTCGTCAGAAGTGCAGCAGATGGCGCAATGAGCGGTCTATAAAAGAACTGCGGGGCTGAGTTATTACCCCCTGTTTAACCTACGCCCCGTTTCTCTAGCAGCTCCGCTTCAGCCATGCCTGTTCAATCGTGCTCCAAGTGTTTCCGAGAAGGATCACCGCAACAGCTGATGCGCTGTTCAAGGTGCAAAACTTCCGTCTATTGCGTATGGTCATACGACTGCAATTGTGGGCAGATCGTCTGACAACTTGTGCTTTTTTTGTACAGTCAAGTATCTGCCAGTCCACTGACTGGCCCACTCACAAGTCGCGGTGCTCGCCCACTGCGCAACCCACCGCCTCCGCCTCGAGCATGTCGTTGAGGCCTTCACTGCGACGCGCACCACCATCTCATGCTGTAGTTGGGGTTACCATCGCGTGTAACGCTGAAAGAGCCCAGGGTGCTCCTGCCCTCCAGACGAGTATCATCCAGCCCTCACACCCGATATACCACTGTGGTCTCCCTAGTCCTATATCTCACTCTTTCGGTTTCCCTCTCCTCTTATATCGCCATATAACAGATGACCCTTCCAAGATGATCCGCCACCCAGGCTTGGACAATCAGACGGCTATGCATCTCCTCACGCAACCTAGCACAGGCAGTCCAGACTCTAAGTGAGTTTCCAAATTCATCTTTCACTCGCACGTGACGGACGATCGCCGCAGGTGGAAGAGAGCGGGTTGTATAGGAACGGTTAGTCGCAATCAATATGACGAACTCGTCCAGTGACTGAGTTGCTAATGTCACGGTCTAGGTCACCGTCATCCGTCAAGACGGTCAGCCTCTCACTTGCGAAGCTCTGGAGACCACCCTGATCTACGTCGACTACTTACTCGACCTCTTCCTCGAAGGTGTATCGCCCTGGCATCGATTAAATCCGACTAATTTTCAGTCTTTCTGTCAACGATACAGGGACGAACAAATAAAAAGTGGTTATAGAGATTTTGGCATGATGCGTGTTCCCTTTTGATTGCATGCTTTTGTCAGTATTTTGTGTTTTCAGGTTTTCGTTTCTAGGGATATATCTAATCGCAAGCTTGTAACATATGCAATATTCTTTCGGTCTAATCTAAGTGATAGTCTTCCACCTGGGGTGCTCCAGGAACTGTCCCTCTGGGAATCATTACACCTCCGGTGGAATTATTATGTAGTAAATAACTCTTCCGTGTCGTACATGCAGTATTGCGGCTGAGCAGTGTGTTCTCCGTAGTTACGTTCTATGAACGAATTTGCAACGCCTATATCCGGCTTCGGGTGCTGCGAGAGTTCCCTATTGGGCACACACGACTAGCTTCTGGCCCTCTTGCAGCATCGGTCTGAGGCTTTCCTTGGATAATGACTCAGTTACCTGGAAGAACAATTACAGGTATTCGACATACGTGGCACCCAGTATTGCCTAACTGGTTAAGGGGCTCAAGTTGAACTCTTTGCGTAAACTCATCCGTCAGACACTGCCGTTCTCTCGGTGGCTACAGCAAATACGGGGAAAGTGAAGAGACGAAGGCACAGTATTACGGGCCACAACGTCGACGTAGGAAGGCTGAGGGAGGCAATTCTAGTGCGGTAAGGACAGAGCCTGGGAAGAACTAGAGGCCGACATGTGAGAAGGCGATTGCATGAGTGAGACAGTGGTTCGGCCTCAAGTATCTAACCGCTGGCAGTTCTTGTGAGTCCAGTCCTCTTTTCTGACCATTTCAGGCGTCCTGAATAATCGTGGCGTCTGTATTCCTTCTGGAGTCATCCCCATCATTGGTGCGCACCTCTCCCAAAACTAACTCCCGGTATGTGAAGTGTTGTAGGCATTCAAACGACACAATGTTAGCTCAGAGTTGTCACGTTAAATGTGCAAAACCTGGCAGTCGTCAAACCATCCTTGAAGGTACCGTTGAATGTATTTGTCCCTGTGTTAGGCGGCCACCGATATCCTGCCTCATTCCCCACACGTTTCAATCGACACCACGTGCTTGATGTGAGGGAGGAGTAAAGTAAGGAGGGTTGTCAGCTACCCGGGCTGTATTTGCCCTCACAGAGAGATAGTACCCAATATCATGGTGAGTCTGAGTACTCTGATACATTGAGATGGTACATACAAGCTTGCTAACTCGGTCTATCTGTGTGTTCTATGCCCCTGTGTCGTCCATACTCGTCCAGACTTACACTGTACCTATTGACGGGACGAAGAAGGTTTTGAAACAGAGCCAACCAGCGGAGTCTCGACTACTGGGGAGAGTGTCTCAACAATCGGTGGATGAGTCTCAACAACCGATGGAGAAGCCTCCGCAGCCGGCGAGGGAGTCTCGACAACCGATGCGGGAGCCTCAACAACTGGCGGTAGGGCGTTATCAATCGACGGGGGGGTCTCAAAAATTGATGGGGGAGCCTCGACATCTGGCGGAAAAGACTGAGGGGACTCGGAAATCTCTATGGTCAACGGTGGAGATGGGAGAGTCTCAGTTACCTGGTACGGGTTGGGCTTTAACTATGTCTCCGAAGGACCTAAATCTTCTCCATGTATGCGGCGGTTCCATCTGGGGGGATGATGCAGTTGTTATTGAGGAGGCGAGAGCAAAGGATACCGTAATTGCGTGAGTAAGATGCGTTGCTTCGTGGCGTCTTCTCAGCCATTCTTTTTAATCGCCAGGTTGATGGGGCCAACCGGTGTTGGGAAAAGTTCGGTAAGCTCATCGTGGAATATTCGTTCAAGATAATCCAATCGGGTGTAGTTCATAGCCAACGCCACGAAACAGGAGGGCAAGGGTGTTGGGCATGACTTGATCTCTTGCACAAGCGAGATCAAGGCTACTAAATGTCATGTCGAAGGATTCAGCATCGTTCTGGTAGACACCCCTGGAATCGATGATACGAACAAATCCGACATGCACATCTTGAAACTGATTTCCGATTGGCTGAAAGCCGAGTAAGTATTTCCCGCATTCCACTTTTGTGTCATCATGAACTTCGTACATTCCATTAGGTACCCAACGTCCCAGCCCATCCTTTCAGCCATTCTCTATTTTCATCGCATATCAGATAACCGTATGGCTGGGACACCGCTGAAGAACCTTCGATTCTTCGAAAGGCTGTGCGGTAAAAACGCTATGTCTAAGGTTACCTTGGTCACTACGATGTGGGATGAAGCGGGCTCCGAAGTCGGCAAGGAAAGGCTGACAGAGCTGAAGCAGGGTCATTGGAAGGGGATGATTTCGCAAGGGTCTACCACTTTCGAGTGTGTGGACGCTCACGCGCCTATGAGATTACTTCGGCAGATCGTGCAGCGGGTGAAAGAGCAAGATTTGTCGAGAGGGGACGAAGACAACGTCCTGTTGCAGGAGACTATGAGTTGGCTCTGCTGGAAAAAGTGGCTGAGCAGTAGTTGTGTTGTCGTCTAGAAGAACTTGCCAGGCAGATGGAAGCGCTTCGAAATTAACTAAGACGGTGGACGTGAAGACTGCAGCAGACCTCTGGAGAGAATATACTTTATGAAGTGAAGAATCAACTAGACTCTACCTTGACCTAGGCGCACGAGCTAAGGATGATCGATGACCCTCGCACAACGCTTCGAGGTAAGGCTTTCGGAAAGTGTTGTCACGAATGCCGAACGGCACACTAACTGTTGGCGGTTTAATTGCATCTCATCTGCAGAATGCTCATTCGAAGCGATGAAATTAGTGGATACGCACAACGTTTTTACCTGTCCTCCCAGACCCTGAGCGCTTGAGCGCTTACCAGGACCGGTAGCAGTAGCACAAATACAGAACTAGCTTGCCACAGCAAATCCCACGCTCCTTGGCCACGATGCATGATGAATTGGTTTTCATTTCAAGTGCCTGATAAATGTTCGAAACCCTGACTGAGTCAAGGGTACCGGTAACATGCCAAATGCATTTGCATCGGAGTCGGGGACTGGCGCCGTCGGCGCCGCTAAGATTCTTCAAGCGTTGTGCGAGGGTCATCCTCAGCTTGACCAGTGGCACCAAGTGGTAACCGATGGTAACCGACGGTACCCGAGCGGTTCTGACTGGTCCTGATGACAGCCCGTCCCTCTGATGCCGCCTTGCACGCTTCGGTCAAGGTAGAGTCTATTTGATTCTTCACTTCATTTTATTCTCTCCAGGGGTGCGTTGCAGTCTTTACTTCCACTATCTTGGTCTCTTCTCGAGACTTTCGAAGTGCTTTCATCCGCTTTCGGGCAAGTTCATCTAGGCGACAACACAACTACTGCCCCGCAACTGTTTCCAGTAGCTCCAACTCATAGTTGAAATATCCTGCAACAGAACGTTTCCTTCGTTCCCTCCCCTCAACTCTTGCTCTTTCATCCGCTGCACGATCTGTTGGAGTAATTTCATGGGTGACCCTTGGGGGTCCTCGCACTCAAACGTGGTAGACCCTCGTGAGACCATCCCCTGCCAATAACTCTTCTTTAGTTCCTTCAGCCTCTCCTTGCCGACCTCGGAGTCCACTTCATCCCACATCGTAGTGACCAAGGTAACCTTAGACGTAGCGTTTTCACCGCACAACCTTTCGAAGAAACGAAGGTTCTTCAGTGGTGTCCCAGCCATACGGTTATCCGATATACGATGAAAGTAAAGAATGGCTGAAAGGACGGGAGGGCATGTTCGGTACCTGATGGAATGCATGGAATCCATGATGACACAAAAATGGAATATAGGAAATACTTACTCGGCCGTCAGCCAATCGGAAATCAGTTTCAAGATGTGCATGTCGGATTTGTTTATATTATCGACTCCAGGGGTGTCTACGAGAACGATGCTGAATCCTTCGACGTTACATTTAGTGACCTTGATTTCGCTTGTACGGGATGTCAAGTCGTGCCCAACACCCTTGCCCTCCTGCTTCGTGACGTTGGCTACGAACTACGCCTGATTGGATTATCTTGAACGTATATTCCACGATGAGCTTACCGAACTTTTCCCAGCACCAGTTGGCCCCATCAGCCTGCCGATGAAAAAGAATGGCTGAGAAGACGCCACGAAGCATCACGTCTTACTCACGCAATTATGGTATCTGTTGCTCTCGCCCCCCCAGTAACAGCTGCATCCCCCCCACATATCCCATCTGACCGCCGCATGCATGGGGAAGAGTTAGGTCCTTCAGGGGGAGAGTCGTCGCCTTCGTTTTCTCCCATCCACTCTTGCTCTTTCTTCCGCTGTACGATCTGATGAAGTAATTTCATGGGTGACCCTCGAGCGTCCTCACACTCAAAGATCATAGACCCTCGCGAAACCATCGTCTTCCAATGAACCTCCTTCAGCTCCTTCAGCCTCTCGGTGCCAACCTCGGTATCCACTTCGTCCCACATTGTGGTGACCAAGGTGACCTTGGACATAGCATTTTTACCGCACAACTTTTCGAAGAACCGAAGGTTCTTTAGTGGTGTCCCAGCCATACGATTATCTGATATGCGATGAAAATAGAGAATGGCTGAAAGGATGGGCTGGGGCGTTGGGTACCTAATGGAATGCACGAAGTTCATGATGACACAAAAGTGGAATGTAGGAAATACCTACTCGGCTTTCAGCCAATCGGAAATCAGTTTCAAGATGTGCATGTCGGATTTGTTCGTATCATCGATTCCAGGGGTGTCTACGAGAACCACGCTATCTTCTTCGAGCTTGAGTTTAGTGGCCTTGATTTCGCTTGTACAGGATGTCAAGTCATGCCCAACACCCTCGCCCTCTTGCATCGCGACGTTGGCTATGAACTACGCCTGATTGAATTGTCTTGAACGTATACTCCACAAAGAGCTCACCGAACTTTTCCCGGCACCGGTTGGCCCCATTAGCCTGGCAAGTAAACAGAATGGGTAAGAAGATGTCATAAAACATGCCACCTCACTCACGCAATTATAATATCCTTGTCTGTCACTTGGTCGAAATCAACTACATGATACTCTGATACACCTGAAAACAGCATATGTGGTGGAGATTTAGGTCCTCCGGGGACACAGTTAAACCCCAACTCATACATGCCTGCTTCTTTTCGGTTGCTGGGGTTCCCCCGTCCTTGTGTGAGTTTCCCTCAATGTTGTGTGAAGTTCCCTCGGCGTTGGGTAAAGTTCCCTCCACGTTGGGTGAGGTTTCCTCCACATTGGGTGAAGTTCCCTCGGTGCTGGGTGAAGTTCCCTCGACGTTGGGTGAGGTTCCCTTGACGTTGGGTGAAGTTCCCTCGACGTTGTGTGAGGCTCCTCCGACGGATGTTGAGTTTTGATGAGATGACATCGTCTGCTTCTGGTCAACAGGATCAGTGGAAGTGTGAACTCAAACTCACCATAGTGTTGAATACTGTCTCTCTGCGAAGACAACGAGAAATACGGGTTGCTGACAACCCCATCACTTTACTCCTCCCTTACATCAAGCACGTGTGGGGAATGAGGCAGGATATGGGTCGCGGTTTGATTGCATGTCGTCTGCAGCAGAACGCTCATTCGAAGCGACAGGATTGGTGGATACGCAGAACGTTTTTACCTGTCCCTCCCAGATGGTGACCCACACCCTGAGCCCTGACCAGGACCGGTCACTATAGCACAAACATAGAAGACAAGTTTGCCACACCGAAATCCCACACTCCCTGGCCACGATGCACGATGGATCGATTTTCATTTCAGGTGCCCCGACAAATGTCGGAATCCCTGACAACGGTGCCGGTAACATGCCAAACACAGGTGTCTAGGGTTACCTTCACTGGACGAGCCTTCTCGCCATTTAGTATACGCATCTGTCGCGGTTTCTGCCGAGACCACATCGATCCATCGCTCGGGTACCGGCAATGCCTTGTTTTATATACAGAATCTACGCCCTAGTTTCAAGAGTGCGTTCACGATTACATTGAAAGTCATGGGAGACAACCTCTTGAATCTTGATATTGTGAGTGGTCGGACACACGTCATTTCGAGAAGGGAGCTGAACCTCGTCAACAGTGCCATGGTGGGCCCAACGGGGTCTGGCAAGAGCTGGGTAATGCCCGCCATCATGTTTGTACGCTAAACAAAGTACCTTAATCAGTTGCTATTTCATAAAGGAGCTGGAAGACGCTATCTGCTCCTTTTCTGAAACGGAGTTGCTGGCTGCGCTCTCACATGGGATGGCTTCCTGCAGGCGGGGAGAAGCGAAATAGCTAGTCAAAAACATTAGTGAGTTAAGTAAGTAAACACAGGGGGAGTGAACATCATGGGCTAGAAGAGTTAACAAGACGTGTGAAGGTATCTAATTTGTGTTGAAGTCAAGGCACCTGGTGAGAAGATACAAGGCTTAGGTTACGTTGCCTCACAGAGATGCAGCCCCCATTGTTGGCACAAGACTGTAGGCTTGGCACCTCTCCCACAGCACTAACTCCGGGCTATGTGTAGTATTATAGGCATTCAGATTTTGCGCTCCCCACAGGATGGCCACCGACTCAATTTTAGCTCAGAGATTCTGTCGTACCAAATGGTCAAAAATCTGGCAGTCGTCAAACCATCATTGTACGTAACGTTGAATGTATCTGTCCCTGTGGTAACGTGCCATTCAGTGTTCATAGTTCTACAGCGTAGCCCTGCCGGCTAGTACCCGCTACTTCATCAGTATACATACATCATGGTTATCATATAGTTGCGCGATCTGGTGATGTGGGTCTTGGAACTCTAAGACGAGGGGCGGTCGATGGGGTGCGGCGTCGCCCTCTCTTCAATGATGACAACACTACTTGAAAGCCTTTCTTGAAGCGTTGTACGAGGGTCATCCTCAGCTCGCGCGCTTGGGTCAAAGTAGAGTCTAGTTGATTCTTTACTTCGTTATATTCTCTCCAGAGGTCTTCTGCAGTCTTCGCGTCCGCGCGCTTGGTCCCTTCCCGAACTTTTCGAAGTGCTCCCATCCGCCGTTGCTCGAGTTCTTCAAGACGGGAACACAACTGCTGCCCGGCAGCAGTTTGCTGTAGCTCCAACTTCATGTCTGAAATCTCCTCCTGCAACCGGACCTTGCCTTCACTCTCTCCCGCCAATTCTTGCTCTTTCTGCCGCTGAACGATCTGCCGAAGTAATTTCATGGGTGACCCTTGAGTGTCCTCACACTCGAACGTCGTAGATCCTCGCGAGACCATTCCCTTCCAATAACTCTCCTTAAGCTCCTTCAGCCTCTCTTGGCCGACTTCGGTATCCACTTCATCCCACATCGTAGTGACCAAGGTAACCTTAGACATAGCGTTTTTACCGCACAACTTTTCGAAGACACGAAGGTTCTTCAGTGGCGTCCCAGCCACACGGTTGTCTGATATGCGATGAAAGTAAAGAATAGCTGAAAGGATGGGCTGGGATGCTTGGTACCTGATGGAATGCGCGAAGTTCTTGATGACACAAAACCGAAGGATAGGAAACACTTACTCGGCGTTCAGCCAATCGGAAATCAGTTTCAAGATGTCCAAGTCCGATGTGTTCGTATGATCGGATCCAGGGGTGTCTACGAGAACGATGCTGAATCCTTCGATATCACATTCAGTGACCTTGATTTCGCTTGTACAGGAAGTCAAGTCATGCCCAACACCGTTACCCTCCTGCTTCGTGACGTTGGCTATGAACTACACCCGATTGGATTATCTTGAACGTATATTCCACGATGAGCTTACCGAACTTTTCCCAGCACCGGTGGGCCCCATCAGCCTGGCGGTTAAATAGAATGAATAAGAAGACGCCACGAAGTATCACATCTTACTCACGCAATTATAATATCCTTTGCTCTCCCACCAATCATAGCTGCACCATCCCTCCATATCCCATCTGACCGTCGCATACGTAGGGAAGATTTAGGTTCTTGAGGGACATAACCGCTGCCTTCGTCTTCTCCCATCCGATCTTGCTCTTTCTTCCGCTGTACGATCTGTCGAAGTAATTCCACGGGAGATCCTCGAGCATCCATACACTCGAACGTCGTAGACCCTCGCGAGATCATCACCCTCCAATCATTATCTTTCAGTTCTTTCAACCTCTCGGCGCCAACGTCGGTATCCACTTCGTCCCACATCGTAGTGACCAAGATAACCTTGGACATAACATTTTCCCCGCACAACTTTTCGAAGACACGGAGGTTCTTCAGTGGCGTGTCGGCCATACGGTTGTCTGATATACGATGAAAGTACAGAATAGCCGATAGGATGGGACGCGATGTTTGATACCTGATTGGTGCAGAGTTCATAATGACAAAAAAACCATGGTAAATACTTACTTAGCGTTCAGCCAATCGGAAATCAGATTAAGAATGTCCAGGTCGGATTTCTTCGTGTCGTTGAAACCAGGAGTGTCCAATAGAACCACGCTGAATTCTTTAAACTTCAGTTTAGTGGCCTTGACGTCGCTTGTAAAAGAAGTCAAGTCATGCCCCACACCCTCTCTGTTATCATTCGTGATGCTGTCTACGAACTGGGCCTAATTGGGTTATCTTGGATGTATATTCCACGAGGAGCTTACCGAACTTTTCCCAGTACCGGTTGGCCCCATTAGCCTGGAAGTTAAACGGAATGGTTAAGATGCCATAAAATATGTCACTTCACTCACGCAATTATAATATCCTTGTCTGTCACTTTGTCGAAAGCAACCATATTATACTCTGATACATCTGACAACCGGATACGTGGTAGAGATTTAGGTCCTCCGGGGACACAGTTAAAACCCAACTCGCACCTGCCTCTCGAGAATCCCGTGCTGGTGGAGAAGACCCCGTCGCTGGGGCCGGTGTAGAAGACCTCGTCGCCAGTGCTGGTGTAGAAGACTCAGGCACTGGTACTGGTGTAGAAGACTCCGTCGCTGGTGCTGCTAAAGGAGAGCCCGGTGCTGGTGGAGAAGCCGCCTGCTCTGGTAATGGAGGTGCCACGACCTCAGTCATCTTCTCGTGAATACCGGTAGTGGAAGTCTGGACGAGTGAAGATGACAGAGGACATAATAGATGGAGTTAGTATGCTCGATGTACTGCATCGGAGTACCAGAGGATGCAGACTCACTGTGGTACTGGATACTGTCTCTCTGAGAGGACAACGACAAATGCGAAGAGCAGATAACCCTCCTCACTTTACCCCTCCCTTGCCAACCAAGCACGTGTATCGATTGAAATGTGAAGGGAGTGAGGCAGGGTGTAGGTAGCTATTTGATTGCATGCTGTCTGCAGGATGCTGAATCGATCGAATCGAATAAAATCATCGGACGTTTTTTTACCTGGCTGACCGCCTAGACCTTCGGATAATTACATAATATTTAATAGTGACTGTGACACTTACCACGGCAAATCCCGCGTTCTTATGGAGCTGAAGTTCAGCTCGAATGTTGCCCTAAAACCTTGGAATCCCCTTGCAAGGCTGATATGAGCCCTTCGACATTAGTAGCAATTCAGTGTTCACGTCTGTCGTGACTCCTGCAGACACTGCGTTGAACCATCATTTGGGTAGTTGATGCCTTTTTTTTCGCAGGATCTACTCCAATTTTGAGGGTGCAATCACGATTACGTTGAAGTTCACGATGACTTGGTACCTAGTATTGTGAGCGATGGGACGCACGTCATTTCGAGAAGGGGGTTGAACCTCATCAACGGTGTGGTGGGCCCAAGGATATCTAGAACGGCAATCTATTCTCTTACATCCCTTCTATGAGCAAATTTGCATGTCAATACCAGGCTTCGGGATTCCCTACTGAAGACATACGATGGCTGACACGACGAGTGACGGGCGTGGTAGATGCACGGCCCTCCATAAATATTGCAGAGGGGACTGACGCGGGACGTACTAAAGTTGCTCCTGTATGCGTAAAATTGCCAAGAGTCCAACATCCCTGAGTGTGTATTGACCGGTATGTTAAGACACTTTGGTCCACCGTTAGGGCTATGTTACTCTAGCAAATGTGCGTGCGCGCACAATAGAGCGACGGCTTTTCAAAGCCGACTCCTTACTCTCTTCGCTAACTTCTGGCCCTCTTGCAGCATCGGTCTGAGGCTTTCCTGGGATAATGTCTCAGTTACCTGGGAGAACAAAAATACAGATACTCGACATACGTAGTACCCAGGAGTATTGCCTAACTGGTTAAGGGGCTCAAATTGAGCTCTTCGCCAGATCTTCTCGTAAACACGTCCATCAGACACTCCGAGTGCACTGCATGGAAGGGAAAACGGATCAACAGGGAAGGAAAATCAAAGACGCTTGGGATGGGAACCTGTCAAGGGCCCAATCAGAAAACGAGAATGCATCCGTCAATCCAATAGCGTCGGGCAAGAGCTGTAAACAATGATGTTTGATTGCCAAACGTAATTCGCGGTCTCCGGACTGCTGTAACAACCCAGTCGAGAAGAGATCGACTAGCGCATCTTCGGCGGTGGTGAGCAAATACTGGGTATCGTATACATTACCACCCGCGCAGGACGAAAACGTGCAAGGAAGCTTACTAGGTGATACAGCGCACGTATGACATTGCCCTCTCGTCGTGGCAACAGGACCAAACCTGCAATCATTTCCCCAATTTTGACAGTTATGAAGGCATCCGTGACAGCCTTAGATAGTCTCTGATTTGCATTCGCATCAAGATTATCCAGAGTCTGGACGAACTCGTTCAACACGAGAGCAGCGCGCCACTCAAGTAGATGGACGATAGAGTTGGAATTCTGCCATAATGCCGTTTCCATGACGGGCTTCGGGTTGTTGCCTTTCAAAAGCCGAATATAACTCGAATGGGCACCCAGAGGTGAAGTTGGTGTCGAAAAGAAAGCCTGATATGATTTCACGGCTAAACGTACTACCTGACCGTTGAGTACAAAATTGTCGCCTTCGTACCTGATGTTGCTTTTCGTTAATGTCATCGTAAGCACGAGTTTCTGAGATGACATGCGTCACAGTGGGAAGATAATCGGCATACAACCGCCCAATGCCTGCGAAAGCACTATAACCGTGTCCACCCAGTGCACGCCTGGCGGTCTCGAGATCTCTCACTACAGTGTTGGTAACGAGAGCTTTTAGGCCACACAAGATAGCATGGATCTCCGAAAGTTTGGTAAAGTCTCCTCGTTCTGAACGCTCGGTGACCGTGGTGAATTGCTTGATCTACAGGATGGTGCTCAGATTGTATCCTGTTTCTCTCAAGACAAGATTACCGTTTGACGACCGAGTGCGATGAACACGTAGGCACGAGAAAGAATGGGCAGCAGCCGGTAGTACGTTGATGAGTATTGGATCACTTGGCGCTCTAGTCCATGTTCATCACATTCTCCTTGGCGTCGAACGGTGGTATAGCGGATGGCAATAGTTATTGCTAGGCGTGACGATCGGAATACGACACGACCTAACGATATGACAGAACTGACCTCTCGCAATAGTCCAGCCTCCGGACGTAACCATGCTGCGAAGACGCATAAGTTGGGGTAACCGAAGATATTTGCGGCAAGTAATCACCTTGCTCGAATGTACATCATCTTCAAGAGGTGTCGTAATAAATCCCTATCACTCCAATACAAAGACTTACTCCACTAAAACTATGCTTTGGGTTCTGAGGTTGAATATATCGACCATCTTCCGTCACCTCCGCAAACTTCGAAAACATGTTAGCGCGCGGGATCCGGACGCGGTGGAACCTTGCATAGCCGTTATCCAACGCTGCGAGGCCTCCACCAGCCTTTGGTCCTACGTCACCAATGGATATCCCCGGTAGTGTCGCGTGGTCCTCTACAGAAGTCAGTGGACAGGTGCCCATCAAGATGAACAGGCCATACCTAGCGACCGCAGTTGAACGAGAAAGAGATGCGGTCCAACATTTTCCCCTCCAGGTAAAATTAGCTTTGCTTGAACGATTCCGTGGGTAGCTGTTTTCCCCAGTCCGCCGATCCACCACTTAGTACTTGTTAGTGTGGGTGAGTGAATCTCAAACTCATGCGCTTCTGGTATATACGTCGCGGTCGTCTCCAGACAAGCGACGTTGGAGCCGTGACCAAGCTCTGTCTGAAGATAGCACCTGAAGCCCAGTAAGGCGACTGCTTGACCTGTGATAGGTGCTTACCCTTGTATACCCTTGTTGGACACTAGATCCCAGTATTCCGACATCATCGCAGAAGAGGCTTGGCCGAGAAAGACGGGTTCGAAGGCTCAAATGGCATGCACGGACAATTTACTGACAAATTTGCGTTGCGGAAGATAGTGTGATCCTTACCAGCGTCATGTAATGCGATGGGAAGTACTTCCGACAGGATGAACGCAGCCTGATCTGTCTCCTGTTTCGACCACCCATGAACTCGCCGTAACTCGATTAAACGCTTGGTAATAGCAAGAGCCCTCTTGTATGCGTCGACTCTTCCAATGAAGTTCCTTGGGTAAACGGACGGTGATGATCGGAGAACGTTCGAAGTGCGTCCTGTACTTTCTCACCTTTGAGACCTGTCGAAAGCAGGATCACTTTTCAACATATCCTCAATCTTCTTATGAGTCTTCCAGTTGGTCCTTCCTGCTATTGCAACGCATGAGCCCGAGAGCACTCCAGCGCTACGACTAGATCACCGAATAGGTAGTCCCGCACAGTTTCTACATTGAACGAGAGCTCGGCCCTCGCTGTCGTCATGTCCTTAATTGACTGAGCTGCGATGTTGACAGGTGCCATTATGCTTGGCCTGGAAAGTTGAAGGTGCTAGTTGGAGTGTAATGTATTTACTTACTTGAAGTGGGCAGCGGTGACCCGCTTGTCAAGTCAGAAATGGAAACGTACGTGATCCCAAGGAGCGCTTGGCGGGGAGTTACGTAACCCATACATGGATGGTATATAGTATTCAGTCGATCGACTTACACTTGGAGAATTCAAGTTCGCTTTCTCACTTTCAGTCGCTCGTTTTTTGAGGTGTAGTGGGTACTCACTCAGCTACGGAAGCAACGCGTAACTCACCATTGTAAAATCTACAGGGACGTCCACCATGCGTCTTCTCCTCGTCCACTCTTTATTGTCGGTATTTGGAATCGTGCACGGAGCAGTCACAGTTTATGGTCCACATGTCCAACAACCTTTGGGTTCACAGACGGTGACGGCTGCTTCAGCCTCATACACTGAAGCTGCTACCTATGACCAGATCGTTTTGACTCCGCCCCCCGTACCCAACCCACCTCCACCCACTTCTTTTGGCGTGCAGCTGCAGACCGGTGGCGTTGCGACGGGTCTTTCCATACCCCAGAGCGGTGCATTCTTTGGCTTTAGTATCGAATTTAGTGTCGTCACTCAAGTCCGTAAGTGCTGTCAGCAGCTTCGATGAAACGGCAGTTCGCTGAAATGGCACCACGAAGTCGGCTTAAACAGGTGATTTTTATATGTCATATCGACTAAATCTCAGACCTCATGGCACCGGAACCGAAAGCTCGTTCATGCAGGTACCTTTCCTCAACTTAATGGCCAACATTAGGGAGCGCGCCGGAAGCGTTCAGGTGCGACTCGGTGGAAACAGTCAGGAAACCGCTACGTTGGTCAACACCATTCCAGATGGAAAGTCTATGGAAAAGGACACAACAAACACCTCCAACCCGGTGTGTCATGCCACGGGACACGTTACTCGCACATATTTACATCTTGTTACAGACCGATACACCGCCTTTGCTCTTCACGCCGGAGATCATCAAGATGATGGCCAGTGTATCCACGTTGACGAATGTTCGCTGGTACCTGGGTAAGCGCAGTACTTCGATCCGGTTTTCGCATCCATGACTCGTCAAAGGCATTCCCTTCTACGATACCCAAAACTTCCAGTTACAAGTAGCAGAGGTTGGCGAAGCCGTTCTCGGTAATTACCTGATTGGTTTACAGGTACGTTCTAGACGACTTCTTAGCGGTGACTCTTACGTGGTTTTAGGGTGGTAACGAACCTGACCTCTATGCCAAGCACGGTCACCGTCCCGCCGTACGTAGTTCGGTTGCACCTCAACGGTTGGCTCACCATCACGCAGAACTACAGTCCCCAGGATTATACGGATGAGTTTGGATTACTCGTCGACGCAGTGAACGCGGATTCCAGTTTACCAGACAAAGACGTTCTCATCGGTCCCAATTTGTCCGGTACCTGGGAGCCGGAGCAGGTCTGGGATACTGGTTTTGCTACTGACTATAGCCAGAGCTTGATCGCCCTCGCTGTCGAACAGTATGTACTGCTCAAATTCTTCGGTGAATGTTTGCTGATAGCTTCCTAGTTACCCGACGGATAACTGTTATGCACAATACGGCACCGGCGCGCCGCGCAATGCCCAGGACATGTTCCCTACGTACCTCACCCACAAGTCTGGCCAAGACATAGTATCGCCATATATCAATTCGACCAGTTATGCACAGTCACTGGGGAAACCCTTCGTCATGTTCGAAACAAACACCGCATCGTGCGGTGGTTTCCCTGGTCTCAGTGATAGCTTTGGTGCCGCCCTGTGGGGTGTTGATTATGCTCTTCAGATGGCCTATGTCAACTTCACAGGTGCTCTGTTCCATGTTGGTGGTCAGAGCGATTACTATAATGTAAGTGATCTTATCTTTGCTAGAGTAAATATGAAGCTTACCTGTTTATCCAGCCATTTACCCGTACGTCAAAATCACGCCGTTTCACACCTCTCCGCGCTAACCCCACCAAGCTCCGGTAACGAATCAATCGACGTTTAACCAGTGGACTATTGGACCCATCTACTACTCTGCATTGTTCGTGGCAGAAACCTTAGGTTCGTCTAACCAATCCCAAGTCCTCGACCTTGGCATGAACGGGGGGAATGAGTTCACGCCTGGCTATGCCATTTATGAAAACGGTGAACCTACGCGAGTCGCTCTGATCAATTTCGTTTCGGACCCTACTGGTGCCAGCGACTACACGGCAAGCATATCCCTCGCCGGTGGGTCGACGCCAGCTCAAGTCAAAGTCAAGTAAGCAGACATGATTTCACCTCTCGGAGACTTGCTCACGACATGCTTTGTAGATACCTCTCGGCGAGCTCCGTTGCACAGAAATGGAACTTTACATGGGCGGGGCAGACCTTTGGTGATGCATTCACCTCCGATGGGCGCCCAGTGGGTAACGTTGATGTCCAGACGATAACCTGCGACCAAACAAACGGGGTCTGCAACATCCCGGTGCCTGCGCCAGGTGCAGCGTTGGTCTTCCTCAGTGACCAAGCCCTCGAAGAATCCGACCCCGGCCCAACGATGACCTTCCCGACGACAGCCTACACCAAAGCGCACAACACTGCGACCATCAACCCGTCAGTACTCGCTACTTCGAACGGCAATATGGGTACGGCCGACTGGCTGGCGGGCACGAGTCAAGGTTCGTTGGAAAATAGTGCCTCTAGCTTTGCGTGCGCAATACCCAGTCTTGGCGCTGTTATCGCTGGTGCGCTATTCGTTGTTCGGATGGCTTATGCAAGTTAGGTGACGGTTCGAGATAATTTACAGTTTGCTTTTTCGTTGCTTTGGAGTCTTTGTTATCTTATGCAGTCACCGGTAGTTGCGTTTTGATTACTTATTTTCGCAGTAGTGCTCGAACAGGTCAGATACCTCCCACATCCCAACGAATTTTGAAGGTGTAGGATACAGTTGAATGCGAATATATCCATGGGTTTGACAGAAGACTAGTACACTTCGGAGTTTGGGACGAGGTGATGGTTTGGCGACACAGACAAAATGATGCCGAGGTAGCAGAGTCAAGATTTGAGGTGCACGCGACATAACGACTATCCAAGAACGCCGGTATAACATAGTGCATAATCATGCGACCTACGTACACCAGCGAATCGCGTTCTTGAAAAGCCTCGCCTCGCCTTCCTCTGGAGTAAAGTACATCCTACACAATGGGACTGAGTAAGACCACATGCTAGCCTACGTACACAAGGTAATGCAAGAAAACCAATGTCCTAAAAATACAGGACCAAACTCAGTTTTCGTCTTCGTCGATTCGGCAATCATTTTTGTGTTTTCAATCATCGGCATGATTATGATTCGTCCGTTTTCACTTTCTTCGCCACTGCAATGGTCGGTACGCTTGCGCCTCGTACGCCGACGTCAGGTCCACCGTCGGGTTCAATGGCTCGTTTGCGTTTTTCACCAGCTTGCTCCTCGCCGGCTGGTTTGCTGGGGTTGATATCCTTGTCTTTCGATTTGGCTTTGTCCCTGTGACCATCTCCGCCACGACCATTTTGGCGACCTCCACGGCCACCACCGCGTCCACCACCGCGACCGCCGCCACGTCCTCCACGGGAAGACGATCCGTTACGAAACTGGGAGCGGGAGAGAGCAGAGCGTGCCGCAAAGTTTGCACGGTCGATTTGGAAAGCTCTCTCTTCTTCCTCTGCGAAAGTGTTATCGGTGGCAATGATCAAAGGGAAACACGGAGACATGCCATCTGGGATTGTCCATTCGACTTCTTTCGAATTTACAGTCTTGAGGTTTTCCTTTACATAAGCAATTTCGTCCTCTGTGAGGGCCTTGTCAAATCCTACAAGGCCATGGTCGTCTCCTTTTGAGAATTGGATATAAGGAACACGTGCAAATCGTTCGCGGAGCGGGGCCTGAGCAAGCACGTTTAGTGAATGTCAGTGAACGTAGTTTCAGGGCTCATATTCACACCTTCATCTCGGTAAAATTGGCGTCTCCTCCGCAGCCGACGAATTTAAGAGTTGCCCCTTTGATGATTGGCATGTCTTCCATTTTCACATACCCAGCGTTGTCATCGTCCTCATACACACGGATCTTGCTACCCATGAACTCCAAGTATACTTCAGGCTTTTCCTTTTTCTTTCCGTTGGCCTTGCCTCTCGACGCATCCTCCATATCCCTGAAAGCATTGAATCCCTTTCGGTTAATTTTCTCCTTGCGGAGTTCAGCAGCTTTTCCTGTGAGGCCCTTTTCCTTGATCTTCATATCACAGTAGGCTCCTCTATAGGAGACGGGAGTGAGCCTCAAACAGTGGATTTTCAGTCAGAAGGCCCACTTGGACATAGTTAACAGTTCCTCGCCGTTCCACGTCGGCTTGGGATCTGCATTCAGGAAGGCTTCCACGGATGACATGTCGGCAAATTCGACGAAAACGGACCCCTGTCGAGGTGGTGGCATGTTTATTTTCAACCATGTAACGACAAACCCACCAACCTTGAACTCCTTGCTTCCGTCCATGCGGCGCATCCTGACAGCGTTAACCTTGCCGTATGTTTCAAAGAATTCTTCCAGCTTCATCAACATGCCGGGTTCTTCATTCCCGAATCCTTTCTATGATTCCCTTAGTCGATGCCGCACGACTCGCATCCCAGACGAGAACCAGCGACAGGACTCACGGCGTATACACTACGTTCAAACTGACCCTTAGGGGGCGCAACCTCCGTGCGCCGTCGTAGGTTCTCACCTTTTTCGTCCACCTCAAGCTCTGTGCTCTCACGGAGGGCACGCAAGATGAACTCGGGCCCTTTTTCAGCGTATTCTCGCATACGTTTGAAGGATGTGACAGTTTTGATTGAGACCCAGTGTTCTGCGTTAGCGGTGTGAAGAGTCCACATGAATCTGTCGGTGTAGAGATGAGCTTTCTATTGAAGAAAACAACAAATGAAATTTACTTGTCGAATGGAAGGTTGGAATCCGCAAAGTAAAACTCCACTACGCAAAAATTGAACGAGGTCGGTCGAAAACGAACAGTAGAGTACAGCTTACCTTGTCGCCGCGCGTTTTCCAGTAGTTGTTCATCTTTTGCATCGCCGTTCACGCTCGGATCCTTCTCTGCTGTCGCGGCTCCTTCGCCATTAGTGACGATAGCCTCGGGTTGTGCAACTTCAGATCCGGCAGACATAGGCAACGAATGAATAAGATGCGATATGATAAATGACGGACGAAGTGGAGGTAGTGGTTCACGCGAGTGGACCGGGATTTATCAAGCACCGAGCCGTCAAGCTACTTATGTGGAGTCCCTTTCCGTTCGATTATCTACGCTCGGCTAAACCCGGTTTGCTTGGTCGTGAGCCAGGATCACATTTTAACCATCACTATAGGCTCTCATCGCACTGTAAGTCTGTGCCATTGACCGATGACCCCGGTGACCCATGGTTGGCCTTGGCACCATGCATGGGGACCCTGAGTCAAGTGCCTCACCGGGCAGCGTTTTCGAAGGCTTGTCGGCATCAATGCGACGTGTGCAAGTTGCTAAAGCTAAAAATTGTCTGGTTCTTGATCATGGTCTGGAAAGGTACTTGCATGAACGAGCTTATGGTTCCGGCGTCACGGGCATACTGGTCCGGGATTGTGTGGATGTGACATATGAGAATCATCTGTTTGAGCCAACTTAGCTCGGAGGTGAGACCGTTTCAGCGGACTGCCATTTCACCGAAGTTGCTGACAGCATCGACGGACTTCGGTAACAACACTGAATTCGATACTAAAGAATGCACCACTCTGTGGTACAGAAAGACCCGTCGCAACACCACCGGTCTACAGCTGCACGCCAAAAGCAGTGGGTGGACGAGAAGAAGACGCATCGTGGACGTCTCTGTATGAGCGACGGAATCTAGGATGTATGTATATGACATTAGAATGAAAATCACGTCGTGATATACTGCCTCTATCATCCATTACTCCTCTTTTTGCACCTTCGAGCGGCTCGCGTAGATCATGTCAGTGAAGGGTCTGTATCAGGCGTAAGATACGCAAGTGCACAGCATACGCTTATTCCACTCACCCCTCGTATCGCAATGCGATCAGGTATACAATGTACACGTATAGCGTGATCAGTAATCCAGCGGGACGTTCGTACCTATTATCGATCGCGTTGAAGGGTTCCCCTTTAACGTGCTAAGAGATGCTATGTACGTTGGCAGCACGCTGTGCTTTGCCGCTACTGCACTCTGGTACGTAGGCATTCTACTTCATGGCATTCTCGTCGCTCTTTCTTCCGTCGGGAATACGAGGCCAAATGCGCGACGAGGGTCATTGACATCGTCCATCAATATCCCGAAGTACTACAGTCCCCAAGGAACGTCTCTTGTGATCCCCAATGTGTAAGTTGAAGTCAAGACGAATACTTGTCCGACGGCAAAGATGAGGACAGGTACGAGGGTTGCGAAGGGTTTGGGGAAGAGGGGCACGCGAGGTTGGTCGAACAATGCACACTGGTACCTGCGAGAGTCGCCGTAAGCAGTGGAGTGGAGTTAGTATTCAATAAGGAATGTACAAGTGGTCCCGAACGAGTCCGAAGGTGAAAATGAGGATGGCGAGGAAGTAGCAGCCATGGTACGGACTCCCGAGTGCGCGAGTTATGGTTTCTTTCCTATACTCTGCATGTCATATTATAGGGTTAGAGATTCCGAACTGAAACACGAAGGGTGCACATACCGTTTCGTGCGATAATGGTCCATGCCGCTGGATTGAACGTGATTGAAAGGAGAGAGATGTAGAGGGATGGTGCAGCCGTGTTCACGATGGGAGAAAGGGCACCCATCTATTGTAGTCGCGGTCGTGAAGATCGTAACGAAGACTCACTGTTGTGCCAGGGCTGACGTGAGGCTAACATCGCGCGTTGCGCAACCACTGTGCGCTAGCTAGGCCAGGGGTTTTGGCGCATTTCTCGGTGCGATTACGTCAATCACCTCGGTCTCCGCCACCGACTTGCGTGTCAACGGCACCCCTGTACATCATCACCGTGGACTTCGGGCCATCCAAAAGATTCTATCTGGCGGACAAGGTTCGTTGTATCATACCCTGAGCGCAGAATGCGGATGGCGTACTATCAATTATTGACGTAGGACGATGCCGTGCGCATGTTCAACTTGCTCCGCGAACACTGAACAGAGGCGAAGAACTGACTGCTCGTCAAAGGCCCGAAAAGCGAAATGAATCATGCATTATTTTTCTGCTTATTTCCTGCTTATGGTTAAGGCGGGGGAGAGTCGTTCGAAAATCGGTCACCAAGCGACCAAGTGGATCACCCTCTCCGCTCCTGCCACCTCTAACCTTGGTACGTTACACGCTCTCGAGACTCTATCTCTCCGGAAGTCAAGAACGACGAAGAGCATCCAAGGGAAATCCTGCTCTTTTCTGGACTACTAGTCTCTAACTATGCAAGTCTTACTGTCAACGGAGCATGCCACCCTCGCAGCTGCAATGGTTTCCATTCTGTGTGGACTGCTATATGTGATGCGCCCGCCAAAAGGTCTTCCTCCGGGAATTACTGGGCCGAGGTGTTTACTGGAACTTCCTCAAGAGAAACAATGGCTGAAGGTACAGGAATGGAGCCGCCAGTATGGTTCGTGACCCAGTGCTCGTCGACTAATTGGTCGTTCGTTGAGAGGCATCTCCCACTTAGGTGATATTGCTTCTGGGTATTTTCTCGGGAAAACCACGATCATCATTGGCTCGGTGAAAATTGCGGGGGAACTCCTTGAAAAGCGCAGTGTGAACTATTCTGATCGACCGCGGTCAATCATGGGCGGTGAGCTTTCGGGGTGGGGAAAGATCATGTTACTTTCCGACTACAATGACTGGTTCCGCACGCATCGAAAGTGGATTACGCAGGAGATTGGGAGCTATGATCTGGTCAAAAACTTCAACGGGTTGATTGAGTACGAAACCCGTAGGTTTCTTCGGTGTGTACTTGATGATCCAGAACAATTGCGAGCCCACGTTCGCAAGTAAGCCTTTTAAGTCTCGTTATCATACAGCAGGAAATGACATTTTTCCCAGAAATTTCACGTCTATCATACTCCGCGTCACTTATGGATACAAAACCATTGAAGGAAATGACCCTTTGGTAGATTTGGCGCACTTAGCAAACTCACAGCTTTCCTTGAGCACGGCGCCAGGTATGTACTACGTGGATTTTGTGCATTTGAGTAGGTGGTTTGTATTCTTGATGTCGTCGAGACTCATCATATCAGTGAAATACATACCGTCGTGGCTTCCGGGAGCAGACTTTAAACGAAAAGCCGAAAAATACGCCGCCGTCGTCCGTGACCTGGTCGAAAATCCCCACAACTGGTCGAAAAATCAATTGGTAAGTCTGCCGTGCCACGCGGCCTAGTTGTGTCGACTCACTGACTATCACCCAGGCGGCCGGTACTGCAAGGCCGTCGTTTTCTGCCCGCCTTTTGAGCACGCCTGACATGACAACGGAGTTTGAAGATAGTGTAAAGTGGGCATCAGCGACCTTATATCGGGGTAATATACTACCATACTAGCGCATCCCTTGTGCTGACGTCGTCCACAGGCGGTGCGGACACTGTAAGTGCTATCAAGTGGGGCGCACGACTGGATTGTTTACAGCCATGGGATTGCATTTGTTGTTCAGGCGCAGTCTGTTGCCTATGGCTTTTATCTTGCGATGACCCCTTATCCGCGTGTCTCGAAGAAGGTGCAGGGAGAACTTGACGCTGTCGTTGGAACCAGGAGGCTGCCGACGTTTTCTGACCGCCCCAATCTGCCTTACATGGAAGCGTTGTTCACGGAGCTTCTTCGATGGCATTGTCCTGGTCCCATGAGTCCGCTGATCCTGGTATCCAGTTACTACTTACTAACTCACCAGTCCAGCGTTAAGGCACACCAGAAACGATGACACATATGAGGGATATTTCATCCCGAAGGGTTCCTATGTTGTTGTCAATATTTGGTGCGTACATGGTTATCTGGCCCTGGGGATACGCCGACCGAGAGAGTAAGGGCCATACTTCGTGACGAACGTACTTACACAGATCCCCTGGAGTTCAAGCCCGAGCGGTTTCTAGGTGATAATCCAGAACAGGATCCAAGAAATGCCAGTTTTGGTTTCGGTCGAAGGTGGGGCGGTCATTTCACCAGTATTGTGAGCGCGATGATCTCTAATTGACATGTGACCTAGACGATGTCCAGGTAAGCGGTTAGGACATCCGAAGTGGTGATCTTGAAACCTACCTGACTGTTCCTTAGGCTATTTTCTCGGAGGCTCGTCCGTCTGGCTCATCTGTGTCCAGGCGCTTGCCGTATTTGACATCTCTAAGTGCATCGCGAATGGAGTCGAGATTACCCCCGATGTGGATTTGGTAGGAGAAACCATCTGGTGCGTTATACTTCAGCCGACGGTTTGTGCCCTCATTCTCGTCTGATGATGGAGGGTGCATAGTCACCAAGCACAGTTCAAGTGTTCCATCAAGCCTCGTTCTGAGGAGGCCTTGACTCTCCTCCTACAGTATCTCAAAAAGGTAATGCACACCTGCTACATTTCCCACACTCTGCCAGTAGATCCTGTAACACCATATTATATACCCATATAACTACTCCAATATGTTCCCTAGGGTCTGTTCAATCAACTGAAAGTTATTTTTTTGCTTTATCATTTTGCTGTGATGTTTTGTGGCATGAACATTGAAAAAAGTGCTGTGCAATTCTTTTTTGGCTGACAAGGAGGTGTTATGAAAACTTGCCTCACTTTTTTTGCTATTGAATCTACTGCCTGTGCACCACCTCAGAAGTCATCAGCAGCATCTCTCCTTTAGCTTTGCCATGGCCAAGTACACTAGCCCAACCAAGAAAGCCCGGATCTGTCAAGACAAGGCAGCTGGCCTGTCTGACAGTAACATTGCCAAAAAGTTCAGAATTCACTGTACTACGGTCCAATGCATTGTCAAACACTATGCTAAATCTGAAGACTACTATGCTGTCAAGCTGAAACTGTCGCGCAGCGTTGATCACTGTTGCTTGTTCAAGGCAATGACCAACGCGTGCTGTTTACCTTTTGGTAAAGTAAACCTATATCCAGGTGATAGGCAAGCACACGGCTTGCGGCGGGCCTCTCACTAATATGTCGGCAGTGATATGGGGATGTACCGACAGGGACAGGATTGACTACCCCCTGAGTACCATCGAGGATGAGTTGTACTAGTTGTAGCAATAGAGTTCTAGCTCAGGTCGCCTAGTAGAGCAACACTTCAAGGTATGAGAGAAAGCAAGAGATTTATAGGAAGAGTTCCTACTTGCTAGGTAGGTAGCTAGGTAGCGAAAATACAAGGAGTCATCATCGCTATGCTGTGGGTTTATATACCCCACAGGCAATGAGATGACTATCGTATCCTCGCCATAAACGCGTAAGTAACAAACAAGACGGGGTTGTCAAGACCTTCTCTGCAGCACGTGCGTCGAGTCATTGTGACTGTAATGTCATGACTCACCTTCGTGCTGCAGCATTTGCTCTGTGCAAATGAAAGGCCCCTAAGACGCAATGCGACAGGGTCACATGCATCAGAAGACAAACTGTATCCATCAAGGAAGCCTCCAGATCCCATCGGGATCTGGGAAGCGAGAAAGGTAAAGTAAGAAAAGGAAAACGTACGTAAGCATGGCTGTGTCATAAATGTAAAGTCCATGGACTTGCCCCCAAGGCTAGGCAGCGGTCCAAACGAGATGTCATAGAGACGTGGGAACGGGGATGACAGCAGCGTGAAGTGCGAGAAAGGCGGAGCTCATAGCGGGAGGTGCAGAGTAAGTAGACAAAAGTGGAAAAAGACTATATCGGCGCACGACATTACCCCCCTCACTGCAAGCATTTCACAATTATTCTTCAGAAAACATGCTGAAAAAATTGAAGAAAGTGATACTCTTTTTTGACAGCTGTTTTCAAAGAGAAAAGGCAAAAATAATATTTTCTTTTCTTTGCATGACTTTCCACAAAACATTGATTGATGGTAATACCCATTAGCATAGAAGCTAATCAGCACTACCATCAATTCATTTTTTTGCACAGAAAAGACAAAGAAAACAAAATATTATATTTGCATTTTTTATGTGAACACAGCCCAAATAAAAGAGTATCTCTTCTTTCCATTTTTTCAACATATTTTGGCAAGAAAAATTGTGAAATGCTTGCAGTGCCTCCTTTTAGCCGGAATGACTCTGTTACGGACACTTAATCAAAGTCGTCAAAAGGAAAGTCCAGGGTTGCGTCGATTATCGGTTGTAGGCTTGGGCTGCCTAAGAGGACGTCCATGAGTGTCAGTCCACTTGGACCCTTTTCCGTTTCGACACGACCAATGTCCCAGTCATCGGCAGTCGAGGCAAGTGTTAGAAGGGGTGGAAGGGGTTGAGGATGACGCATCCTGCGAGCTCGAGACGAAGTTCTGGGGTGGCGCGGATAGGGTAGAAGTTGCAATTTGGGAGTGCATCCGTTGTCTTCGTAGCATTGAATAGATCGTACATCCAGTACTTTCGCTCATCGAAGACTTTGAGGAGGAAGCTTCTCCATCTTTTGACTCTCTTTCGTTCAGAGATCCACGCATCATCACATCTTTTGCCCAGGACCTGGGCTGCAATGTTGAGAAGTTTTCGTCCAGCAATCTCTTCTTCCTCTCGGTGGCGACACTTGTCGACCCAGTGGGCTCCTGGAACAGGTTCGTCTTCACTCTCTGACTCCCTTTCTTCAACTGCAGTACTGCCTGTCGTTTTCCTGTTGCTGCCAGGAATTGGAGATACGTCCATTTGTTCTGCGTGTAAGCTTCGTGTTGTCCTTTCACTCTTTCCACCTTGAGGGTCATTCCCGGTATTACCTCCATCTCGGCTACTCTCAGCGGCCTTTGTGACGTGGCTTTCATGAAGGCTCTTTCCTTTCGTAACTGAGCTACCAGTTGCAGGGGTTTCGTAGTCGGAGGGAGTGGTGATGAGGAAAGTGACTTGTTTAGCAGTGGGTGGAACTTTGCGAAATTCATGAAAGGACTTGACAAGCTTGTTTCCGAACTTTGAATGGATGATATTGACCAGCGACTGCAGCATTTCTTGCATCCCCTCAACGTTCTTCATCCCCTCTGTCTCCATACATAGGTCAGCTAAGGAATCACGGTTGAAAAATGCACATACTGCAGGATATTTCTTGCAGCATATGAATGTGAAACCAGCCTTCTCAGGCATTTGTGTCAGACGTATTAAAGAACCATCCAGGATCCCGACACATTGTGGAAAGCCATAATGATCAAATATATAGTCAGAGACCACCTTCCACCGCTCATTATCACCCCAAGAAACAACCTGCAAACCAATGGTATGTAGTGCCCGGACAACACGATGGCAATAAGTAAAAACTGATCCAAATCCAATACCAAGTTTATGAGCAACCTGGAGTGAATCAGCTCCACGTGTTCTGTAGCACATGAGGAAGCATGCAAGCTGGTAGCGGACAGGACGCTGTGGCTTCTTTCCAGTTGAGTAGAAGATGGGGTCTTGTTCCAGTAAGCATACGAGCCGGTCAAATGTAACATGCGAGACCCTGTAAGAGGTGGAGTGCATGTTAGCTTGCATTGCTGACTGGGGACACCGTACCTGAACTCGCTGCGAAAATCCCTATCTGGCCAGCTCAAGGCAATTTCAAAGAACACATCACACTTCTTCCACTGATTGTAGGGCCCCCGTAGGCCATCTGATACCAAGCTTGAGAGTCCAAGGTGTTGAAACTATTACTGGTTGTTGTTAAGACACATGTGATTGTTGTTCTAAGAATAGTTGTTCCATACTATTCTGATATGTTCTATTCTACTGGATTACCGGTTGACACGTTCCTAGTAGAAAGACAGAGTCGTACCCATATGGAAGGTCCTCTTACATACAAATATAGTAGTTCTTATCGTAGGTGCAGACACACCTGGTCCATGCGCACCATAGAGGTATACATACCCTGTAGGATTCACCACAGGATGTAACAAGCTGAATACAGAGCTCCCTCTCTATATCATCCTCACTCAGAACTACGTTCCTACCTACCAAAGACCAACACCAACTGAAACCCTAAAAGGCAAGTGCTCTGCCATATTGCCCTTGATCCCACAATCCTCTGCGCAATAGGTTATGAGCCCCGAGTAAACGGGTGCTCGTCGTCTAACGGACAATAGATCATTGAGGAAGACGTTCGTCATTGACTATGCCATTGAACGGACCTGAAGCGCTAGGTTGGGCGTTGGCCACCTTGATGCTTTCGTTCATTCTAGGCGTTTGTCAGGCGGTCTATGTCGTAAACGCGGTTGGAGGTCCTTTTAATCTCGCGCTGGTACTATCTACTGTGATGTGGGGAACTTTTTTAGGCATCCCTACGTGGCATGGCATATATTCCTCCTATCAGGAATATCGTATTCTCTTGGGGCGCTATCGTCAAGTGCGCATTCGTGTCGGTGTCCTTGTTGAGACCAGAACTCTGGAACCTCCTCGGATAAACCCACCTTCTTACGAAGCACATGAGTTTCGGGACCTGGATTATCAAGCGGATCTTGATCCAGTCCCTCGGTATCCTTTATCTCCTCCGCCTTACATGCTTGATCTTCCCGTTAGTCAAAGGGAAATAAATGTCCACGAGCACTACGTGGACTGGCCCCAACGCTTAATTGGGCCAAGTGCTTTTTATGAGAATCCGGTTGCCCCTGATCTGCTCGGAGGACGCCCTAATGACCTCCTTGAGATCCTTCCTTCGACTCCTGATGGGGATGACGAGGATCTGAACCGGTTATCCGAGTTCGATCTCTTGTAGTCACGTCCTTTTCATCATCTCCTCTCGAGTTCATTATCTGACGCACATCCTGGTATCCAGATGTCCGCTGTCGTTATCAACCGGAATGCACTTATTACCAAGCCTGTGTTGCCTTCCCGACCTTTCCCTACTGCTGTTGAGCGTGAGACCGCCATCGCTTTAGAGAAAGTGAGTACGATGGAAGAGTGTTCACACGCAAGGTACATCAAGCACGTAATTGGATATACCGAAGCCCTATATCACGAAAAAGCCAACCACTGGAGACAGGTAGCCTACGGAGATCATGAAAAACCCTTTTTCCTATGAACACCATCGCAAAACTCCGTCGTCCCCGCTATAGCCATGGAATATTCCTGGACTGTCTTAAAACGACCAGACGACTTCGACTTCTCCTCACCCTTCTATGACCTGCGCATCCACATGTCCTTCCATTCCTATCTCGTTGATTGCTTACCAAAACTGTCTCCTGCGTCAACTCCTCATGCCATCGCTAACTTCAACGGTGTAGATATTCCATCGTTTACATATGAAGATCCGTCCATCCATACCGTTCCCACTTTTACCCTCACAAATGACATCTTCTTCTATTTCAAAGGAAGAGTCCACCCATTCTACAACTTCCAGGACTTTGCCGGATTCATCCCCTCTCTTTGGGTTTGGAACCGCCATCTGGAACGCACTTTCTGAGGATCTTGGAATTCCGATAAAACAACCATCGAGTGCACTCACTGGATATCTCTGGAGTCGGACAAAGAACGGTGAACAGCGAAGAGATCCTAAAGTCGTATTATCCCTACAGGATCTCAAAAGCAGTATCAATCTGGAGCGGAGAGTATGGTATGACGAAGAATCTCAGCAACTCAATTGGAGATCTTATGGCAGAGTTACGCGCTGGATCCTATGGCCCAGCAAGTCAACAGTTCTACTGGACTTACAACGAGAAATGGACAAAGGTGATGGAAAAGATCTGTTCTCTTGGCCCTCCAGAGGACTCTATTCAAGACGTCGTCAGCGAGCACATGCGAGTCGTGCTGCCAAAGTGTTATCCACTTCCAGGAAATTATCCTGAGGCGTATGCTGGTTATGGACGAACAGGATATTATTTTAGCGATGTAACAAAGATGCCGCTTGTAAATGTCTTTCAGCTTATGTGCCATAAAAGCCAGCGATACAGTCAGTTCATCCTCCCGTACTCCATTGGCATCCATGGAGGAATTGTATTAAGAGATGAACGAACTACGTATTCGCTTCATGAGATTGGCTATCCACATCTTTTGGCATATCATTATTTCGAAGAACTGGATTTCCAAAACTTCGAAAAACTGAACTTAGACAAAAGGTGCTATACTAAAAAGGGGAATTCAACTCCGGAAAAGAAACACAACCCACAATCTTCTGGAAGACCGAAGAAGCGTAGAAAAAGGCCTTCAAAACGCCAACGACAGTCCTTCCGTCGCGCAGCTCTGGAAACCACTGCTAGCGATCAGGTTCTTGACGACATACTAATTCTAGAATTCTTCTAGTTTTACTATGGCTGATCAAAAGGAAATCTCAGCTTCAAAGAACATCCCACGCCTTAATGGCTCAAACTATTCCTCTTGGAAGGCAATGATAAAAGGATATTTCTTGACTCTTGATGTTTGGAACGTTGTGAACGGACTGGAAACCTGTCCGGACCGGGCAATAGCCGCTAATGCCGCTGCCGTAAAGTTATGGGACACCAAAAATAGCCGAGGAATGGGCACAATTCTCTTGTATTGTGACCCAGTAATATCAGTGTCTCTTGAAAATAAAGACACCGCTTTTGAAATGTGGACCACCCTGCAAGCCTCCTATGGAGCTCCTACTGCTGTATCGGCTTACATGGACTTCTTGAGACTTCTCAAGATTCGGATCAATCCTTCTGATGATTTGGGATCCAAACTCGCAGAAGTAAATATGATACTCGGGTCGCTTGCGACTCAAAACATAACCTTATCCGAACCAGTCCAGTGTATGATGCTCTGTGGAGCGTTCACTGAAAAGTGGGGAGCTGGCCCTACAAACATTTTGTCCTCGGTTAAAACCCAAGATCTTAAAATGGCAGACGTCGTTCCAAGACTGAAAGAGTTAGCGTCACATCGTACCGGGCAATCCAATTTGCCGAAGTTAGAAACCAACAATGCAGAAGCCGGTTCATCCAGGATTTCATTACAACCGTTAATAAACCGTCTCTCAAAACCACCGCGTTGCCGCAAGTGCCGCGGAAATCATTCAACTGAACAACACATCGATAGGCAGCCAAATATAAGAGGAAGAGGAAACTTTAGAGGTCGAGGAGGTCTTCCACCACGGAGTGGAACACCGTATCCTCCCCAAAATCAACAACAACAAGCTCAGGGACAGTCAAAGGGGAAACAGCGTGCTCATCGTGGTCGTGGTCGTGGTCGCGGCAGATTTGCTGCAGCCGACTATACAAATGAACCTGAGGAATCCCAGGATTTCGATCAATACGACCAGTATGATGGACAATATGATCAAGGCTATGAGTCCTATCATATAAACTTACAAAATACCATCGATGATGCCTCCCGCTTTGAGGAGTTTAACGATGAAATAACTCCTGTCCCGGTTCTTCAAAGTGAAGAATCACATACAGTTGAGTATGTTGATGAAGCTCTTCCTGGAACTGTTGTTAATCTGCCTTGTCAATGTGAAATGTGCCTGCGAACAGTATCCCGATTACATCTATGGGTACTACCGGATCTGGCCACACAATGTGGTCTTCAAACTGTGGAGAGGAGGAGATGGACATCTGCTGACTTCGGAAACCGAGTCAATGAGTCCTCCAACACCAATCCTAGTGTTGATAGATCCGGAAGTGGAATGGAAAATTCCTCCACATATGGCACTGGTAATGAGAGAACGGAATGCGTACAAAGTGTTTGTAAAAAGGTTAAGGGATCTAGGCGTAACTGTCCTAGAGTAACGGTATCCTTACAAGATTTTCATGCTTCGGTAACCGAGCATAAATATCCCAAACCTGTACGATATGTACGGCTTCCTGATGGTTACGAACCAGACCCTGCTATAGAGGGTGCATCTGGTTTCTCTTATGGTATTAATGATGATGTCTTTGACGCTTATCCTTGTGATTTGGAAACCAATCACCTAACTGATAAGGAATCCAAGAACTGCATGTGGATGTTAGACTCGGGATGCACAAATCATGTGACTCCTTGTCGAGCTGATTTTATGAGCTACAAGCCTTTTCCTAAACCAGCTTTTGGACATACCGCTGGTCATGAACCTGTCAAATTATACGGAAAGGGGACCGTTGTGTTAAAGTTGGAATCCAACAACTACCTGACATTACGAGATGTAATTCATGGAGACTTCTCCAAACGCCTGTGTTCACGAAATCAACTCTTGAAGTCTGGATACAAGAGTTATGCAACGAAAACACACGAGGTGATTCGTACTCCTGATGGTCGTGAAGTCCTCAAGGCGACATGCTTGTCTACTTCGTGGTTGCACTGGTTCTATGGAGTTCCTGTCCATTCCTCCAGCACCGTTAAGACCGTAGACCTAGGGACGATCGAATTGGATCAATATACTCTTTGGCATAATCGCCTTGGACATCCAGGTGTTTCTGTTATCAAAAATTGCTCTCACCATGTTTGTGGATTTCCTGCTGAGCTAATCGCGAAATCCTTACCTGTCTGTCACGGCTGTACCTCTGGCAAAATGACTTCTGATCCCTTTCATGCCTCCTCCAAACGAGCTTCTGCTCCTTTAGAACTCGTTCATGCCGATCTACTTGAACTACCCATTGAGTCTTATTATCGAGCCCACTATGTCTTCACCCTCCTTGATGACTACTCCTCTTTTGGCTTTTGCCTTTATCTCCGGTTAAAATCCGACACTTTGTCTCGTTTTCGCGATTGGTTATCCATCGTCGAACGACAAACTGGATGTCTCCTTAAGACTTTCCGTTCGGATCGAGGGGGAGAGTTTATGGGTACTGAATTTAAAATGCTCCTCAACTCCAAGGGTATCGTTCATGAGTTGTCCATTGCGGACCAGCCACAACAAAATGGTCGAGCTGAACGCTTTAATCGAACTATTCTTGAAAAGGCTGGATCAATTCGTCATCATGCCTGTGTACCCAAGCGATACTGGAACTTTGCCTTCGACACTGCTTTACACGTGTACAATCGCACTCCATTGAGGAGATCCCTTTGGAAAACACCGTGCGAGTTGTTCTTAGGCAAGATCCCTGACATATCATACTTCCGAGTCTTTGGATGTTTAGCCTATGTTTGGATCCCCAAAGATCAATGGAAAGACAAGTTGGAACCTCATGCCTTGGAAATGGTTTTCCTTGGCTATGAACCCAATACCAAGGGGTATTGGTTCTTACATGGCCAGAAAGTTGTAATCGCTAGAACCGCAAAGTTTGCCGAAGAAGTTTTTCCTTTTTGTAGTACGGATTTAGGAAAGGAACACAAATCCGATAACTCAGACCTTATCCCTGTGATGAACCAAAAACCAATACAAACTAACGCGCCTACCAACGATGATTGGATGGAAAATGGGCCTGATCAGCCAATGGACGAGAGACCCCAATCTCGACCACAAACTCCAAACATAGACAATGACCCACCGCGG